>PVKU01002781.1:0-56499 GCA_004027475.1 Anoura caudifer
ATGAAACTAACCAGGAATGGAATACAGCATCTGGCACTTTCTGATGTTTTCTGGTTCTTTGTATAGTACAAAAATATAAATGCTGATTTCTGAAAATTCAGTTAGAGCCCAATTAATCAAATCATAGTTTATTTATCAGGAAATCACTGTCACCACCATCACCACAGAACTGCCTAGATTTCTTTGCAAAGTTGTTTTAATTTCTAAACACTTTAATTTTACCTCCAATAAATGTATTACATTTTAGGTAACAACGTAAGGATTCATTAATAAATTATTTATTTAACCTATTACTATCTGCCAAAAGTCAGTCATCTTATCTGATATATAAGTTTTAGTATATTTTTGAAAAGGACTTAAGCTAGATATTGGTATAGAAAGAACATTTCATAAATGTCAGTCTCCTGAGTTCCCCTCCTCCATCACTTTCATCCATTGTGGTATCAGTGATTTAGAAAAAGCTTAGAAGAGCGAACTTAAATACTTTAATTAGAGGCCATTGGGTTGAATCAAGATCCTCTGAGGAAATGTTTGACTGGAGAGAGTTAAAAGAAGGCAGCTTTATCCTTTCTCTTATTCATGCTTTGAATATACTTAAAAATATATTTGAACAATCTTTACACCTAGAAGACATAAAAAATGAAGAAAATAAATTTTCTGCATTATTTACACATATTTATGTAACAGTTTCATAAAACTTGAATCTCTAAAGGTTTATTTCCTGCTATAATCACCTAGTATTATAATACAATCATTTCCCATGCCATAAAATGCTGATTTAAAAATATGATTTGAATCACTGCATAATATTCCATTATATGAATGAACACAATTAATTTAACTACTGCATTATAATTTAATATTGAGATTTTTAGTTTTCTCTTTCATAAATCAAGTTGTAACAAATACCCTGTACCTGTATCTGATTAAAAACAGGTTTTTATAGAAGTAAAGTTAATGGGTAAAATATAAAATAAATTTTAAGTCTCTTGACAAACTGCCTTTTAGGAAAAGCATACCAAATTACATTCCTACCGGTAGTGTATGAGAGTATTTACATGTTTTTAATAAGCCCCCTGAAATCTTCCATTTGCATTCAAAAGAGAAAAGGCAATTTATGTAAAACAGATTTGCAGAGTGTAATGACATAGAAGGCTAGAAAATGTCTTTAGCTGTCTCCTACCACTACACTCTAGTTCAGGGACCAGAGACTGGCCACTTTAATTAATCTATAATAAATTTCTAATGTGAAAATGGGGGTAATAAGGATTTCACTTTAAGTGTCTGAAAGTACTAAACTAAATAAGGCTCCCTCTTGAGTTCCATTACTGCTCTAAAGTAAATTATTTTATTGATTATCTATAAAATCCTCTATCAGGAGTAATGACGTGTCAGCTATTTTTAACAATAATTGACAAATGAAGAAGAGTCCTCTGTTTTCTTTCTTAGGACAAAGGAATAAATGCATTAATGATATTATTGCAGCTACCACTAACATTCTTCAAAATTACTACTTCCTTTCATGCAATTAAATTTATGCACTGCTGATTAATCTCTCCTTGCCAATCCTATTAATTGGTATTAAGTTAGTGAAAATCTGTGGGAAGATTCAGGCAAGTGACATTTAAACACCAAATATTTTCACAATATTTCCTGGGAATGAGGTGCTCAAAGACTGCCAACAAATGAAGTAAAGTTCTCCATGGGCATTCAATTCTCATCCATTTTATGGAAAGAAAAGAAAGCTTGTATTATTAGAAAAAAGGCATAATGAGTCAGCCACATGGACCAAGGAAGAGCAGATATCTGGATGTTAGTCTGCCAACTCCCGGGGTTATCAAAACCTCCAAGGAATTAATTCAGGAACAATGTAATGAAATAAAACCAAAGCAAATTAACTTTCATTATTTAAAAGTGAAAGGTCATATTAGCAAGAGAAGACTGTTATAACCAGTGAGAGATTATAGGTGAAAATTCATGGGTTTCACTTTAGAGATAAATTTCCTGTGAATAGACTTCCTGTACAAAAGTGAAGCTTAAGCTTTTTGTTTAAAAAACACAGAGGACAAACTCTATCATGTTTTTCATGGTCTTGATTTTGCAGGAGGGAATAAGGAAAAAAATAGCAAGTGTTACCATTTTTTAATTTCTTCAACCAGCAGATGTTTGGGGCCACTAACTTTACATAGTTAGGACTCATGAAATTCAGACACTCTGTTCTCTATTCTTAATCTCGTGTCTGTCCTTTTTAATGTGCATATGTTTGATTAAATAAGAATACTTTTCAATGTGTAAACATAGTTTCTAAAATTAGAAATGTATTTAAAGTATATTTTATTAGTTATCCAGAGTGCAAATAATATTGGAAACAACCCAGCCATGATCTTTTTACAGTCACCTACAACAAAGGAGGTTCCCAGCTTCCCAGCTTCTTTAAAAGAATGAGTTCCTCACGTGTGTAGCACGAGGAAGTGAATGGGCACTTCTGTTACCTGGCTCTAAAGCTGAACATAAATATGTACCTAAAATAAGGTCACTTTTCTTATTTGCATGCATCCTAAGGTGCATGAAGGAAATATATATATGTATATATTTATCTATATTTATTTATATACAAGGTCCATCCGGGAAAAATCCAGCCATTGTTAATATAAAGAGAAGGGTTTGCACAACATCAATGTGACCTGCCAGCCAAGGAGGGTGGACTGGAATGTGCATGCCTGAACAATGACGATTTCACTGTACTAGTCAGTGGGGGTGGTAGACACTCTTGAGTGAGCACTGTTCAGTGTACTGTGTAGCTGTCACATTCAAAATGAGCAAGTAGAACAACAAATCTGCATCAAATTTTGCATTAAGCTTGAACATTCCTCCATGGAAACTGTTTGGATGATTCAGAAGGCCACAGCTATGGGCAACTGGTGGTTGGCAGCTTCATCATGACAACACACCCACTCAATAAATGCCTCTATTTTTCATAGTGCATGACTGGATATTTTATGGACAGGTGGCATATTTATATACTTATATGTATTTATTTTTAAGTTTAAGACATACCTTTAAAGCTCATTAGTATTCTACAATATCCTAAAAACCAAATTATCATCTTTTTGCAATAGCATGTTGTATTAACATAATTTAAAGCATTTGGGGGAAATTAGGTCTAAATGAATTTTTGTTTGTGTATTACTTACATTAATATTTGTCATCAGTGTCTTCATAACTGAGAACCAGACATGTCAGTAACACTAGTCATAAATCAAACCTATCACAATTCTTTTCATCCAGAAAATAGCCATGAATAACAGAGAAGTAAAAATGTCCTTGGATAGAATAGATGGAATGTCACAGAGCATGTAGGTCTTACATGTAACAGATACTCTCAGATATCATATAATGCTGCAAGGAACCCTACCAGGGCCCCAAATCCTGCAAACACGACCTGGATTCTGCCTATGGCAAATCAAAGACAGCGAGGTGACAGAAATTTTGCTGGAGGTGAGAGTGCTAACTGTAAAGAAAAGCAACAGATGAGAGCTGAATTCCAAAGAAATATTCAAAAACCTAAAATGTGATGGTTTCCACAATGATGAACATATGGAAACCAAAATTAAAAATGTAATACCATAATACCATTTATAATTCATAAAATGAAACACTTTGGTATGAATCTAACAGAACATAGACAGGATCTGTATTTTGAGAATTACAAAATGCTGATGAAAGAAATCAAAGAACATCCAAATTAATGGAGAAATATATCATTTTAATGCATTGGAATAACCAACATAGTAAATATGTCAATTTTCACCAAATTGATCTATGTGTTTAATGCAATTCCCAAAAAGATTTTCTATCGAGATAGACAAAAAGCTTATTCTAAAATTTATATAAGGAGGCACAATATCTGGAGTAGCTAAGACACTGATAAAGTAATAAAGCAGTAGGAATTGCCTACCCAATGTTACAACATACTGTATAGCTATAGTAATGAGGACAGTATAGTAGTGTGTGCAGGGAAGACAGGCTTTACAACAAATGGTGCTGGAGAAACTGGATACACACATTTGCAAAAAACAAACAAACAAAAAATCCACACACAAAAAACCCTTTAACCAGACCTCGCACCATATACCAAAATTAACTTAAATGCATTATAAATTTAAATATAAAATATAAGATTATAAAACTTGAAGAAGATGAAAAGATAAGCAGATAAGCTACAAACTTGGAAAAACATTTACTTGCAAATCACATACCCAATAAGAGATGAATATCTAAAATTTATGTTTTCAACTCCACATTAAAAAAATCCAATCAGAAAATGGGCAGAAGGCTTGGAAAGGAATTTCACTGACAAGAATATACAAGATGAAAAATAAGCACATGAAAATATGCTCAACATCCTTAACCCTTAGGGAAATACAAATTAAAACCACAATGTGATATCATCAAATCTGCCTAAAATAAAAAGTAGTGATAACCCTGAATAGTGAGGATACAGATAAATTAGATTGCTCACATACTGCATATACAAATTGTATATCCACTCTGGAAAGAATATGACAATTCATCACAAAACTAAATGTGGACTTACCAGATCACCCGGCAACTGGTCTCTTAAGCTTTTATCCCAGAGAAATGAGAACTTACGTTCACTCAAAAAACTACACCCGAATGTTTACAGCTGCTCTATTTGTAATAGCCCCAAACTGGAAAAAACGTAAATCGCCTTATGCTGGTGAATGATTGAACAAACTCAGTACAACTATCACATGGCATACTACTCAGCAATAAAAAGAACAAACTATTGTTGCAGGCGATAATTTCGATGGAGCCCTAGGGAATTATGCGCAATGAAAAAAGCTAATCTCAAAATTCTGCATGATTATATTTATACAACATTCTTGAAATAATAAAACTAAGAGATAGAGCATAAGTCAGTGGTTGCCAGGTTTTAGAAAGGTGGGTGAAAAGGGAAGTTAGATGGTAACAGGAGATCCTGGTGAGGCTATTCTGAACTTGACTGGTGGTGGTTACATGAATCTAAGCTTGAGGTGAAGTTGTTTGGCACAGAACTGAACAGGGAGGGAGAGAGAAAGAAGAGAAATGAGTGCATTTAAAACTGGTGAAACCTGAATAAAGTTGATGATTTCCTATTAATGTCAAGTTCCTAGTTGTGAGGGAAACCAAGGGTATATAGAATCTCTCTGTATTAGTTCTCATGACTGCATGTGAATCTACAATTATCTCAAAATAAAACTTTTTTAAAAAGTTAGTTTTGAATTAGCAAAAGCTTGAACTTTTGTTCCTCCCTTTTGAGAGCAGAACAATAGCCCTCCCCAATAACCAGAGCCCCCAGAACATCAAGTAATTACAGGATGTTACATTTGGTGCCATTAACGCACTTTCATTGTGTTACTTTACATAACCCCCAAAACCCTCGAGGAGGCCCCTCAACAGAACTGTCTGTGTGCCTTGGATTTACATCTACCAGCTTGACAAGAAGATTAGCTGAATCTTACCAGGGACAACTGTCAGTTGTCCCTCAGCTCCAGAGTAGACTGGAAGCCAAACCTCTGACTTGAAGCCTTAGCCTCTAGCACAAAGCCAAGCAGTTCAGCCCAAAAAAAACTGTGCTGGGGAAATCAACTTGCAACCTTATAATTTATAACAGAGCGCTCCATAAAACATTCCAATTTTGTTTTACTTCCAGTTTTGTTTTACATGCCCAGAACACTTAAAACTGTACTGAAATTTTGATTTAGATGAAGAGTTTGGCCCTTGGTGATGTTTTTTAGCTGAACAAACTATACTATGATTTTCCCTATGACTATGACTTTATTTATTGTATAGTTTTTCAGATTTTATCTGATCTAACAAACTGAGGCAGCGGCATCAAAGAAAAGGAAATACTCCTTCCCTAAGTTCGCAGAAGTTTTCAAAGCACTCTCAAACTGTTCCAGCATTGTTTGCTATTTCATTTGTTCATAGATTCATTGGTCACCCATGAATGCCAGAAACATGCTATGTCTGTCAGATATAGACAAAAAAAAAAATACAGTCACTACCTTCAGAAGCCTCTAGTCTACTGGATTAGTAAGATATTTTAACAACAACAAAAAGTATATTATTTTATCAATGAGATGTGAGCGACATACTGGGAAAAGCCAAACACCCGAGCAACTTACAGAATGCCTTTCCTAGGGTGGTCGGTAGCCTGACGCCTGTTTGTGAAGTCACAGTATCTAGTATTCCAGTGGAGGAGCAAACCAAAGTTCCCTCCCCTAAGGTTCAAACACAGCTCAGCAGGAATTTCAATATTGCTTTATTAGACTCAGTTCAGGTTTTGAAGGAAATAGAAAACGAAAATTAATTCTTACAAAAAGTGTACAATGCAGGTATTGTTTTCATTTTACAAAGGTTGGTAAGCGACCCAGGATCTGGGTGACTTCAAAGCCCTCTTGCTCTTCCTATCACACGACGATGCTTCTGAATACAGAGACCACAGATATTTATCCCAGGTCAGTGTGTAACAGTTGGTGGCACAATTATAACATAATCTAGGTCTCATTCAGAATGTCTCACTGTGTTCTTGGAAACATTTCCTGAAAGATCCTCAGACTGGTACCCTGCTCCCGTTGGTAAAAACCCAATCTACCTGACAACACTCTCAACAGTTTATAACAACCTAGCCACCTGTCTTTCATCCTGAGTTTTCTAATCTTTTCATTTATTTCTGCTCCTCAGACTAACCCTAATCTTCTCCCACTCACTGCCATAATAAATGCAATCACTTCTGCATATAGCTTATCCCTTGCCAAAGGTGTCTGACCAAATCAGAAAGCTAATTCTGATATAAGATAGAGATTGTCACACAGAGCCTTAATAGAACATTGAGGCTGGTGGTGTGGATAACATGGTCATTGTGGAATTAAATACCTCGAAACACCTCTACAACAGGCAAATTTTTGCACACTGTCAGCAGCAGTTCGTTAACTGGATTAAGATCCTCAAACCATCGACCACTCTAAGTACTTTCTCACTATTCATTCAACCCCCCCGTCTTCACTTTTTGAATGTATAGTATAGATTCCTATTGTCCACCATTATAAATACTTCCTATTATTCTTTATATCTATGAAAACCCATCTTTACTTACCCCTCTTTGGCTAGATAATATTGCACAATTCTGCTGAATACTTTCACTTTGAAATAATGAATATATACTTACAATGGGCACTCATCAATACCTAGCACTTCCACTATATTTCCCTGACATTTGCATATTCCCACTGGTAGGGTATTACCTTGGAGTTTATAATAACAGGTCCATTTTCCCCAGTATGCATTGGGCTATATATATAATTTGGGAAATGTTGCTTGTTTCAGGCATGCTTTCCTGAATTTTAAACATTAGTTCTGTTATTTTTGCTTTATTTCATGTTTTGATAGGCACCAATTATATGGATGTTAGGTCTTCATGCCATCTTCATTAGGTCTTCTAGTACATGTCTGCATACTTTATACCTCCTTATTTCTGTTTCATTAACTTTTTGATCTCCTCATTTAATCCTCTATATATCTTCTTATAATCATCATTATATAACAGAACATTGAATATGTTGTAATTAAGTCTTTTTTATAAGACTTACCTTTTTACTTTCTGCTTTTGATCAGCTTCTTATACTTCTCTTTCTATATTGTAAAACTTCAGATTTCTGACTCATGAAACACTTTCCTGTCTTAAATTGCTCGTTACACTATATTTAATTTAATTTGAGTATTATATTAGTTTTCTTCTGTATCATCATAGCTTTTTGTGCTTTTGTGTTCAAAAGTTTTGTTTTTTATTTATTTTCCATTATCTTTATGTGAAAGCTTTTTTTTTCTGTGTATGATTATTTGCAGTGTATTCTTTTAACCAGCAATCACAGGTGATCCTCCAGTTGCTGGGGAGGAGGAAGTTAGTAAGGAGAGAATGTATAAGGGGAGGTTTCTTCTGTATCTTATCAGATTCCGTGGTTCAAATCTATCTTTTGTTACTACAGGTAAGTGAAGTTTCTTCACTAGACAATACAATTTGGACTTCTTTTCTTTTTTACTGTAATTTACTTGTTCTTAGATTTTATTTGTATTAGTTTCAGGTGTACAGCATAGTGCTTAGACAATCACATACTTTACAGAGTGCACCCCTGATATTTCCAGTACCCAACTGGCACCATACAGTTAATACAGTATTGTGGACTATATTTCCTACACTGTACTTTACATTCCCCTGACTATTTTATAACTTCCAATATGTACTTCTCAATCCCTCCACCTTTTTCACCCAGCCACTCAACACCCCTCCACTCTGGCAACTATCAGTCTGTTCTCTGTATCTATGAGTCTGTTTGTATTGTATTTGTTAGTTTATTTTGTTCATTAGATTCCACATTTGAGTGAAGTCCCATGGTACTTGTTTTGCTCTGACTGGCTTATTTCACTTAGCATAATGCTCTCTAGGTCCAACCATGCTGTTGCACAGGGTAATATTTCCTTCTTTTTATGGCTGAGTAGTATTCCATTGTGTAAATATACCACAGCCTTTATACCCACTCATCTATACCACATTTTCTTTATCCATTATTTGTCAATGTACATTTAGGTTGTTTCCACATCTTGGTTATTATAAATAAAACTGCAATGAACATGGCAGTACAAATATCTCTTTCAGATCCTGATTTCAATTATTTTGGGTAAATATTCAAAGTGGGATTGCTAGATAATATGGTATACTATTTTTAATTTTTGTAGAACCTCTATACTGTTTTTCATGGAATCACCATGCTAACACTTGTTATCTTTTGGTTCTTTAGTACAGCCATCCTAATAGGTACAAGGTAATATCAGGGAAATGGATTTGGGCTGACATTTTCCACATGATTAGTGATGTGGAGTATTTTCCATATGCCTGTTGATTACTAGTATGCCTTTTATAGAGAAATATGTATTTAAGCCCTTGCCCAGTTTTAAATTGAATTATTGTTTTTCTACTATTAAGTTGTATGAATTCCTTATATATTTTGGTTATTAACCCCTTGTCAGATATAGCATTTGCATATGTTTTCCATTTTGTAGGCTGTCTTCTAAACTCTGTTGTTTCTTTTGCTGTGCAGAGCTTGTTAGTTTGATGTAGTTTCACTTGTCTGTTTTTGCTCTTACTGCCTGTGCTTTGGAGTCATATCCAAAAAGTCACTGCCAAGACCAATGGCAGGAAGATTTCCCCTGTGGTTTCTTCTAGGAGATTTACAGCTTCAGGTCTTACGTTTATACTTAATCCATTTTGAGTTGACTTATGTGTATGGTTTACAGTAAGGATCCAATTTCATTTTTTTGCAGGTGAATATCCAGTTTTCCCAACACCATTGTTGAAAACTATCCTTTCCCCATTGTGAATTATTTGCACTCTTGTCAAAGATCAGTTGATTATGTATGTATGAGTTCATTTCCAGTCCCTCTATTTTGTTCCAGGGTCTATATGTCAGTCTTTATGCTGGTAACATACTGTTTTAATTACTGTATATTTGAAATATATTTTGTAATCAGGAAGTATGATGCCTCCAGTTTTGTTCTTCTATCTCAAGATTGTTTTGTCTCTTGTCCTTTGTGATTCCTTATGAATTTTAGAATATATATATATATTTCTATTTATGTAGAAAAATGATGCCACTTTTCATAAGTCTTAATGTCTAGAACTAATTGATATGATGTGGAGAGGTTAAATTGAAATTTTTTCCTCATATGGGTATCCATTAATCTCAATAACATGTATTGAATGGTTTTGTCTTTTCCACTGATGTGTGTGGCCTGTCTCTGTCATAATATACAAAGTCTCCCCATATGTTTGGAGTTATTTTTAAACTCATTAAATTGTATCATTACCATATGCTAATTTGGTTAACCCTATGCCAAAATCACACTGTCTTAATTACTACACAGTACTCTTCCTCATTCCAATTTTGCATCTGTCTCCTCTACTTTAATAAATCTCCTTTTATCAAGCTCACCAGTAAACTCCATGTCGAAAAATCCAAATGAAATTATTCACACTTAATTTTATCTTTATTAATCTTTTTTTATTGTTGTTTAAGTAGAGTTGTCTCCATTTTCTGACCACCACTTTCCCCCGCCCCACCCCCAATCCTTCCCCCTTTTAGTTTTGTCCATGGGTCCTTTAAATATGTTCCTTGGTGACCCTTCCCCTTTTTTCCCCTGTTATTCCTCTGGTTACTGTCAGTTTGTTCTTTATTTCAGTGTCTCTGGTTCTATTTGGCTAGCTTGTTTGTTTTGTTGATTAGGTTCCACTAAAAGGTGAGATCATATGGTATTTCTCTTTCACCTCCTGGCTCATTTCACTTAGCATAATGCTCTGCAGTTCCATCCATGCTGTCATGAAGTGTAGGAGCTCCTTCTTTCTTTCTGCTGCATAGTATTCCATTGTGTAAATGTACCGCAGTTTTTTTTTATCTATTCATTTACTGATGAGCACTTAGGTCACTTCAAGCCTTTGGCTTTGTAAATTGTTCTTGCCATGAACATTGGGGTGCATAGGTTCTTTTGAATTGATGTTTCAGGATTCTTGGAGTATAATCCCAGCAGTGGAATTGCCAGGTCAAATGGCAATTCCATTTTTAGGTTTTTTTTTTTTTAAGAAATTCCATACTGTTTATCTCTCAGAAGACTTCAACACAGTTTTTCATTTTCTTTCTTGAGTTCTATTAAATCAAATATTTTTGCTTTTCATCTGATATCACTAGCCACTATTCAGTGTCTTTTATGGCCATTTTCATCTACTTCATCTAAAAATAGCATTTTCTCTGGGTATATGTTGCTTGCTTGTTTGTTTTGTTGATTAGGTTTCACTTATAGGCTGGGGTGGGGGGAAGTGGTGGGGAGAAAATGGAGATGACTGTACTTGAACAACAATTTTAAAAAGTAGCATTTCTTAAAGCTTGATCTTATACTCTTTTCTCTTTCCTAGCTATAATATCATTTGGAGTGATTATAGCTAGGTCTTCATAGCCTTTTATATATTAGTGCCTAACAAATTTGTATGTTCTTATGAAACCCAGAATTAAATTCATTGATAAATATTTATTGAGCATCTACATACACCAATCACTATTCTAAGTGCTAATTATTCAACAGTAAACCAAAGGGGCAAAACTCCCTGTCTATACAAAATGTTTGTTCTAATAGGATACAATCAATAAATAAAGGAGTAAACTATATATATATATATAGTTTACTCCTTTATATATATAATAGTTCATATTATGGGAAATTCTATGATGAAAACAAATCATAGACAGTACCTAAGGACTTGAGAGATGGAGATGTTGCCAGTTCATATTATGGGAAATTCTATGATGAAAACAAATCATAGACAGTACCTAAGGACTTGAGAGATGGAGATGTTGCCATTTTAAATAGGATGGAAATCTGACAATCTTATCCAATAATCATAAGGAGAAGTCAGCAAACTAAGAACTGAGGGCCAAATCTGGCCCCCCACCTGTATTTGTATGGCTAATACAAGGTGAATGAAGGATGGTTTTCACATTTTTAAATGGCTTTTAAAATACAAGAAAAAATAACATTTTATGACATGTAGAAATATATGAAATTCAAATTAATTTATCCATAAACACTCTTCCGTTGGGGCACAGCTGTATCTATTTACATATTATCTGTGGCTCTTTGAATGATACAATGGCAAAGTTGAGTAGCTGAAACAATAACTACATGGCCTACGAAATCTAAACTATGTACTATCTGGTCCTGTACACAGAAAGTTTGCTGATCTGTAATCTTAACCAAAATGCTCTATTGCTTGCAAACACGTAGACTTACATGACAAAGCCCTTTTTGAATTCAATGCCAGAAGAAAGTTTCTAACTCTTTAGACAAATGCGTTTGCTTCCTTTAATTTCTTCCTTTAATTTCTCTTTTTAATTCAGTTGGCAGGAAAATCAGAAGCTTGATATGACCAAGTTCAGTGACAATGACACTCACACCTCTGTTGTGTTTAATCTTTTACCTAAATGTATATGTGTAAGAGCTTATGTATGCCTGCTGTCTTGTTTTATATTGATTTTAATTTTATGACATCTATAATTGTGTGTAAAAGTCATTACAAATATGAATAAACATAAAGATAAATTGTGTTTGGTATACTATTGTAAGAGGTCATCCTTAAACCTAGAATGACCTACCTGACTATCTTTCTCTGCTAAGGTACTTGGAATGATGGGATTAAACAAGTACATCTTTAACTTCATGAGTAGATGTAGTGCTAATCTGTGATGAACATATTCTCATAATTTATGTAACATAATATTCTTACATATACTTTAAGGAAAATATGTGATATCATTTAAAGGCTTTTCTCAAGATCCTTTGTAAATACTTGTGCAGGAAAGTACAAGCCTTAATCAAGTAGAAAATTTACTTCTGTGAAATAACTCATGCTTTGACAGTAACATTCTTACGTACACTTGCCAATAGAGACAGGCAGAATGTTAATATTGAATAATAATCTCAGGTCACACATTTTTTTAGTTGGAAAGTAAAGGTCATAACATTTAAGGCTTGGGTTTTCCTGTCAGCTCTTTTGAATCCCCTATAAAGTACCTTAAAAATAAGGTATAAAGAAATAAAAATTAGTTGGGTTTTTTGATTGTTCATTGGCTTGTTTGGTTTGTTTTGCCTTTATTTTTGAACATTTTACAATAGCTCTCAAGAAGCCAAATAAATGAAACTCTTTCTCTGTGGGTTTATAAGAAAATTTCATTACAAGAACTTTCCTCAAACCGATTAAAGGTATCCCTGGCTGGGTTGCTCAGTTGGCTGGACTCAGTTGGTGGCAGGTTTGATTCCTGGTCAGGGCACATAGGTAAGTTGCAGATTTGATCCCCAGTCAGGGAGTATACAGGACTGAACTGATTGATGTTTCTCTCTTGTAGCAAAGTTCTCTCTCTCTCTCTCAAATCAATAAACAATATCCTCAGGTGAGATTAAAAAACAATTAAGATAAATTTAATATTGAAAATATTAGCTCTAGTGTTCCACCAAATTTATATGACAGAACCAGGTTTTTTCATTGAATATACATGTCACATATAAGTAATAGGTTTTGATGGCAAGACCATCACTAATACATGTATTCGTTCAGTACTTTCTCATAGTGGTAGTGTATGGTTGTTGACTTAAGTTAGATCCTATGGCTTTCTGAACTCTGTTCACTAAAATATCATTCTTAAGAAAACTTAGGTTCTTAAGAGAATTTAAGAAATAAAAGTTGTATAGAATTTTGAAATGTTACATATTAAGCACCTGTACAATTGAAAGCATCTTTTTCTAACTCCAACCATAAGAGTACAAGAACTTTTCTCTATATTGGAAAGTCCTAATATGAATCTAATACACATCCCAAGTTAGGCAACATAAGCTTACTAAAATTTCAGGTTTTGTTGTTCCTAGTTGTAATTATACCAATTCATTTCAGTAAAATTGCATACTTCTTATGGATTAATAAAAACAGAAACAAGAGACTATCACACTCATGCTGTTACTTAGCTTCAGAATACTTAACAAAGCAGTAATCAGAGATCACACAGTTGTACAATTTAGGATTCACAGCCTTCATTGTATCTCAGAGCACAGAATGTTTAGGAATAGTGTATTTATTCTAAACACAGGTGATAACCACCCACCCTTCTCTATGTTAAAAAAGAAAATCAAATTATTTTTTTACCTTGGATGCTAACACTTCATAACCATTTAGATTTTTACTAGGAAAGTGGAAAATATTAATTATTTATGCAATCATGTCTATCTATCCCACTGGACTATAAGTTCTATGAGGCAAGAACCCTGCATCTCTCGTTTATACTTTCACCTCCAGTGTCTGGCACAGCAGCTGGAACACACGAGGTCTGGAACATGTAAGTGATGCAAAGAGCATGGACTTTGGAGTCAGGACTCAAGGAATCAGAATCAAACATTGACTCTGCCATAACGCTCAATAAATATGTGTCTGTTTCCCTCTGATTCTGGATCTACATTCTTCCAGGTGTCGCAGGCCTGGAGGCCAAGTGCCTCTGGAAATAATCATTAAAACACTATCAGCAGGTCAAAGAAAGCAGAAATTGATTTTATCAGTCTTCCTAGACTGCAAGTCCTGTGCGACGGGAACCACCTGATTCATCAGTGTCATCCAGAGATTGGAACAATGTCCTGAGTGTAAGCAGGAACTTAATCAACATTTATTATTGAATACTGGAACCAGAAACAGATCTTTAAACTTCAACCTATGCATCAATATTTATCTAAATATTTATGAATTCTTCAGTAAACTTCCTGTCAAGCCTCAGCTCTCAGTATAGTAAATTTTACCTCCTTTTAAACACTATTTTCCATTTTCTTTTAACCATACAACACTTATTACGAAGTTAATAAGCCATTAGTAAAGTCAAAACTTTCCCAACAGAAGATTTAAATGATAATAAAGTGTTATTACTAACAGTAAAGAGCATGTTGGCTTGGGGTTTTGGTTTTATTTGCTTCCTTACCAAATGGAAGAATGGTTCTCAACTATCTTGAGAATGGTTGAATGAGTGAATTATTTCTAAGTGTGCTGTGCTTTATAATTTACTGAATAGTGTGAATCATTAAAAACATGGTAAATTATGAGACCACTGATTTCACTACATTAGAAGGCACTCTAAATCCAAGTAAAAACTGTCAGATTAAACACGCAGTCTGTTTGGATGTACTCGAACTTGAAAGCGCGCCATTAGACAAGAGGGACCCTAATTGAAAGAACTGGATGTAACCTGGTAGTTGTGCTAGGCCGCTTCTCTT
Organism: Anoura caudifer; assembly: GCA_004027475.1. NCBI lineage: Eukaryota > Metazoa > Chordata > Mammalia > Chiroptera > Phyllostomidae > Anoura > Anoura caudifer. Next base: position 14,911 of record PVKU01002781.1, read on the forward strand.
CTATGACTGGTTCCCCCTGGGAAAGCTGCTTCCCATTAATTTCTTTTTTCTTTTATGTACTTATGTATTTATTTATTTTATTGTTGTTCAAGTACAGTTGTCTCTATTTTTTTCCCACCACTTTCCCCCACCTCCCACTCTCAATCCTACCTGCCTTTGGCTTTGTCCCTGGGTCCTTTATACATGTGCCTTGATGACCCTTCCCCTTCTTTCCCCCATTGTCTCCCTTCTCCCCTCTGGTTACTGTCAGTTTGTTCTTTATTTCAACATCTCTGGTTTTATTTTGCTTGCTTGTTTGTTTTGTTGATTAGGTTCCACTTACAGGTGAGATCACGTGGTATTTGTCTTTCACCACCTAGTTTATCTCACTTAGTATATACTAATACTCTCCAGTTCTACCCATGCTGTCGCGAAGGGTAGGAGTTCCTTCTTTCTTTCTGCTGCATAGTACTCTATTGTGTAAATGTACCACCATTTTTTGATCCACTCATTTACTGATAGGCACCTAGGTTGCCTCCAACACTTGGCTATTGTAAATTGTGCTGCTATGAACATTGGGGTGCATAGGTTCTTTTGAATTGGTGATTCAGAGTTCTTAGGGTATAATCCCAGCAGTAGAATTGCCAGGTCAAATGGCAATTTGCTCCATTTTTAGTTTCTGAGGAAATTCCACACTGATTTACACAGTGGCTGCACCAATCTACATCCCCACCAACAGTGCACTAGTTCCTTTTCTCCACAGCCTCGCCAGCACTTGTTGTTTATTGATTTGTTAATGTTGGATGGAACAGGAGAGCATTATGCTAAGTGAAATAAACCAGGTGGTGAAAGACAAATACCATATGATCTCACCTTTAATAGGAACCTAATCAACAAAATTAACAAATGAGTGAAATAGAACCAGAGACAGTGAAATAAAGAACAAACTAACAGTGACCAGAGAGGAAGGAGGAGTGGGATCATGGTGGAGAGAAGGGGAAGGGTGAAGTCAAGGAACTGGTATAGAGGACCCATGGATGAAGACAATGGCAGGGATGATTAAATGTGGGAGGTGGGGGTGGGTAGGGTAAGGGAGAGTAATGGGGGGTAAATGGGGACAATTGTAATTGAACAATAAAAAAATGAAAAAACACAATGAGGAAGAATGTTTATACATGAAAAGAAGAGAATGTTTGAAGGTCTCAAGACAGATCGAGAGTCATAAAAAGCAGAAGTGAAAGGCTTCGGACCACCCCATCTTGTGGCCACCTCCTTGACTCCAGGACCATGCCCAGGACATGCAGTGCCATCTGAGCCAATGCACAGTGAACAGCTGAGGAAACTCTTTCTTACATAACAATTTTTATTTTCTTTGAATCTATTTTGCTCTATTTTCTCCACCCTTTTGCTGCCTTCTGCTGTGCCCAACAGGGATGCCTATGGTTATTTGGCATTACTAGTAAAGGAACTAAAAGTGGCTTTTCAGTATTTCACAGGATTTAAATGAACCCAAAATCAAAAGCAATCAGCCTGAGCCAAAAAATAGGCATCTTCTAGGCATTATCATAAAAACCATGGAAGAGATGCGAGACTGGGTGGGAAGCAGGCAAAACCCTGGAAGAAAAAATAAATATAACAAATATAGTCAAATAATAACAACAGAAATAAAAATATCTTTTTTAAAAAGTTCAGTTTATAAAATCCAACCATCTGCATAATCCTACCTTTTTCTAGTAAACTGTAAAACCTATGTAGGAAGCACTAGAATCTCATTCAAAAATAGGTGTTTCAATAGCCATTTCTGTAGGTTTACTCTAGTGAGAGTTTGAAAATGGATCAATCAAGGCAGCTCAGAACAAAATAATAGGTTAGATATAATACCTCCTCATACTACAACACCATCTGTAGCATGTGGATCCATTCATGGTTTAATTTTCCCTAAAAGTCTAAATTATATTTGTGTCTTTGCATTCAGTATGTATGTATATAGAAATATTTTATTCACCCAAATTACTCTCCAAATGAGATTCCATTTTCATCTATATTTAAAGACAACAATGTGTACTAAATACCAGGTAAAGACTTGAGATTCAATATGCTGCAAGGCTTGACTTAGTTCTTGTAGTTTACAACTGGTAAAGGAGAAATCAATTATATCCACCATAGACTAAATTACTTGCTAACACTTACAATTGCACTATGAGGGCACTTTTCACCCTCCAGCTAAGTAAGTAAGGTGGGTGATGGCATGATATCTCCATCACCACAGCTGGGAACACAGAGCATGGAGCCCACTCCTCCATGGTCTAAATAAAGCCAGGCTACTGAGCAAGTCATCCATGGCCCCGCATGGACAACTCCTACTTCTTATTCCTAGACTATTATTATCAAATGATTCTTTGTCCCTTCCTCAGAGGCCAGTGGCAGAATGATGGGAAAATGAAATACAAACTAGCCCACACTAGTGCACTAAAGTAATTTCAACATGGAGCAAGAACGCAGCTAATATAATTCCTAGAGGGAGGTTTAAGTCACTCGGGATTTAATTTAGTTATATAACATCTCCCTGTCCTTAATAATCCTTAACAGAGAAGACTACTACTGCATACTACCTAACACAAAAAAGTTTCCTAATAATTATATTAGCTAACAGTAATATCAAGCTTAAATTGGAGCATTCTTAAACTATGCCAAAAGTCACAACAAACTATGTATATACTTGCATGTTCCAAATTACTATCACAGAAAATATTAAAGTTGTCTTCTACTTGTAATGTTTCTAATAAACCCTTGAGACTTAGTTTAACTTCTAATACATGAAAGGAAAAATAAAATCGAGGTTTCAGATAAAGTCTACATTTTCAGATAAGGCCTGAAGGTCAGCCAGGAAAGAGAAATGTCAAAAACAATTCAATGCTTGCTCTCTAATATTTCAGCAGGTAACAATTGAAAACCGTGTGCGGATGTGCCAATAGTTAAGTTCCCCTGCCACGTTTAGGTACTGATAGAAAAGTCATGGTTTTCAGATACCTGGGGCATGATGCTTTCATACCACATGCTAAGGAATACAGTTCCTTGTAATGATAGGCTAGGTACAGACTCTCACGATCAGCTACAAGTCTACTTACAGATTATGAGGAAAACATGTCATGTCGCATGGGCCTAGCCTGGCTTAGCCCTGTCAGGGATTCTGGGTCCTCATAATTTTTTAAAGATGGTATTTATTCTATCACCTTGGAAAAACCAGTTAGTTTCATCTGTAAAACTATAGTATTTACAGGTACTAAATAAACATTGGGGAGAAATAATTATTAATTAGTACAGAAATGTGTTCTATAATTTTTTACTGAATTTATTGGGGTGGCTGGTTAATAAAATTACATAGGTTTCAGGTGTACAATACCATAATATATCATGTATATATTGTATCATATTTCACCACCCAAAGTCAGGTCTCCTTCCTATATTTTTTATACAAGATCCCTTGAGTATATGTGTTTGGATTGCAAACGGCATCTGATAGATAATGGGACTCAAAATCATTCAGACACAATCACCATGTAATCTTAGTGTTGGGACCTGTACTACATTCTGCCTGTATCCTTCACTGGTAAGGAGTTCATTTTCTCCTGAATTAGATAGATCATTGTATTTTAAATACTTTGAATATTCTTATTTTCATTTTTTTAATTAATTAAAGGTATTGGAACGGCATTGATTGACAAGATTATATAGGTTTCAAATGTACATCTCCACGATACATGACCTGTAGGCTGCATTGTGCATCTACCACCCAAAGTCAAATCATCCTCTGCCACCACACATTTGGCCCCTTTTATCCTTCACTTCTCCCTCACCGCTTCCCTCTGGTAACCACCCTACTGTTGTCTGTGTCTGTCAGTTTCAGTTTTATACTACAAATGCGTGAAATCACATGGTTCTTAGCTTTTTCCAACTGAGTTATTTCTCTCAGCATAATATTCTCTAGATCCACCCATGTTGTTGCAAATATATTAAGTTACTTGTCATAATTCTCCCCAAGTCTTCAATTAGCCAAACTAAATATTCATATTTCTTTTAACTACGAGACTTATAACAAGATTCCCAGAACTTTATACCTCCATGATTATCTTCTGGTATGCGTGTGGCCATTTGATAATATTTCTTTTAAAATATCCAGCTGGAACAATTTATAATAGCCAAGTGTTGGGAGCAACCTAAGTGCCCACCAGTAAATGAGTAGATTCAAAGAACTATGGTACATTCACACAATGGAATACAATGCAGGAGAAAGAACGAAGGAGCTCCTACACTTCATGACAGCATGGATGGAACTGGAGAGCATTTTGCTAAGTGAAATAAGCCAGGCAGTGAAAGACAAATAGCATATCTCACCTGAATATGGAACCTAATTAACAAAACAAACTAGTGAGCAAAATATAACCAGAGACATTGAAATAAAGAACAAACTGACAGTAACCAGAGAGAAGGTGGGAGGGGATAATGGGGGGAAAGGGGAAGGGTCACCACGGAACATGTAAAAAGACCCATGGAGAAAGCCAAAGGGTGGTAGGATTGACAGTAGGAGGTGGGGATGGGGAGGCTAGGAGGAGTGTGGTGGGGGGAAAATGGGGACAACTGTACTTGAACAACAATAAAAAATGAAATGAAACAAATAAAAATAAAATATCCAGCTGGAAGCTGGATTCATATGGACTGTATTGGGATGATTATTACCTCTCTAGATCCAAAGACAAGCATCCTTTAATGCATCTTAAGACCAATTCAGTTTCCTTTTACTGTACTTGTATTCACATGTATGCATTTACATGGCACATGGAACCCAGCACATCTGTCTGTGGAGCTCTTCTAGGAAGGCTGCTGCCTTCACTTTTGGGTTCAGCTGTATCTTGCCATAGGAACCTCTCGAAGTATTTAAATATTGAGTCAAGAAAATGATGCATGTATGTATAAGAATGTCATCCTTGTTTTTCACATTTATGAATACAAAGAAATATTTAGAAATGCTTTTCTAAATTAAAAAATACATATTAAAGTAAATTGATCAAAAGGAAGTTAGTTCTACTTATAGAAAAAATATATTGCCTACTATATTTGGAGGAAGTAGAGTGCTTCTGTGATAGATTAGGTTTAAAAATAAACTAAGATTTTAAAATATTCAAAAATCTCAATTTCTTTAAATTTTAAATTTTAAAGGCATAATTGTGCTTGAATATTGTGCATAATTCTGCCAGAACTTTTCATATAATGGGATCTTCCCACTGGTATTTTATGCTTATTACAAAATGCATGAAACAAGAAATGAAAACCAAACAGCTGCTTCTACTGATTTTTCCAAACTACATACTAGAAAAAAAGACATTAAAAAATTAGAATATGATGACAAGTTAATGTTAAGCTTCATTCTATAAAACAAGATGAACAAAATCCAATGTGATGAGAAATATGTGGTCTACATATTATACAAGTTGGACATTCTGTCTTTTTTTTTTTATTGTTGCTCAGGTACAGTTGTCTCCATTCCCCTCCTACTCCATCCAACCCCAGCCATCCCCACCTCCCACCCCCTTGGTTTTGTCCATGTATCCTTTATAGTTGTTCCTAAAAACCCTTCCCCCTTTTCTCCCCATTATCCCCTCTCACCTTTTCTCTGGTTACTGTCAGTTTGTTCTTTATTTCAATGTCTCTGGTTGTATTTTGCTTGCTTTTTTGTTTTGTTGACTAGGTTCCACTTACAGGTGAGATCATATGGTATTTGTATTTCACCTCCTGGTTTATTTCACTTAGCATGATGCTCTCCAGTTCCATGCATGCTGTCATGAAGGGTAGGAGCTCCCTTCTTTCTGCTGTGTAGTATTCCATCATGTAAATGCACCATAGGTTTTGATCCATTCATTTACTGATGGAAGACTTACATTCTTTCATAGGATCCCAAAAGCTGAAAATAAAGTCTCTAGCCATCACTTGAATTATTTCCCAGTGAAGTCATTTCAAACTGTGGGGTACATTTTCTAGCTTTAACCAACCTCCTTTCTATCTTTTCCATAATCTCCTATTTCCCTTTTAAATCTTCACTTATTCCACCTATTTCTTGTCTTTTAAGTGTACAGACTATGAGCAAGTATCAATGCCCAGAGGATAGATTTGGATTATTAAATTTTAAAAGAATCTAAAACAATGATTGTAATTAGTAGTCAATAAAATACTTTCAACCAAATAAAATTAATCCAGGTACTGTTCTATAAATTTTTTTAAAAAATCACCTAAGGCTGTCTTTGATGATAAAAATGCTACAATCTCCACATCAGTACTGATTTTAATGCTACAATTTGTATTAGAGGAAGCATTAGTGACATAAGGCAAGTTAAGACTGAATTAAATCACAGTGATTAATTTGCTTCTGGTTTTGAATTCAAAAAATCTATAAAACTAAGCATGTAGAAATGACAGAAGGAAATCTCAGTAATTGGGGTGAAGGTTTTTCTGTAATTAGCTGCCATGCTTCATTAAATTCTATTTTACTAGCAACTGAAAAAATATAGCTCTTTTAGAGGTAACAGGAGAAGCATCAGAATAAAGGCATTTAACTTCACACATTATATTTCAATCTTTTTCATTATATACCCATAGTTAAACCTGGTAATAACCACCATTAATAAAATATTTGAAAGAAAAAATCAACAAAATGTGAGACAAGAAATACAGTAAGATAAGTATTTGGCTTATTAAGGAATAGGAAATCTAATAGAAATCTCTAACCTCAAAAACAGGATATTTGTTAAAATTGAGAAACTGTTTACTAAAGTGACATCATCAAGTACATTCATGTTTCTAAGATTTTATAACTACAATTACAGAATTTACATCATTACTGTCATTAGCCTGTCATTTTTTTCTACTCTTGTATTTTTAACAGTCTCAATCTATGTCATTCTTATTATCAAAAAATCCCAGCCCTGGCTGAAGTGGTTCAGTGGACTGAGTGCTGCCTGTGAACCAAAGGGTCTCTAGTTCAATTGTTAGTCAGGGCACATGCCTGGGTTTTGGGCCAGGTCCCCAGTAGGGGGCACGTGAGAGGCAATCACACATGGATGTTTCTCTACCTCTCTCCTTCCTTTCCCCTCTCTCTAAAAATAAATAAAATGTTTTTTAAAATATCCCATAGTAAAGATGAATATATAAAAGATATATAGATGACAGATGGATGGATGGACAGATAAATAGAAAGTTTTGTTAGGGAAGTCATATAAACTCATTGGCTGCAGTGCTGAGAATATACTATATGGAGACAAAGATAAAAGCACAGTTATTTGGCTATACAATAACCAAGATAGAAAATGACGGTGACTTGAACCAGGTAATAGCAATAAAGGTGATAAGCACTGGAGCTGGAGCCAACAAAATTTGGTGGAGGTTTTAACATGGGGGTTTTCACCCTAAGCAACTGAGGGTTGGAACTTCCATTAACTGCATTGGGAAAGAATGTCAGTGGAGCAGGTCAATAGGAGACGATTGGGAGTTCACTTCTGGACAATTTCATGGGACATCATTAGACAATTGGATAGAAAGTCTACAGTTCAGAGAATAGTTCAAAGATGAGTATGTATATTTCAATGGTATTAGCATATATTACTAAAATAATTGGATTACATGATATCATTGAAGGAAAGAATATAGTCAGAAAAAAAGAAGAGGCACAGGACTGAGCTCTAGACTATTCTAAGTTTAGGATATTATCTAGGTCAAACTTCATTCAAGCAATGCCCTATCAAATTACCAAAATTATATGATGTATTAGTCACTAAAGCCTTGTCTAAGACTGGGCATTATTTTTGTTCACTTGGCAGATTAAAAATGGTTCCTTGCTGTTTCAATATTAGTTCATTACAAGTAAAAAAAATATTTTTGTATGTTTATTAGTAATTTGTATTTTTGTCTTCTATAAATTACCTATGTGCTCAGCTCATTTTTGTTCTTGGTTCTTCTTACTGATTTATAAAATTGCCTTTACATATTAAGATAATTCATCTTTCACTTATGATATTTATTGGAAATTCTCTCATTTGCATAGTTTTTGGTATGAGAAGTTTTACATTTTCTAGTCAAATCTATTTATTACTTCCTTCATTATGTATTCCATTGTTTTAATACATATAAAAATATTTATGTTTTCTGCTAATATTTTATTATTTATTTTTTACATTTAACTCTCAGTCCTTCCCATATTTATGTTAAGTCATGTAGACAGACTCTCATTAAACATTTTCTTAGATTTTTAGCTTGCTATAATTATATTAAATAATATATCAATTCTGTCTTTGTAATGTGTCCTTTCACTTATATTCAGTTCTTATCCATAGTAAAACCTAGTTCTGAACTATCTATTCCCTCTCTTTCTTCTGGCTACTAATTCTTGCGCATATACCTAACTACTTTATTATATTTTAAAGTTATATGTTTTATACAAGGTCTGTCCAGAAGGCATCCAGCCATGTCATATGAAAAACAGAGACATTTATTGAAGATACAAGAGATAAGAGACTTTCTACATAGGACAATGATGCCTCAGTCCCCTTCATAGTAGGTGCCTTGGGACCTCACACAGTTCCAATCACCATCAGCTGCCCTGTCGTATTTTCCTAAATCTCATCGATGGTCTGAAATATCTTCCCTTTCAAAGGTGACTTTAGTTTTGTGAAAAGCCATAAGTCACTGGGAGACAAATCCAGTCTGTAGGTGGACTGAGTTACCTGGGTGATTTGATGTTTTGCCAAAAAACTCTGCATGAGATGAGATTCATGAGCGAGCAAGTTATTATGATGAAGGTGCCAATCACCAGTTGCCTATAGTTGCTGCCTTCTGAGTCATCCAAATAGTTTCAAGGAGGAATTTTCAAGCTTAACGCAAAATTGGATGCAGACTCATTGTGCCACTCACTCAGTCATTCTGAATGCAACGGTTACATAGTACACATGCTCACTCAATAGCATCTACCACCCTCGATGACTGGTAAAGTCATTATCATTCACTCATGCAAATTCCAGTCCACATCAATTCACACAAACTGTTCTCTTTATTTTAACAATGGTTAGACTTTTTCCAGACAGATCTCATATACTAATTATTAGTCATATAGCTGAATGCCTAACAGGAATGTAAGTCTTCTCCGTGGTTGTTAGGTTCACTACTAAACCAGAGATCTAGATGCCTATTTTTGTTTTCTTCTTGTTTGGCATAGCATTTAGTATTTAGTCAAGGATACATTTTTAAATTCACCCTCATTACCTATGCAATTAGTGGAAATCTCCTATACCCCCTTCCCAGGCCCAGACTTTGGCCTGTGTCTCTTTACTTACATTGCTGTTATGGTTAGTTCTTATGCATCTGGATGGGGATTTTCTGAATAGTCTGGAAGAAATTAACATAGGCCTGGGAGTTTGCTGCCACAATAAATTAAATTTAGACATGTTTTATACATGTACAATAAAACTTTCATATTTACCAGTTATTTAAATCTGCTTCTTCTATTAGCTAATAACTATCCATAGATTTCCCATTCATTTAGAAGGCACAACCATGATTTTTTCCCAAAAGCTAATTCATTTGATATTTATCCTTATTTCTCTAAAAATCTTTTCTTTTGAATTAAAATTTTATTTCACTTTTAATATTAGCCTCTTCACCTATTTTTTTCTTTTACTCAAGTGGACACTCTACTAATCAGAAGTACAAATTATGAACACCAAAAAATTGTGGTAAATAATAGGAACCCAGAAATCATTTCCTATTATATGGCACATGCCACGCCAACACCCCATACCAGTGCATCATACTCTAACGATGCTATGAAGCAGGGAGTTGAGCAGATCCACCAGAAATAGCACAGGCTACAAGTCTGGCTCTCTTCTCATGTAAAAGACCATCCATCATTCCATCATTTTACTGATATTTCTGTCAGCTACCATGTAACCCCACTGTATTTTCTGGAAAGTAAAACTTCTACCTGAGATGGTGATGGACAAGGCAGATAGTTGCCTCTTGATCTCAGTTTCCCTGAATGTGGACATCCTGAATTTAAGTTTTAAACACTGACTCACACCTGCCCCTCTGAGGAAGATTCTGTTCTTTCTTTGGATACCCTCCCTACTAACCATTTATTGGCTCATCTACATATTAATCAAATTCCATGGAAATGTACTTTGTCCTTTTCTCCTCCGTGATCACTTTAAGTGGTCATTTAACTAGAAAATTTATACTGCATGTTGTAAAGTGTTTAAGGGGGGCACATCTCACCCTCTTTCACTATCCTCCCAAATAGCTGCCCTTGAGTGTTTCACCCACACACCCTCTGAGACTGCTCCCCCTCAATTTTCACCTTCCATGTTTGTTCTCTACACGTCCCCTTGACCCTCTGCTCCTAGCAATGCCTGCTCTGGCTTAAAACACTGCCTGCTTGTGGCTTCATGAAATTCCCCTAATTAAACACCTGCTTTAATCATTTGCTTTTTTTCCACTAACTTTGAAAGGTGCTTGTTGAGTAAGTCTTAGAGAAAAGCTACAAGTCAACCTCATACAATTAAGAGAACAAATCAAATTTGTGAGAAATGGCAAGGAAAGTCATGTGCTATATCACTATCATCTGTCAAAAATCAGTACCTAAAAATTAAAGTCTCCACTGCTGCTCACAAAGTAACACGGCTCACAATCAGTCTCCTCCAAAACTCATGTGTGCATCAGTTGGGTTCAGGAGGTGGAAATATTTTTTAGATTTTATTTTTATTTACTTTTAGGGAGAGGAGGGGGGAAGGAGAAATGGAGGAAAAGAAACATCATTGTGCAAGAGAAACATCAATTGGTTGCCTCTTGTATGCCCCCAACTGGGGACCTGGCCCACAACCCAGGCATATACCCCGACCGGAAATTGAACCAGTGACCTTTCAGTTTGCAGGACGATGCCCACCCCACCGAGCAAGGCAGAAGTGAAATTTTTTTAAATTTGGTTTTGTTTATTGTGAGGAGACCTTCAGTTTCTTCTTTGCCCCTAATACAAGATAGATGGGGAAAAATTTTTAAGGTTCCATGAAAATACAAGCAAGAAATTAGCAATGTCAAATGAATGGGGAGGATGATATCTATTTAATAGATTTGTATGGGAAAAACTAAGAACTATAAGTTGCTTTGTAAACATGTGAGAGAAAGGGGAGAGATTTAAGTGGAGGATAGCAAATATAACTTTTCAGTTTATAAGCAAGGAAGTTGTTTTCTAAATTTAAAATGGGCAGAAAGTCAAGGGAATAAAATTGACCAGGAGAAATGGCAGCACTGTTAGGATTTTGGAGGAATGTAGGAAATTACTCTGAGTGGTAATAAGTGTGTTTTATGGAAATGCAGTAATTAGCTGTTTTCAGGAACCACAATTTCTAAATTAAGTGTGATGACTAGTACTAATTGATTAATGGATGAGTGTTTTGCACCTTCTAAGCATTCAATAATATGATTGATTAATATATTACTTCTGAAATAGAGTAGTATTTATGAAGCAATTATACAAGCAATAAATATGTGAGTGGGAAAACTACAGGCCTCTGAAGATCCGATTGAAGTAGAAAATAAGTAACAACAACAATTACCCTACCTTCTCTGTATCGATGCCTTTAGACATGGACCATGTTGAGACAATATAATCCATGACTCGTTCACTGAGGCCTTTGGGGACCTGATAGAGTTTCAGGAAGTCCCGTACATTATTCAGCATCTCATGGTATCGGTTGGTGTTGGCATACATTTGCTGGAAAATTGTGGTAACATTTCCAAAAATAGTTGCATAAAGGAGAGCTGAAAGAGAAGAAATTGTGAAAATGAAACAAATATCTCAAGTGAAAAAAATATGAATATTGGCCCAATCAATGAATAATGTGACAGATGTCTTTATAAACTTGAGGGGTTAATGCATGTTAACCCCTGAGAAGAGAGTGCCTGGAATCTGGTATTCATTCAGTAAGAGAAACATAATTTTATGAGCATGCAACACTCTTGTCAATGTGGCAAAACATGAGAATGGCTAACAGATTTTGTGAAGAATTAATGACCTAAAATTATAATTTACCTAAGGAATTCTAACCTTATGGCTTAAGTTATCTTCCAGCTTTGCCTGCTGAATGATGCCTAATCAATTTGAATTTTCCAGGGATTGATGGTCCATTTCAGAAATGTATGCTCTTTCTCACTGCTTGCACCTTCCAGCTTTCGGAATACTTTCCCACTTATAAATATTCTTGACAGAGCACAAGAAATATAGGGAATGGAGACAGATTAAAGTGGTTCATTTTTAGAAGGTTCTGAGGAGAAACACGGTTGGAATTAACAGCTAAAATAAAGCTTTGGAAGTACCTAAATATTCAAGTTAGTAAACCCATGTCAGTACATCAGTGTTGTAAATTTTTTGATTCCATCATTTTAATTAACAGTAAAGCCACCTTGCAGACCAGTGTATTTATATATAGGAGCCCACTAGTGGGAGAGGGTTTTGTAATGTCCCTGACTATGACCTCCTCACGCAATCCATAAATTGAAATTACCAAGCCTTCTCTCTTCACATCTGGTCAGGCCACTCACATTTACAAGCTTTGAAAAGCAGTTGAGTTCACCCTAAATCAAACATACCCCCAACTGCACACAACCCCACCCTGTCCTGTACCTTTGATTTCACCCCCTTGTTAACACTAACCTCTTTTGAACAAGGACAGTACTTTATTTACCTTTCAGTAAACACAATGTTTATAGGAATGTACATTACATAAGTACTTGACAATTTAGTAGAATATCAGATGAGGATCATTTCCATTTTCCATCCTCCAAGCCTTTGAATAAAATGACTCCTCTAAACAAAGTATGGGCTGTTTCACTTTGCTGTTTCATAAAACAAATCCCTTCTGACGGAACTGATATAAAATCAAGCTAGGGAAGCAACTTAAGATCCTTAATGTACTTTCAGAAAATCATTTGTTTCTTTCAAGAACAATTGTTCTCTGAGTACAACAAATTATAATTTTACAACAGGAAGCTATAATTTTATAAATATTTAGCCAGTTTTCTGCTTACTTAGGAATTTTGATGTCAGTGCAGATAATTTTCAAGATAGATGATGTTTTGTTAAAACTGAATAAAAAAATATAGTGCTGACATTCTCAACTGGATCTTTAAGCCTTTATTAAAAAAAATAGAGGTAATCACAAACTTAACATCTGTATTCCACTACTGTAGTATTAAGAAAAACAAACACAGAAATAATGTTAACAAATAAATAATCGAAAAATCATGTAACAAATACAGAATTTCACATTTTCAGAAAAGAGAAATAATAAGAATGTATGTTTTCAAAATAATGAGCATATGAATTAATAAAATAATGCTACAATCATGTGTTTTAATAGTGTCCACCAATTACAAGTTGTCAATAAATATCACAGAACTATCTATAGTTTTGATATATTTAACATATTTGGCTCCCTAAGATGCTTGCAATACTCTGTATTTGCCAAAGTGTCTTACTACTGCCTTTTAGTGTAACAAATTACCACACATTTCATCTTTTGGGTACATTAAATATGTGTACATTCTGCGTGAATGAAAAGTTTAAGCACTAAAATATAAAGAAAACTGCCAATATATTAAAAGTTTGCAGCATTAATAAATGAAGAACGTAATCAAGATCTCATAAGTTTTGGCATATTTACAAAGATATCCACTTTGACTCCTATTTTCATGGAAGTATGGAGTCCTATACTGGGGATAACTAAAGAAGGTCATAATCTCATATTTCACAGATATATAACAAACATTTCAGAAATTCATATGGAACCATAAACGACCTCAAGTAGCTACAGCAATGTTGAGAAAGAAAAACAAAGCAGGAGGGATCACAATACCTGATATCAAACTGTATTACAAGGCCACTGTAATCAAAACAGCCTGGAACTGGCATAAAAATAGGCACATAGACCAATGGAACAGACGAGAAAGTCCAGAAATAAACCCAAGTCTCTATGGTCAATTAACATTTGACAAAGGGGGAAGAAGCATAAAATGGAATAAAAATAGCCTTTTCAACAACTGGTGTTGGGAGATCTGGACAGCTACATGCAAAAAAATGAAACTCAATCACCAACTTACACCATACACAAAAATAAATTCAAGGTGGATAAAAGACTTAAATATAAGTTGTAACACCATAAAAGTCCTAGAGGAAAACATTGGCAGGAAAATCTGACATTCCACACAAAAACATCTTCACGAATATGTCCCCTAAAGCAAGGGACATAAAGGAAAGAAAAAACAAATGGGACCTCATCAAATTAAAAACCTGCTGCATGGCTAGAGAAAACAGCATTAAAATGAAAAGAGAACCAATTATATGGGGAAATATATTTGCCAATGATACCTCGGACAAGGGTTTGATCTCCAAAATATATTAAGAACTCACACAACTCTACTCCAGAAAGACAAAAAAAAATTAAAAAATGGGCAAAAGACTTCAACAGACACTCCTCCAAGGAGGACATACAGAGGGCCCAGAGACATATGAAAAGATGTTCAGCATCACTAGCTGGCAGAGGGATGCAAATTAAAACCACAATGTGATACCACCTCACACCGGTCAGAATGGCCATCAAAAACAAATCAACAAACAAGTATTGGAGAGGATGCGGGAAATGGGAAATCTAGTGCACTGTTGGTGGGAATGCAGACTGGTGCAAAACACTAGGAGACTGTGGAAAACACTATGGAATTTCCTCAGAAAACTAAAAATGGAAGTGCCTTTTGACCCAGCAATTCCACTGCTAGAATTATACCCTAAGAGCCCTGAAACCAATCCAAAAGAACCTATGCACCTGAATGTTAAGAGCAGCACAATTTACAATAGCCAAGTGCTAGAAGCAACCTATGTACCCATCAGCAAATGAGCAGACCAAGAAACTATGGTACATTTACACAATGGATTTCTACACAGCAGAGAGAAAGAAGGAGTTTATATCCTTTGTGACAGCATGGATGGAACTGGAGAGCATTACACTAAGCGAAATAAGCCAGGCGGTGAGGGACAAATACCATATGATTTCATCTTTAACTGGGACATAATCAACAAAAGAAAAAAGCAAACAATATATAACCAGAGACATTGAAGTTAAGAACAATCTAACAATAGCCAGAGGGGAGGGGGAAGGGGACACTGGGGAGAAGGGTCTTCAGGAACTGCTATAAAGGACACATGGATAAAACCAAGGGGGAAGGTAGAACCAAGGGAGGGAGGTGGGCTTGGCTGGGGGAGGGGGGAGGGGTGGGGAGAAAATGCAGACAACTGTAACTGAACAACAATAAAGTAATTAAAAAAAGAAGGTCATAATCTAAGGTAAGAGATTCAAGTATATGTATATATTTAAATTTCTTTTATTTAAAATAAGTTGCAAAAACAGTGCAGAAAGATTGCATGCAACCACATGCAGCTTCTCTCCATGATAAGCATACCTCTGACCTGAATTATTATAGATACACATATCTACTTAAATGCCCAATAGAAATTCAAGTCAACCATGTCCAAAAAAAGAACTTTTCTTTTTACTTTTTTAAATTCTTCTTTATTCTATTACAGTTGTCCCAACTTTTCCCCCTTAGTCCTCCTCCATCTGCTCCAACCCCTGCTTCCCCAGTCCATCCCACCACTCTTGTCTGTGTCCATGGGTCATTCATACATATTCTTTGACTAGTCCCTTCACCCTCTGCCCACCCCCACTCCCAATTTCTTCTGGCAGCTGTCAGTCTGTTCCCTGTTTCTATATCTTTGGTTCTGTTTTGCTCATTAGCTTATTTTGTTCATTAGTTTCCTCTTATAAGTAAGATCATATGGTATTTGTCTTTTACCAACTGGCTTAATTCCCTTAGCATAGTAGTCTCCAGTTCCATCTGGGCTCTCACAAAGGGTAGGAATTCCTTCTTCTTTCTTTGAGATGTATAGTATTCCATTATGCAAATGTACCATAGTTTTTTAATCCATTCATGTATTGATGGGCACTTAGGCTGTTTCCAACATGTAGCTATTGTAAATAGCACTGCTATGAACATTGGGTGTACAAGCTATTTTGAATTGGTGTTTTTGGATTTTTAGGGTATATTCCCAGCAGTGGAATCACTGGGCCAAAAGGCAGTTCCATTTTTAAGTTTTTGAGGAAATTCCACACTGTTTTCCGAAGTGGCTGCACCAGTCTGCATTCCCACCAACAGTGCACTAGGGGTATCCTTTTCTCTGCATCCTCACCAGCACTTGTCATTTGTTGATTTATTAATGATGGCCATTCTGACAGGTGTGAGGTGATGCCTCATTGTGGTTTTAATTTTCATCTCTCTGATGGGTAGTAATGTTGAGCATCCTTTCATATGTCTATGGGCCATCTATATGTCCGCCTTGGAGAAGTGTCTATTCAGGTCCTTTGCCCATTTTTCAAATTGATTATTTGTCTTTCTGGTGTTGAGTCATATGAGTTCTTTATATATTTTGAAGATCAAATCCTTGTCCATGGTATCATTGGAAAATATATTCTCCCATGTATTCAGTTCCCTTTTCATTTTGATGATTGTTTCTTTAGCCATGCAGAAGCTTTTTAATTTGATGTATCCCATATATTTATTTTGTCCTTTACTTCCCTTGTCCTAGGAGATATATCAGCAAAAATATTGCTGTGTGGGATATCTGATATTTAATGCCTATTTTCCACTACAACTATTATAGTATCATGACTTATATTTAATTCTTTTATCCATGTTGAGTTTATTCTGGTTTATGTTATAAGTTGGTGGCCTAGTTTCCTTTTTTCGCATGTACCAGTCCAGTTCTCCCAGCACCATTTATTGAAGAGGCTATTTTTACTCCATTATATGCTCGTACATCCTTTGTCAAATATTGAGTGACCATAGAGACAGGGGTTTATTTCTGGGCTCTCTATTCTGTTCTATTGATCTATGTGTCTGTTCTTCTGGCAGTACCAGGCTGCTTTGATTACAGTGGCCTTGTAGTATCGTTTTATATCAGGTATTATGATCCCTCCAACTTTGTTCTACTTTCTCAAGATTGTTGTGGCTATTCAGTGTCTTTTTTTTTATTGGCTCCATATACATTTTTGGAATACTTGTTCTAGATCTGTGAAATATGCCCTTGGTATTTTAGTAGGAATTATGTTGAATCTATAGATTGCTTTGGGTAGTATGGACATTTTAATGATGCTAATTCCTCCAATCCATGAATAGAGTATATGCTTCCATGTATTTGTATCTTCTTCAATTTCCTTCTTCAGTGTTCCATAGTTTTCTGAGTCCAGGTCTTTCACCTCCTTGGCTAAATTTATTCCTAGGTACCTTTTTGTTGTTGCTACTGCTGCTATAGTAAATAAGATTTTTTCCTTAGATTTTCTTTCTGATAGTTCATTGTTGGTGTACGAAAATGGTATTAATTTCTGAATATTGACTTTGTATCCCACTACTTTGCCACATTCACTTATTAGTTCAAGTAGTGAACTAATTAGTTCAAGTAAGTGAACTAAGCAGTTTGGTGCATGTTTTCTACCCCTTCACTTTCAATCTGTGTACATCATTTGTTCTCAGGTGGGTGTTGTAGGCAGCATATAAGTGGGTCTTATTTTCTTATCCATTCAGCCACCCTATGTCTTTTGATTGGAGCATTTAATCCATTTACATTTGAGGTTATTATTGATAGGTACTTATTCATTGCCTTTTTCCCCTTTGTACCTGTGTTCCTCACTCTCTCTCTATTTCTTCTTCTTCCTAAAACAGTCCATTTAGTATTTCTTGCAGTGCTGACTTGGTGGAGATGTATTCTTTTAGCCTTCTTTTGTCTGGAAAGCTCTTTATTCCATTTAAAACGAGAGCCTTGCTAGATAGAGTAGTCTAGACTAAAGATCCTTGCTTTTCATTTCTTGGGATATTTTGTGCCAATCTTTTCTCACTTGTAGTGTTTCTGTTGAGAAATCAGATGATAGCTTTATCAGAGCTCCTTAGCTGTTTCTCCCTTGCTGTCTTTAAGATTCTCTCTTTGTCTTGAAATTTTCCATTTTGATTGTAATGTGTCTTGGAGTGGGCCTCTTTGGGTTCATCTTGATTGAGACCCTCTGTTCTTCCTGGACTTGCATAACTTTTTCCCTCATTAAGTTAGTGAAGTTTTCTGTCATCATTTTTTCAAACAGGTTTTCTATCCCTTTCTCCTTTTCTTCTCCTTCTGGTATCTCTATGATGTGAATAACATTGTGCTTAGTGTTGTCCTAAAGCTCCCTTAAACTATCCTCATTCTTTCTGAGTCTTTGTTAATTTTGTTGCTCTGACTGGGTGTTTATTTCTACCCTGTCTCCCGACTCTCTCATTCAATCCTCTGCTTCATCTAGCCTCCTTTTAATTCCTTCTAGTCTATTCTTCATTTCATATATTGAATTCTTCACTTCCAACTGGTTCTTATTCAAGATTTCCATGTCATTTTTCATGCTGATGTTGGTGTCACTAAGTTCCTGGTAATTCTCACTAAGTTCCTTGAGCATCCTTATAACCATTACCTTGAACTCTGTATCTGATAAATTGCTTGCCTCAGTTTCATTTAGCCCTTTTCCTGGAAATTCCCTTTTCTTTTGTTTTGGGGTACTTTCTTTGTTTCCCCACTTTAGTTGTCTCTTTGTGTCTGTTTCTATATATTAGATTGATTTGCTTTGACTCTCTGACTTGTGGAGTGGCCTGGTGTGCTAGGAGTCCTGTGGGACCCTGTGGTGCACACTCCTTGATCTCTTGATTTGAGGAATGACCTCTCTGTGGGTTATGTGAACTTTCCTGTTTTGTTTGCATCTTGATTATCATTGGCACCCTCACTGATGGGACTTCCCTCCATCTGGCTGGCTAAGAGGTTCAGCCTCTACCACATGTTATACACTGTAGTAGAGGGGCTGGCAGAACAAAGCAAAACAACACAAATACAACACCAAAACAAGCAACTCCCCCCTGACCACCTCAGCAATATCAACTACAAGAGAGCAAGAATAACAACAGCAGAAAGCCAAATGTAATAGTAGATAAAGGGGAAAAGGAAAATGAGTATGAGAAAACCAAAAGAAAAAAGTGATAATGAGAGGAGAAAGGGGAAGAGAACTACTATTCATAATGAAATAAAAGAGGAAAATGGAAAAGGACCACAGAAAAAGTAACAAAAATACTAAAAGGAGAAAAGGGAACAGTGAAGTAACCAAAAGTAAAAGTAGGAGACATAAAAGAAGAATTAGAGCACCAAAAAGAAAAGAAAAAGTGAGTAACAAGATAAATTAAAAGACTATGAATATGAAAAAACAACCAAGATAATGAAAAAGAACAAAGTTGGATTTGTCTCAGCACAGTTTAGATCTTGCCTTCTGGCTTCTCCCTTTGGATACTGCCCTGATGACTGAGTCTGATGTAAGTCAATGTCAGGTGCTGTCCATGTCTGGTCCTCGGCTGCCTTTTTGAAGCTACAGGCAATCCACAGTCTGTGGCTGCTTCCTCTGGGCTTGGCTGCTCCCAGGGTGGGCCAAGCTGCCCCACAAAGCTGGCTTTTATCAGCCCTGGGTCCAGGGGTGTGTCAGCAAATGTCCCAAGTCACCACAGGATCAGCCTCTGTCTGTCTGCCTGCCTGCTGGCCTGCTGTCAATCTTAAACTAGTCACAGACCTGATCATTTCTGGGAAAGCTTCTGGCAGAAACGGGCTGTGATTCCTGGATTTTCCAAGGCAGGTGCCTTTCAGACTTCAGGGAAGATATGGGTGTGTTCCCCTTCCTTGTGCCACCAGTCTGAGTCTGTCCAAGATCATTTCCCTGTACTCGGCAGGGCAGAGCCCCTAGTAGGCTTCCAGAGCCCAGGTTTTGGGTCTGCCAGATGGTGGGGGGGTGTTTCTGTGGCTCCCCCATGAGGGAGAAGCACCAGTCTGCTTCCCAGGAATGGTGTATGGAACGGCTGCATCCAACCACCAGTCTCCGATTACCCAAGTCTGTTTAAGTTGCTGTCTCTTCAGCAAGGGTTAAGATTCAGGATGGGGAAAAGAGAAAGAAAAAATAGAACACCAAGACAGCAAAACTGAGAAAAGAGCAAAAAAAAGTTGCTGAGTGGAGCAAACAGGGTTTCAGAGGTTGTGGTGAGGGTATTTCTGGAAGGTGGGGGGAGCGGTATCCCACAGGGTAAGGGAATTGATTTTCCCCTGGGAGGGTCTAGCTCTTCTCAAGGTATATGGCTGCTATGGAGCTCAGATATCCAGGCCCTGGAAATCCCACAGCTGCTCCCCCAAAACTCTCCCCAGTGCCTCCCACTCTCCTCGCATGATGCCAGTCTGTGCCACTCTCCCTTTGCTGGGGCCCTAGGTGGGTAACCACAAACGCAAAACCCGTGCTTTGCCTCTTTAAGGAAAAAAAGAAAAAAAGATGGTGGGTTGGTCTCCAGCAGTTTTCATCTTTTCCCAGAGCAGAGACCCCCACAATGCAGACTCCTTGACTTCCTGACCTGGATGCTCTAGGCATGTCCCTTGTGCAGATTATGTGGACTCTCCTGTTTGTTATTGGTCTGTTCATTGGTGAGAACTTTCCCCTGTCAGGCTGACGAAGGAGCTCAACCCCTACCATGGCTGCCTCTGCCTTGACAGGGCTTCTAGGTGTGGGCAGGAACCCCAGTCGGGGCACATACCGGAGGCCACCCAACAACACTTGTCTCTCACACTGATGCCTCTCCCCTTCTCTCTCAAATCAATAGATTATATCCTATATGTATCATCTTCTTTCAAGTCTGATATCATTCTGATGGGGTAGGGGAAGGAAGGGAAGAGTGCAGCAGCAAATCTGTGACACTGGATGGTAGTAGGGTGCTCGTGCCACTCCCCCAGTGAGTCTCAACCTCAGGTTCCTGCCACTATGCTCCCACCATGGTGTCTGCAGCCAACACTGCCAAAGCTGCCTCTCTCGTCCCCTCCTCCCCTGGCTCCCAGCTCCTTAGCTGATCCACAGCCTCCTCAGTCAGATTCTGTCCTGTTCACCGTTCCAGTGGTGCCTGGGGCCAGGGAGGTGACAGCCCCCTCCTGGGAAAGTACACCCCAGACCCTGGGTTCCAGCAGTGGTGGGGTATGCAGCCCTGCCTGGGGTGGAAGGCACAGAGATAAGTCCAGGTGCCCAGGCACGGCCGCTCCAGTGCCTTTCTGGAGGAGGATATAGTAAATTCCATGAAATGGCTCCCACTCCAAATCTGCACAGACGGATGCACTGGGTTGGGCAGCAGCAGTGGCAGCAGCTCTGCCAAAAGGGCCTGGGCTGCCCGCCCCCAAGTACCCTCACAGGCAGGCAGGCAGGCACTCACACAGCACACACACACACATTTGTCCACGCACAGGCTCACTCACACCTGCTCCCATTCACCCGCAGCTGGATTTTTGAGTTGATTGCTCTGTGGTTTAGCTGCAAGACTGGTCCAGGCTGGAAGCAAGTGGACGGAGCTTCCAGCTACTCTATAGCCATCTTGAAACCTCCAAAAAAAGAACTCTTAATTTACAACACTCTAACAGCCCAAATGCGCTTTTTCATCTTAGTACCCTGCAAAGCTACACCTAGTTGCTCAGACCAAACCAAATCATCCTTCAATTCATTCTTCTCAACAGTTCCTCTTGGCTCTATCTTCAAAATAAAGCCTCAATTCAATCACTTCTCCCCTTCTCTACCAGCATCCTTGCAGAATCTTTAGTGCAATGTGTTTTTCCACTCACTAGCTTTGTGTCTTTGGGACAGTTATTAAATCTCTCTATGCTTCTACACCCTCACCTATAAATTTAAAATTGCACTAAAATCTTTACAAAGGGACTGTGTTAAATGAGATAACTTATACAAAACAAGTTAAAAAGAAAGTCTAGTAAAAACTATCCATGAATTGTTATGTATCATCATCATCATCATCATGAAAATAGCTTCCAAACAATTTTCTCTTGCAGCAGGAAGAATTATATAGATGAGATCACACATAGACCAAAATCCAACCTAGTCACGGTCCAAGGACACATACAATCAGAGACTGCATCCCTCACTGATCAAATGATTTCTACAGTCATCCCTCACTCCCTATCTCTAGTCACACGAGCTTTCCTGGTGCTACTCAAACATTCTGAATGCATTCACTCTTCAGGGCCCCTTCACTAGCTGTTCCCTCTGCCTAAAACACCCTTCTGCGAATCTTCACCTGGTCTATGTCCTCTCCTCATTTAGGTCTCTGCTCAGAAACCACCTCAGCACAGAGCTCTTCCCAGACCACCGGTCTAAACACCCCCTTCTTCCTATATCACTCCCCAATCCTTTACTATGCTATGCTCTTAATCTTACTTATCATTAAATTATATCGCATTTAATGTTTGTTTATTATCTACCTTCTCCAATAGAAATGCAAATTCCATGACTACAACCATTGGGCTTTTTGCCAACTGCTGAATTTCTAGAACACAGACAAGTTCCTGAAACATAGGAGGAATTCAAATATTTTTTCCAGTAAATTCATGCACCAGAAATCTAGAAAATAGGTTTTCAGAAATATTATTTTGTTTAAGCCAAAGTCTCACTGTTGGTGATACAAAAACACAGAAGAAATATACATTATTAATGCAGGTAGCACTATCAGACATTGAGAAACCAAGGTGACACATGTCCTGACCATGTGAAGATAATAAATATGAATGCCCGTGCTTGGCCGGGCCACTTTTGTACAGGCCTGTTATATAATTTTACCCTTTGGCTGGGATGCCATATAGTCAGTTCACCTACTTTAATCAGGCTAATTTGTTAAAATTTGATAAGCCTCTTGTTTTATGCCCTCTTACAACCTTTTAGCTTAAGACAACTTAAAACTAGCTAATTTTACAAGCTTATCATATTTAAAGTCTTGATAATTCTGGCATACTCACCAATAAATGTCCCATTTAAAAGTCATAATTTTTAATCACCATAAAGGGACTATTCAGAAGATAATTGTGATAGATTAAAAATGGCTACACCTTCCCTGACATCCCTTGCACTGAGAAGCAGCGTACATATCGCTTACCCTTGAATATAGGTGTGCTCTATGACTGTCTAACAATATGGTAACTTAACAATGGTAATATGACCATATGCCAATATCTGGGCCCAGGCCTCAAGAAACCAGAAACTTCCAATTCTTCCCTGTTAAAACACCTGCTCTTGGAGTTTAGCTTCCATGTTGTGAGGAAGCCCAGGTACTCTTCTGGAGAGGTTCACGTGGAGGGGAACCAAGGCCCCTGCTGAGCTCCCAGCTAAGCACTGGCCATAGACTGAGCAATTTAAAATGTTGATATGAGAAGACTTCTCTGGTAACACTAAGGCTACATAGGTGGTCACCCATTCTCTTTCTACATATATTCATATTTAATGATGACAGGTAAGATACGAAGGAAAATGTCCCATCAACAGATGACTGTATGTGCAGCAAACAGCTTGACAACACCAGCAACACCATATCAGTGGCTGAGCTAATTAAGAAGTAGATTTTTCAGACCCATTTAAGCCAACCCAGCTGATACCACATGGACTAGAAATAAGTCGTGGCCTCCTAGCCCAGCATAAATTGCAGATTCATCAATAAAATAGCTGTTTGGCTTTTTTACTGTTGTTCAAATACAGTTGTACTTGAACAACTCCATTTACCTGCCACCACTTTCCCCCACCTCCCACCCTCAATTCTACTCCCTTTTGGCTTTGTCCATGTGTCCTTCACACATGTTCCCTGATGACCCTTCCCCTTCTTTACCCCATTACCCCCCTCCCCTCTGGTTACTGTCAGTTTGTTCATCATTTCAATGTCTCTGGTTATATTTTATTCTTGTTTTAAGTCACTGAGTTTGATTAGTTATGCAACCATAATAATAAACTCCAATGAAGACAGATTGGCTCTCAACTGGGTAGAGAAGCTGGGTGAGAATGGTAGTGAGAGTCTCATCATGCACATCAGAACACAATAGTACATTTTGGAAAATGCTTTTCTAAATATTTCATATATGTTATATTTTAAAGCTCAGAAATGCCTATTATTTTTATAATATAAATGTTAGAATCATGAGTTAATGTTTAATGCTTTCACAAAGAGACATGGGTGAAAAGATTGAAGGATGCTATAACACAAATCAGAGCTGTCTTTATTCATTCAAGCACTGTTGCACTCAGTAGATATTTACTGAGGAACATACTACATGCCAGCCACTACGCCAGCCACCAGTGATATAATGATAACACAGACAGACCTAATCTCTGCTCTCAAGTAGTATCCACTGCTTCCTACAGAAAAGTATTAGTCTTTAATCTCCCAAATCACATTTTTTGAAAGAAAGCTAATGATCTTTTCCTTTTTGTAGTTTACAAAATTTCCACAAATAAATGTAGAGTCATTCCAAATATATATAGTTTTTTTCTCATCATCAAACAATTTGCAGGGTCAAACAAAAATCTATGTTTAGCTAATTCATTGTAACCCAGCCGCCACTCCTATGGTTGCTCACGCTAACCAATAAGATGATGTGCAGGCCTCTGAAGAAATTGTGTTCTCCAGTCATCACATTTTGTTTGCTCCTGAGGTCAAGCTGCATGCATTCATCTCCTTATTAGTAATTTGTATTTTTTTAGATTTTCATGCCTATTCATGATGACATCTGACATTTACTTTTCCTAATTATCTTTCTTTTATAAGTCTTGGCAAGCCATCATTGGCTCCAGACTCAGCAATTTAAAATATTAATATGAGAATGCATTTCTGGTAACCTTTAAGGCCATGTAGGTGGTTCAACCATCATTTCCCTTTTTATTTATATTCACTAAAGTCCATCTTTAATAATGATATTTAAGGTACAGAAGGAAAGTGTTCCATCCATCGGTGATTGTATGTGTAGCACTCAGACTCTTAAAACATCAGAAATGACTCCAGTTGGCTGTAGAACATAGTGAAGAAGCTGATCTTCAGAAACTTCCAGTTTCAAAGTCTCACTCTCATTCTCACCGTTTAGGCTCCTGGTTTCCCTGGATGCTCGTCTGCAATGATCCATGTATGTAGGCATCCCCTAGGCATCCACCTGAGAGCCAGGCATGTCTTCTTCCCCAGTCTTCACTTAATCTATGCCCCATTCCATCTAGTACCTGAACTACATCAATTATCACATTAAAACTAATCTCATTAATGTCTTCATGTTATGTATTAACTATTAAAAACTACTTAATACACTATCCCTCTCAGGGATGTTGGAATTTGGAAGGAGGAATTCCAGGCAATACAAGTTGATTGAATTATTGTTTGAATTAACTGTTTACTAGTTAAATAGGTTGGGACACAGAAGGGACACATTTTAGAACTTTCCTAATTATAGCATAAATTGAACAGATTGCACCAATTTATGGCTGACCCATGATTAGCATAAAAACTGACTTCATTAAAAGAATCTCAATAATTAAGTGGCAATGTTTATTGATATCCTTTCCTACATGCTCTAGAGAGTCACTTAATTTAAAAAATTAATCTTGAACCTATGTTAATCAATTACTAATACAAGATCAAAGATGTTAGAAAGGGAGGGAGGGAGATAAATGGAAAGATGTAGAAGAGTTGTTCTTTCCAAAGAACTCTGAGAAATTAAAGTATAATATTAGTAAAAACAAAGAATCTAAATAGCTTTATCTCCACTTTATCCTTCTTCAATAGTTATTCTATCTTGGTGTAAGTAAATCAATTTTCTTTATTCTCTAAAACTAGTACACCCACATTGCTTATATAGCTACAGAAGTTTTTGTAACTTTGTTAAAGACAAACTGGGCAATATAGAATACAGCCTCTAAAATAAGAGGAACAATAATTACAGATGCTCAATGAATAATGACCTCATCATTTCAGACTCACTTACTACGAGTCAAACGAAAGCTCCCAAAATATATCAACTGTCAAGCAACAAAAGGCAACTAAAGATTAAAACTGTATGTTGTCTTTAGATGAATGCAACAGCTGATACAAAGGCTACCTTAGTGCCTCTGTCTGTCTGTCTGTCTGTCTGTCTCTCTCTCTCTCTCTCACACACACACACACACACACACACACACACACACACACAACCATTTGGAGGAAAGCTATCTTAGGCACTAAACACAATCTCCAGTGAGGGCATTTCTAAATATGCCAACCTTGGGACACTGGTCACTCTTTACCACATTTCTCAGGAATTCTCAAGCCAGGTTAGAAAGAAGTAGAAGAAGTGCGAACAAAAGGGGCTGGGAAGTAAAAAGTCACGTAGACAGAGACTGCTGGTGATGCACGGTCTCTCCAACATGCCCAAATGAAGAGGAGATGCTTTTATGTTGACATTATTTTTAATATTATGTTACAAAGAATAAAACTAGCTGAATACAAATGACCAAAAAATGCAATAGGGCACCTCTGTTCAGATGACACAAAGGTGGGCCAGTGTCAGCACTGACACAAGGAGCAGAACACCAACTTGGGTTCACATGACAGGCCTTTCTTTTTACAGGTAAGGAGATTTTGTTTGCTTTTATTCTATATCTAAACATTGGTAGTTTTATAGTTTCAAGAAACAACTGAAAGTATAACATTTCACAAATTATGTGGCTGGCAACATGCTTTAGGTGTTTCCACTTTGTTTCTGATATTTTTTCTTCTCAAGTTAGGAGAAGGCACATTTTCTTTTTACCATCTCCATTCGTACACATGTACACACACAGAGGACCATTATGATAGGATCTGATGACTAGCTGATGATGACATGAGTGGTATTTTCAGGATATGTATAAATTACATTGCATCTCTTTATTTTAAAAATTTTAAAATACAAAATAAGGAAATTACAATAGTGAGATTTAGATACTGTAGCAGCCCAATGATTTGATGGAGAGATTTTCCTATGTCCTTCAAATCAAAAATGCACAAACCTACCTGCTCTACATAGTTGTAAGTCTAGCTTTATCAGCTACAGAAAAAAAATTAGGAAAATGCAGTGAGTCCAGAATTGTCTCACTATGGTAAAAAAATTGAATTTTTAAAATTTATGGTTGTTCTCTATTTTATACTAGATATATATTTTAATTACTTTTGGCAAATCTTACTTTTCAGTAATGATAGCTGCAATCATTTCTCTAATCTTTGGCACTGAAATATGAAAAGAAGCAATAAATAGAGAATAACATTAAATCACTCAATCTTTCTTTATATCTACACAGTAGGTATTACTATTATGCTTACATTAATTTGGAAGCACTAAGTATAGTAATTTGAAATAATATTGAAATACCTTTGTGGTAAGACACATGCATTCTTTATCCACAAGCCAGAAAGTGAAGTATCAGCACTAACAACCTAAATAAACTATTGTTGATACCGAGAACGGTACCTGTGGAATAGCCAAGAACCACTTCTCCTATCCTCTGAAAAATAGCATCATAGCCTGTCTTCCTGTTGACTCTCCATATAATTTATTCTTGCTTCCAAACACTTGTTCATGTAGTTCCCTTGTGGTGAATCTCAATATATGGCAACAAATTATTCCCACCTTGGTATGCACATCTCTTTGCAATGAGACTTCACTGCTTCTTCCACCAAAATCTGTTTATTTTAATCTGTGCTCCCTTTGACTTCATTTCTTTTAATAGAATGTGGCAGAGATGATGTTATGTGACTTCCAAAGTTAGACCTTAAGGGAACTTCCGCATTTGACTTTTGTTCCCTTGTAATGCTGCCTTCAGACCACCGTTCCTGAAGAAACCTGGGTTGTGCTGAAGGACAGCAAGGCTGAGAGGTCTCGTTATCCTTGTGCTGCCAGTGGACCCAAGACCCCAGATGAGGCCCAACTGAATGTCGCTGCCAGAGGGAGCCGAGCAAGAGGAGCAGAGGAACCAACTGCCCGCTCAACCAGTAGGGTCACGAAAAATAATAAATCATGGCAGTGTCCCTTCACTGTGTTTGAAGTCAGTTCTTGCACAATCATAGGTAACTGATACATCTCTTCTCCATGAAAGCCCTCCCTTCCTCAATCCCAGCCACTCTTTGGGGCTTATTATTTCCTTCATAAAACCTTCTCTGATTGTTATAGGTTAAGGAATTTCTCCTATTCTCATGCATAACCTATGCATGAGAATCCATCACTCTAAAAATAGTAATTATATGTCCTGCTCCAAATTTTTAAATTCCTTTATATGTGTTAACATATCTTACTATAAATATAGCGGAGTTCTTGAAAGCAAGGCTTTTTAAACCTGTTCAAATCTCTCTTTTGATAGAATAGCTCTGAAAACATAAATAACAAGTTGAATTAAATTTAAAACAATCTTTATGTAGCATAGTGGGCAGCAAGTACATAAAAACCATCCCAGGTCAAATGTGACTGAGAATATCATCAAAGGGTTCTGACTTGACAGTGTGAAGAGATGGAGGGCAGGGAACAGGGGCAATATTTATAAAAAGATACAAAATCACAAAATGTATGGCTACAATAAAAATCACCTGCTAATCAACCCCAAGAATATTATAATCTGGGTACATCAATTGTTGAAACTGAATAAGTTACAAAAATAAATATGATATTACAGTACTGTAGAAAAGGACTTTATCAGAAGATTTGTCTGTACCAAGTATGGGTCAAAAATTTAAATTGTGCCACGTGTCCCAATTGTTCCATTTCTTGGAAGTTAAATGTAGCATAACAAAGTGAGCATGCTCAAATGTTCACTGAAAGGTTGTTTATAATATGAAAAAAAAAGTAAGATGTTCAAAAATGAAGATTGTGTGATATAAAGGACCGCACAGCATAACTGATATTAAGATGATTTCAGGGCCTCTGGGCACATATCAAAAAAGACTAATGACACATTTTTGTTAGAAAAAAACATGTTCCTTGTTCCCACTCCTTGTAATATTATATGTGTCTGTGAATGTGTGTGGGGAGGGGGGATGATTTGTGGGACACACAGAAACACGACTAGAAGAACGTTTATAAAATGTTAACAGCTATTATATTTGAGTAGTAGGATTTGTGGTGGTTTTTATGTTCTTTAAACTTTTCTGCAATCTTTGATTTTTTTACTGTAAGTATGCACCATTTTCATAGAAAGAATAAGTTGTCAACATTTTTAGGAAGGTAGAGCTACAAATATTCATAAAGTATTACTATTTTATCCTCATTGTAAATAAAAGGAAACAGACCAGAATTTCAGTCTCAGAAACTACATGACCTAACATGTGTATGAGTTTTATTTGCTTGATATTGCCAATAATAATTTCTCTGTCCCATAGAAGGCCACATGGTCTTCTACCATCATTGGTCTGACCAAAAGTTCTTAGGTATGAACAGGAGACCTCAAAGAATTAAGTCCTCCTAGGGCCAAGATTGAAACAGGCGGACCAAGAGGACGCAGAATGCATCCCTTAACCGATACGCATCAAGAGATGCTCTGGGCCCATGACTAACTGGGATATGCTTAGTTGGGTACAAAGAAGGAACCTTTAAATCTGCTATTGTTGCTGCATTACCAAAGCAGCCATTTAACACAGTAGAAAAGAAAATTTACTGATATATCTATAACGTAATAGGAAAATTTTAGTTTATTTTGCTCATGCGTATTCACTATGATACCATCAACATTAATTAGGCATTATTCGTTATTTTGAGAGAATTAAAAATTCAAAAGAACTGAATACATACTTAATCATTACATTTCAGAAGGCAAAATGCCCAGAAAACATGAGTAATAGAAAACTAACATCTATAATCGCCCTGTCACTATCCTCCAATTGCACATGAAGCCATTGCCACATCCACCGGCCTTGCACCACGGTCCGACTGAGATGTTCTCCCATCACTCTGTACAGGCCGATTCCACGGTCAGCCAGGCTCCTCCTAGTTTCTCAAATATTAAGGTCAGGGCGCTGAACTCAAGAACAGATAAATGTATTTTGTCAGCAATGTTTTAACCCTTCCTTTAAAGCACTGGGCAGAGTAACCTGTTCAGATCCAGAGATCCATCTGCTTGTCTATTCTCTTGCTTCCTTCTAACCTGGAAATGACACAAATATCACATTTCCAAATCAGACAGACAGCACTTGGGGTGGTAAGGTGTTGGTTTTCATTTTGGAGCTGGGAAGGGAGATGAGGCATTGTCAATTTCTTTCTGTAAGCATTTCCACAACATGCATAATTGATAGAAACTCTACAGGTGATAAATGTAAGAAAGTTCCAACTTTTCAATGAAAAAACTGAATGGTTTTATCAGGCAGACATTTGGCTCAAGGGCACCACTGCTCTTCCGGGGCCACCGCTGGCCCCTCTCTCTGCAGGACCCCTTGATGGAGTTAGCTACTGAGAGCCGTTCATTCTGCCTTCAGAATGGCTCTCACTCAGCCTCCTTCCTATTCACATCTCGGAGTCAGTCTTGCCTCCCAGGGCTAGGTTACCACACAGCTTCCTAACTGTTCTCCCCACCTCTGGTCTCCACTGTCATGCAGCCTACATGTGGCCAGTAGGCAAAGCTTCCTACAATACTAATATTTTCTGGTTTTATTTTCCTCCTTAAAAAAATGTTTAGTGTACACACATAGCCTGTACACTAAACATAAATGCAAGTATAAATATAAAATATAAATATAAATACACTTTATAAATATAAAAGTTACTTTGAGAGAACCCATAGGATCTGCACCATGGGAAAAGTTTCCATGTGCCAGACTCAGTACTTTGCATTTTCCCTACCTAGACTCTAGGTATTGGAAAGGAGAATCTATATCTTCAACTTTTTTTCCAACCAAGTCAGAGTTTTTCCCAGTGAATGAATTTTAAAAAGTGAATTTCTCCTGGCTCTAAATAAAGGGATGTGAGGTTTATCTGACTGTGTGAGCATAACAGAGCATTAGCAGGACTGGATCTCTCTGGCTTGCCAGTATGGCATGAATGATCTCATTATTTATTAAAATTTCATGTAATGAATTCCGAACAGTTCAGCAAAAGAAAGAAAGGCAATAACATCTTTGAATAAATGTGTTCTTTAAGCTCTTCAAGGCAGGGTCAGTATCATCTATTTCCTTCATATTCCTCGAGAATAACTAGCATGTTCTTCAAAAAAGTGAGTTACCAACAAAAGTTTAAAAAAATGAAACATGAAACATGAAAAAAATTATAATAACTGATCTAGATTCTGTTTCTTGCTTGATGAAATGATACAAATAATTTGTGTGAGTATAGAAGACTTAATTAAGTTTTATGCACATTGCCAAAACTTCTTAAGAATAGTATATTAGACATCTTATAATTGTAATTCAGCCTCTCTTGCATTGGCCAACAGTCAGGGATTCATTAATATCAAAGACAAATTTATTAAGTGCCTACTGTGTATAAACACAATGATAGGCACTAAGGGAGATGTAGAGATATGCAATTATATATACATGAGGTCTGTCCAGAGGTATCCAGCCATGTAATATGAAAAATAGAGACATTTATTGAAGAAGATACAAGATATAAGAAACATTGTACACAGGACAATGACACCTCAGTCCACTTCAAAGTGGGCACCTTGGGACCTCACATAGTTCTCCCAATTGACATCAGCTGCCCCATTGTATTTTCCTGAATCTCATTGACTGTCTGAATCTCTTCCCTTTCAAAGGTGATTTTAGTTTTGGAAAAGTCAGAAGTCACAGGGTCCCAAATCTGGGCTGTAGGGGGGCTGAGACAACTGGGTGATTTGATGTTTTGCCAAAAAACTCTTCACGGGACATGATGCGTAAGCAGGTGTGTTGTCGTGTTGAAGCTGCCAATCACCAGCTCCCCTAGTTGCTGCCTTCTGAATCATCCAAATAGTTTCCACAGAGGAATGTTCAAGCGTAACACAAAATCTGATGGAGGTTCGTTGCTCTACTTGCTCAGTCATTTTGAATGTGACAGCCACACAGTACACATGCTCACTCAGTGGCATACCACCCCCACTGACTAGTACAGTGAAGCCAACATTGTTCACACATGCACATCCCAGTCCGCTCTCCTTGGCTGCCAGTTTACATTGATGTTGGGCAAACCATTCCCATATATTAACAATGGTTGGACTTTTTCTGGACAGACCTTGTATTTTTATTTTTAACTAATACTTAAACCAATTTGTTTATAAAATTTTATGCTCAAGAATGAGTATGATTTTTCATGTTTCTTTAAAAATTCTAAATAATGTATCAGAAATCTGCCAAAATATCAACATAATAAGAAGCCTGATCATTAAATAACAAAATGTATGGCAAAATGCTCTGAAAGAAGGAATAAGGACAACAGTAAACAGGTTAGCCTCACTTTCCTACTAGAACTGTTCTGCATCAAAATCTTGAGTTAGCCTCATTATCACTGACTTAACATTGCCCTTGACCATTTTCGTTACTCTTTTCCTTTTAAATAGCACAATCTCCTTCACTTTTAGGATACAATGCTCCTCTACTGATCCTTATCTCCTTCCTTATCTAAGTGCCTGTACAATGAATAATTCAAACAGCACTTTTTTGAGAGTAAAAGAGAATACTCAAAAGTTACATTGGAACAGCAGGAGTAAGAAGGGCTATAGGGCTATCCCAGGTAAACCAGGGTCACTGGGTCATTCCATCATTATTCCAGTTCCTCCATCTATGGCCCTTCCCCCACTACAAGGGACAATGTGTCTGGGTTTCTGATGATCATTTACATTGGTCCTCACTCCCTATAGAAGTCTGTCCAATTACAGGATTTTTACTAACATCTGAACTCAGATGGCT
The DNA here is from genome assembly GCA_004027475.1 of Anoura caudifer. Taxonomy (NCBI): domain Eukaryota; kingdom Metazoa; phylum Chordata; class Mammalia; order Chiroptera; family Phyllostomidae; genus Anoura; species Anoura caudifer. The sequence goes on from PVKU01002781.1 coordinate 47,788, forward strand.
TTTCTGTCTACGTGCACTACCATCTCATGTAGCAAGTGATTATACAATCACTTTATTTGTTTGACTGCATCTTTCAAACTGCCTGCTGCGATGCCTAAATGAATCACATCATTTCCTCTAAAATATTACTCTTCCCCAAATTCCTTTCTACATTCATCTGAATGAGCATAAAGTATTAACAAGGGTCTAGAGGTTGAAACTGCTAATCTTTTTAGTTTAATTTTTTACTGAGATTGTATATAGACTAATTGAGCTGACCCTGAGGATTTAAAATGCGCAATGAAAATAAAAGAAAATAAAATGAACAATGAATTTTGAAAATTATGAGTAAGCTACAACAACTGTTTTCTAGAGAAGGCAAGAGGAGTTGGTCAAGATGTAAGGAATTGGGTTTGATGGTGCAGTTCAAAATTTGCAAACTATACTCTATTGAAACACTATAGTTAACTATGATGGCAACAATGTTTGTCTAAAAAGGTAGTTACTGGGTGAAGTAACTTTCATGTTAGTTCTTCTTCTTAAAGAGTCCCAATCCACATTAGCATATCACAATGCATGTTAACAAATCAAGAGCTCTGAGAAGCCTTGCAGTAGACATCATTTTTCATACTCATTTGTTCTTGGAACCCTTTTTGTTCCTCAGAAACCTATGAACATTTGCACATGGAAACGTTCCATGGAAAACCATTTTACAGTCACTGCAGCAGGCAGGAGGAAAGAGGTCCGGACATCGGAGCATAGAGGGACTATTGCCACAATCCCAGCACGCTAATGCAGACTAGCAACTAAGAAACCCATTTCCCCAGATCTAAAAACTAGCAGTGCTACATCGACCAGTGTCACAGATTGAGGTATGGAAGAAGCTAGTTGTGAAAGGTAATGCCTCCCTCAAGAAAGAACAGGAAGAGTAAGAGTGCCAAGTGGTGAGGCCAAACTAGAATTCGATCAAAATATAATCTAGGCCACGGTAGGCAGCAAGGTGAAGAAGGGCAGTGCACATGGGCAGGCAGGGCTCAGCGCTTTCTCCAGTCAAGGCTCGTTGGGTTTTTAGGCCCAGATTTGTGTGCTTCCCCCTGCCACCATGTTTGTAGGTCTTATGACCCTTATGTCAGTGTTCATTAAATAAAGGGTAAAATGCTATTTGAAAAAGCTTACTCTTATGGTTTTAGACAAGTTATATTGGAATGAAAAAAAACTAAAGACAGGTAAATAAGCTACCAGGTTGGTCACCATGTGTGTGAAGAGGTTAGACGATAAGAATAAGAAACAGACCAGGGGCTGGCAGATAAACCAAAAGACCTGAGGACGAATCAGCACAATAGAGTACCTGAACCCTAACACAGTTACATTTGTGCAGGTCTTGGAGGGCCCAGGAAGGGCTGGCCATATCTTGGTACTCTGCATATTTGGTCTGTACCATCTTCCTTTATATCAAACTGCACCTTCCCAATTCTTCTTTGTAAATCAGCTCACAGCTGTATACATTTACTTCTCTACATACAGTGTAAATTTATCATAGACAAGATATATTTTCCATGAACTGTGTATTTCCTAGGACCTTGTGCATTGCTTGCAGCAATAAATTAACTGAAGTTAAGCATGCACTATGAGCATGGATTTGTACATGATAGGGCACTTCACTGAATTCTTTTAAAGATACTATCCCATCCTGTTTTTAAACATAATTGGATCTCTTTTTTATTTAATTGATGTTCAAGTACAGTTATCTCCATTTTACCCCCACCACTCCTCCCCACCCCAAACGTAATTGGATCTTATTGCAAGTAATCACCAAAAGATTATCATGGATGAGACAATCACATCATCATCAAATTAGAGGAACAGACCCCTGGGATGGCATATGATGAAAAAGTCCATCATCTGGAAACCTGAAGGGCAGACTACGTTTCTCCGTGTGTGGTTCCTGAGAACTGCAATTCATAGAAACTTTGAGTGTTTGGTCACAGAAACTTTCCACCCTCAGTCTAATCATTAGGTGTTAGCTAGAAAATAAAACTTAGTTCACTGCCTGGAATAAATGGAGCCAACACCAACCTGCTAAGTCAATGGAAATGCCATTGATTTAATAGGTTCAAAGGTTTTAATTCTTGATTTCATAGAACTTTTCAAACCTTTTTTAACTAAAACTAGTTCTTGATTTGAAAGATAATTCTTATCTTTTTAATTTGCAAGACTGTGTGCCCCATGAAACACTATGTGTCCCATGAAACACTCCATGATATGTTACTTAAATGTGTCCTCTATCTCCCACGTTCCAAGATTTCATTTTTCCCTAATAACACCTGGTACCAAATGTTCACCTTTTTAATAAATCATTACTGCCAACGTCTGCCGTGTATGGAATGAAGCCATACCAAGTTCACTCCACTGAGCACATCACTGTGGCAGTAACATCAACTATAATAAGCATGCGATAAAAAGGATCTTCAGGGCATCTGGCAGGTAGTCCATAGAGCTGACAGTAGGTTAAAACTGAGTATTTACATGAAGAGGTTGGGTGACTGAGGCTGACAGCTGTCATTAACACCGTGAGGAAGAAGAAATGTGCCACCTACGATTTCCCAGCTTTCAAAATTCACAGGTGCTTTCCCATTTGCATTTAACCCTTTTGACAAACATGGGTTGGGACCCTACTCTCTCCCCACCAGACGTCTGCCTCTCGTCCCAGCCATATTTCCTCTGCCCCAGTTCAGGCACTTAGCATCTCTCAGCTGAGGGACTGTGTCACCTCCTTACTGCCATCCTTGCTGACAATCACATTGCAAATGTAAGAACTGAGTAATATTCGGCTTTTGGGGGGAGACAACAGAACCAGAAAACTCAGTTGCTTAACAATATAATTCACAACTATAGGATGGATGTTTTACCAATTTATATGCCTAAAATGTGGCTAATGCTGAGTAAAATAAATGTATTTTATAACTGTTTCAGTCTTCAGCAAATTTGTATGATTTACATGCAAACGAGAACCATATACAAATCAGAGATGCAAGCACATATCAATAGGTTAGACATCCCTGGGAACTCGGAAAAAATGAGTTGACCAACTGGCTAAATCACAAATATTACATTTGGGAAGTATGATTGTTTAATAATCCAATGCCCTTTGAATTTCATTAACTATTGTTTTGAGGCACTTAAAGAAATCTAACTCTTACTTATTTTTGCTCTTCTGAGATTTAGAGTACACAAAAATCATAAAATTCTGTATCCAGGTATCATAAATGCTCAGTCCTCCTCAATGTTTTTCCCCAAATAAAGAGCAGGGGACTGAGTATAGGAGTAACTGCAAATGAGAACAGCCCTTGGACTCTGCAGACACAAGACTGCTGCTTACCAACACACAGTGCTTTCTGCACATGCGTAGGTCCACTGAGAGTCCATGCGCCAAGGGCTGACCAGGTTCTAGCTTTCTACTTTTAATTATGAGCCCAGGCTTCTAACATAACAGGGTGTTCTAGGGGACTCAGTACCCACTAACTCTTAAGCATGCAGGATGCCTGAGGCCTGAGAAACTCCTGAGGCTTAATGATGAAAAAAAATTTGTATTTAAAGTAAAATATCCTCCAATAGAAAAAAGAATGGAGCATAGACTAAAGTTTGCCTCTGAGGACTTCATCTCTGAATAACTGAAGTTTTTGCTGGAGACTTTGCTCATGTGTTGATTACCCTAGAAGAATAGAACCTCACAAAAAAGTTCATAATAAATGCAAATGAGTACCTTGTGTATAAATGTTTCTTGCTTTTTAAATGACTGATGCAATCAAGAGCATGAGATTTCTGGATCAAATGGGTCTGGATTCATGTCCCAAAATACCACACAATAGTCTGTAACCTTGGAAAAGTTATTTAATCTTTCTGAGTTTCTGGTTTCTCAGCTAAAAATAATAATGATAATAATAATAAACATTTCTGGGAGAACTGAATGATATAATGCATATAAAATGGCTAGCACAAAGGCTGCAACATACAAAGCACTCAAGAAATTAAGTTATAATTCTATAATAAAAATTAGTGGAATTTTGTCAGTTCTATATTGTTATATGAGAATATGTCAATAATTTCAATGACTTAGGTAGAATGAATAAATTTCTAAATGACACAATTTATCAAACAGCCACAAGAATAAATATAAAACTTGAGTGTCTATAAAAGGTATGAAATCTGAAATTAAAATTTTTCTGCAATTTATATTCCTATCTGTAGTATGATACAGTCATCTCATTCTGCTCTAACCCAGTATCAGGCATTAAAATTACTGCAGCTTTGCCAATTTGATTTTTAATTTACCTTTTTGTGATTGTATTTTTGTTAATTATCAGTGATACTGATCATTTTCCATAGAATTTGTTTCTTCTTTGCATATTTTGAAAAGTCTTTTTTATAGTTCTGCTTTTAGTAGAGTTCAAAAGCAAACATCATCCATGTCTTCTAATTATAACACAGCCCATACAATATCACAATTTTTAACTTTACAGAACCCGACCAGGACTTTGTGTCCACTTTTGCTACATAAGAACATTTTTATTAAAGAACATGTAATTGAGCACACTAAGCAATGTTTATTCCATAGCTGCTTCGCAATAAGCTGCATTTATAATTTTTTCTATCATGAACTTATTGATCTAAATTCATAGTCTGAGAAGTTTCTGGTGGTGACAATAGCATGTGGGACACGGAACCAAACCTTGTATCTCAATTCCTACTCATGCTTGCATAATCAAGGGCCTGGTGGCAGTTTCTTTATTAGAAGCTAATTTCACATGTAATTATAACTTCTGTGGAAAAGGCTATGGCACTTGAAAAATAGTCCATTAGTGGTGCAATTAAATATTACAGCTATAAATTCCATCCTCCTTAAAAATGCACTGAAAAAAATGCACACACTGGCACGTGCATGTACTTACACATGAGCACTCCAAACTCCCAAAAGTAATGGAAAAATATCTCAAAGAAAATATGAGAAAATTTTCAAAAAAATAAAACAACCCTATACTGAATTTTAAAAGCCCTTTCACAATGTAAAAAAAAAATGTTTTTAAAAAAGATCTTATTTTCAAAGCTGGCGGAATGAGAAACTGATCTGAATGGGAACACTAGTAAGCATATTGTGACATTCTATAGCCAGAGGGAGTACCACCTTAAAAAAAAGTTTCTGAGTACCAACTATACTCCAGAAACTACATACAGTCATGACTTGTAGAATAAAAATAAAATGATAGGTAGATGGACAAGAACAAGAGGTAAAAGAAGTGGCTCGTGGGCAAGCAGAGACAAGAGGGTTGTGAAGAATTTCATCATCTTGGTGGCAACTTTCTCTCTGTGCCCAATTTTTATTTTTCTCTCTTTTTTCCCAATAATTAACAGTCTTGTAGAAATTTAGTGTAGTGTCTGTTTATTTGCAAACATCTCAGACTCATGGATCTATTTTTAGAAGATGATGAAAAAATAAGTCCTAGATGTATTCGTGGCTGATCAGATTCTTGCTAAATATACGGGACGCATACCTGGACGGTGCCCACAACGCTGACACATGCGCAGTGGACCGGAGAGTGGGGCCACCCGCCTTCACGACTCTACCCTCTTGTGTAGTGAGCTCCCTGGAGTAACAACGCCACCAGTCTGATTCACCTGACTGTTGCTTCACAGCAGAGTTTGGGTTGTTCATTTCTTGCCTTTTCGTTTTTAATACAGCTTAATAAATTTGTTTTATCATTATAACACTGTGCATGCTGAACATGCCTCCTGCGTAGATTTTAATTGTGCAGTGTAACTCTCCAGAATTAGACACAGATGCAGATTCACAACCAATCAAGGTGCTTATTAATAAAACATGCAACTTTAGCTCTATTTGGTCAACTTCATTAGCATTTGGAAAACTAAGCTAAATTTTTAAAGTAACTTCTGCACAACAAGAGCCTTTAGCTTTCTATTACACCCTTTCTACTACCTAAGAAATTTTTCTCACATCCCTAAAGTTTTATTTTACAGAGATGTTGCCTTACAATAAGCTTCCGTGGTTAGGTTTTAAGTCTCTAAACATCAGTCTAGCCCAAAATTACATTGAGAAATCACAGAGGGAACTGTCTCATTAGTTCATCAGTACCAACTTTTCCGAAATAGCTGTGCTCGTCAATCTGGGGGATGAGCAGCAGATGCTTCCCTTCTGCTCTCTGAACTATGGTATGGCTCCCCCCGCCCCACATCCTCAATGCCCATTGAACTACTTGATCCAATTAGAACAACTTTCTGAGTAAGAACTGGACATATTTCAAGCTTCATGAGAATTCAGTTACCTAGGATGTATCTGAGAAAATTTAGCTGCCCTGTTTAGAAAGCTAGTAAATGAGTTAGTCCCTTAGGCACTCCCTGCTGCTGCTGCTGCTGCTCATGGAATGTAAACTTGTATATTGAAGTTCTAGGACACTTTAAAACTGGGGTGCTGGTAATCCAGTGTTCATTAAGACTAGACTTGCAAATGACATATACAGAGAGAAAAACTGAGATTCAGATTGGCTAAATGAAGTATCCAGAGTCCAGCAGAAGTGATGCCTGCTTGCATGTGGTTGGTAGGGTGATAATATGAGTGTAATAATTTATAGTTTTAATTCGAACATTTCAACTAAAATGTCATATGGTATGCTTGAGTGTGATATTGTTTTTACAGAATTACATGCTTATAATTTTGTAATAAAAATTTTTGTAATAAAAAGGGGTGTTATTTGTGCCACACACCTGTATACTTGTAGATAAACAAAATTTATGTTAGAATGCCAAGAAGCTATAATAATGCTAAATGTCTACGTAGAGTAAAATGATGGGGTACTGAGGGCGGAGGGAAACTTTTCACTTCAGACTCCGCTGTTCTTTTTTTCCACCATGGATATATGCAGGGTCGTATACAGATAATCAAGAATTATCCTACATAGCACACTTGAAGATAAAACTTTTAAATATTTAAAGTATAAAAATATATTGAATAAATACTAAAAATGATATGATTCATTCACCATACATTTTTCAAACACGTAATAACAAGCAGTAGGGAGACAATGACAAATGACATGGCCTGTGCCCTCAGAGGAGTTAGATTCCAGTAGAAGTAGCAGGAAGTTGAACACCTAAGTACTTTAAAATATTATTGGAATAAGGAAATAAATTGTTAACAGGATGGTGAAGATCGTTACCTCGGATCCTTTTGTGTTTCAGAATTATTATTTATCATCACATGGGAGAAGTACAATCGAGTGCAAAGTTAGATAACGTATATATGTTAGTGGTTTTTTTTTTTACAAATCAATAAAATATTAAAATTTCAAAATAGAAAGGGTGTTAGAAGAAAGGGCGAGGCCTTCAAAAAAGATCTGAAGCCCCAGCCCCATAGTTCTTCTACAATGTAACAATTTCTGCTTTGGGTTCTGCGCTGCAAGTGCTGGTCTGTTTGCAATTCAACATCTCACAATTACTAGTCATGTTTGCCCACGCTGAACACTTCTCTCCTTGAAAATTTAGCACCTGCAGAGTAAACACACACTCGTATACACACAGGCACATGAGAATGTCACACTTCTGGCACTTTAGGCTGCAATTTTGGAACAGTGGTATCAAAACATCTCAAATGGCACAGCTAGCTTCCCTGAAAGACCATCAACCCAAAGGATAACAGCCAAGCATGAAGCAGTTTGGTCAAAAACTGCAATATGTGTAGCATGTAAAAATTCACACTTTGATTTTTGCATTATTATGCCATGAGGTCTGCACTTAAAGCTAACAAAAAACAGAATCCTGCAGGGTGCAAGCTTTTAAGAACACAGCTAGATACGTGTCCCCTTTAAGGGCTGTGCCGCAGCAGAGCTCTGGCATGGCAGGGCCTCCCGTGTCTTTAACCAGGGCTGGGGCGTGGATGTGTTTGGAAGCCCAAAATGATTGTCATACCAGTTGGAAATGTAAAAGAACATTTCCCATTTGCTGCATGAAATTCTTCATGCTGTCAAACTTGAATTGAACCTGGAAAGAAATTGGTCATGAGTTCTCTGCAAAACTGGCTTCATCAATCATGCTTTTCAGGAAAAATATGGTTCCTGTCAACATGAGCATTATGCTAACTTACGCACAGGGTTGGGTGTGTGTTTCTTTTCAAAGACTCAGCTATGGTATAGAATAGGTTTGAGTTTATGAAGAATTTTTAAAAGGTACAAACTGTGTAAATTACTACATGTCTGTATAAAAAAATTAAAGAACTAAGGGAGGAGCTAATCCCCAAATAGTTAAGACTGGTAGATGAGACAGCTGAATAACAGAACACTTAGATATGAGTACCATCGGTAGTGTAATGATATGGGAAATTGTACTTTTTTTTTTAGATCTGCAGGATTTATTCATCTTTTTTAAATTATATTTTATTGATTATGCTGTTACAGTTGTCCCATTTTCCCCCCTTCATTGCCCTCCCACCACCTCCCACCTGCACACCACCTCCCACCCACATTCCCCCCTTTAGTTCATGCCCATGTGTCATAAGTTCTTTAGCTTCTACATTTCCCGCACTATTCTTGCCCTCCCCCTGTCTATTTTCTACCCACCATCTATGCTACTTGTTCTATGTACCTTGTCCCCCTCTCTCTTCTTCCCTCTACCCTATTGCTAACCCTCCATGTGATCTCCATTTCTGTGTTTCTGCTCCTGTTGTAC
>PVKU01002781.1:56599-208753 GCA_004027475.1 Anoura caudifer
ATTTTTTATCTTCTTTTTCTTAGATAAGTCCCTTTAACATTTCATATAATAAGGGCTTGGTGATGATGAACTCCTTTAACTTGACCTTATCTGAGAAGCACTTTATCTTCCCTTCCATTCTAAATGACAGCTTTGCTGGATAGAGCAATCTTGGATGTAGGTCCTTGATTTTCATGACTTGGAATACCTCTTTCCAGCCCCTACTTGCCTGTAAGGTCTCTTTTGAGAAATCCACTGACAGTCTGATGGGAACTCCTTTGTAAGTGACTGTCCCCTTATCCCTTGCTGCTTCTAGAATTCTGTCCTTCATTTGAATCTTGGGTAATGTAATTATAATGTGCCTTGGTGTGTTCCTCCTCAGGTCCAACTTCTTTGGGACTCTCTAAGCTTTCTGGACTTCCTGGAAGACTATTTCCTTTGCCAGATTGGGAAAGTTCTCCTTTATTATTTGTTCAAATAAATTTTCCACTGGTTGCTCTTCCACTTCCCCTTCTGGTACCCCTATAAGTCAGATGTTGGGACGTTTAAAGATGTCCTGGAGGTTCCTAAGCCTCTCTTCATTTTTTTGAATTCTTGTTTCTTCCTTGTTTTTTGTTTGGTTGTTTCTTTCTTCCTTCTGGTCCACTCCATTGATTTGAATCCCAGTTTTCCTCCCATCTCTGTTGGTTCCCCATGCATTTTTCTTCATTTCAATTATTGCAGCCTTATTTTTTCATCTAATTTGTGAGCAAAATCAACCAATTCTGTGAGCATCCTGATCACCAGGCCTTTGAATTGTGCATCTGATAGGTTGGCAATCTCTTCGTCGTTTAGATAAATTGGCTCCGGGGCTTTGATTTGTTCTCCAGTTTGAGCCATTTTCATTTCTGGGGTTTTTTTTGTTTTGTTTTTGTTTTTTTTTTTTGGTTCTAGTTGCAGCTGTTAGGTAGTGAGGGGTGGAGCCTTAGGTGTTCCCCAGGGCAGGACAGCCCAGTCTCTGGGTAGTGATGCTGTATGTGAGGGCGGGGTCTGAGAAGAGACAATGGTGCTTGCTCCGCTCACTCTCAGATTCCACTCCTTTACACCGCTTCCCCTTTGCCTGGATTATCTGCGTGTGAGTGTGGGACCACCTGGTCAGCCAGCTGCCCTATGTGGCCTCACTGGATCCACACAGTTGCCACCCTGTGCCCAGGGTCTGCTAGTCGCCGCCTGTGCAACTGGGGGCTGCCAGCCGCTGCTGCCTGTGGGGCCCGTCCGCACCTCCGCCTTTTCCTGCCACGACTCCACCCCTCTTACCGGTCTGGATGAATCGTACTTGGACTTCCAAACAGTTCGATTTTCTGAGTTCTGGTTGTTTTCTTGTTTCTAAATCTTTGTTGTCCTTAATTTTGGCTGTGATAGGAGGCACGGTGTGTGTCTGCCTACGCCTCCATCTTGGCCGGAAGTGGCGGAAATTGTACTTTTCAAGATTGTTAAAATAATATTTCTAGACATAAGAAAATACCAAACAAAATGCCACACTTTGTTTACCTAATCTTCTATCTCTGATAATGGCAGAAAGGGCATTTTAAGGGAGAATATGTAGTTAGCCACCTTCCTCCTAATTTCCCTTATATAAGTTATTACACTATCTTATCTATATTAGATGTTTATTTTACTGTTATCACTGCAGAAATTTGAGAAAACACAGGTCTAATCAATTTTACATGCGCAGCTGGACTTCAGGTGGACTTCAGAACAACTCAGCTTATGTGGTCTTTTCTGTAATGGCAGGAAAGGAACACAAGTCAGATCAGAAGCAAAACAGTATTAGTTAGATATTCTGGCTCTGACACAGACTATAAATACAAATAAGGACAGCTCAAGGCTTCAGATCAGAAGTTGTGTGGCTCATGCAATTCAATGTCAGTGTTTGAAGACTATATGATGAATATTTCCAGAAGTAGGAACACAGAAGTAGAAAAAGAAAAGCAAGACAAATACGTCTCCCATCCATGTTTCAAAAATCATTAAGGTACATTTTTTAAAGGTGGTAATACTTTCAACATAAACCACAGCGCTGAACACATCATACAAAATAATGCTGAGCCTGAGATAAGGTTTGAGGTTCTGAGAAGGGGACTCACTTCCTGAAAATGGAAAAAACCTTGGCCTTGGGGTCAGAACAAGTGAGTTCTAGTGTTGGCTTTGCCACTGAGTAGTCTAGCATGGAACCTTTGGAGCCTCATCACCTTTTCTTTCATTGTGGTCAAGCATACAGGGTCGGCAAACGTAGGTTTGCATTTGTCAGTACGTGAAACAGTTAATAAATCTGTTGTAATAATCATAACCTGCTTGTCTTTTTCCATATCAACAACAGAAAGCCTACTTTTGCCAACCCCTGCACAGTCTCATCACTTCTTAGGACTGAGTTCTTCCTCCTTAAAATAAGGAGGACAGATGAGACGATGTTCAGTCTCAGCTATCTGTGAAACTTTACGAGTATCTCTGCTACTCTAATTCAGGTTTCTAAGAGCATTTTACATTTCCTTTACCTAAGAGAAGGAAAAATGTTGGCATGCTGATTCTCAATCAACAGGCTGTAGATGACACATCAGAGGAAATACTTTGTAAAGTATAACCACTATGCTGTACACCTGAAACTGACACAAAGGAATGCTGCATGTAAACTGTAATTGAAAAAAACTTCTAAATTTTTAAAAAAGAATTTGTAGATGACTTTGGGGCCTCCTACAGTTTATTATACAGGTTGTGGGAAAAGTAGGTTTACAGTTGTTCATGTGGGAAATGATACAGTGATTACTATTAATCATTATTACCATAGATAACAATACAAAAATAAACTCTGTGTTTCACATACTCCCAACTGCAAACCTCCTTTGCCAACCCTGTATTTGTGTGCATTGTCTTACCAACAGTGCAAACCCTCTTCCTCAAAAAATGGAAAAACCCTTTGATTTTATTAGCTAATCCCATTCAGCCAAAACTACAAAGTTTGAAAGTCCCATACATATTATAAAAAGATGTGCTTATGACATTGCAGATTGTTTTGGAGGCTCTCTCTGAAAGAATAACTCCAACAAAAATTATGAGAACATATATTCACATTTGGACTATAACCCAATAGATAAAATTTGTTTTCCTCAAAGCTTTGCTATGTCACCCTTGGCAGGAAAGTCACTCAGCCTCTTTGGGTCTTATATGAATATTTTGTGTGAAATTCAAATTTCACCTAACCCTCCTGTAGTCAGGCATCTGAGATGGCTGATCTCTAAGGGGCCTTTCAGCTCTACAACCTGTGATATATTTCTATGGCTTTAAGCTTGAAAGTAATTTGATATATCAATACGTTCCTCAGACTTATATAATTTTAAGGTTCCCTTCAGAAAGCTGTGTTAGATTCTCAGTGGCAGAAATAGTGTCGCTGGATATTAGAAGCAAGTGTGCATGTACATTTTGACCTACACAATAGTATTGTTGCTTGTAGATACCCTGAGAGCAGAATGCCTGCTATCCATTTGCATAATCCGTTTGGAACTGTGTCCCTCTTCCCAAAGGTTATTTTTCATGCCACAATAAAGATCACTGACCCCAACTCAATTAGACAGTATAATAATTCTTTGTGGTAACAAATTATCCAGTCTAATGCCATTGTATCTCAGTTGAATATCACATAGGAGATAAGCTAGTTATTCATGAGTACTGAAGGCAGTTATTCAGAAAGGCATTAGAAGGTAGAAAAATTAGTAGCTGAAGGTCATAAAAATGTCATGGATCAACCAGTCATCAATTCAGTAGTAGTCTTAAGACTTGAAACTAAACATGATGCCCCTAATGCTACAACCCTGTACTCTGAACACACACACACACCCCACCATGAAACATATAGGGTGGGGTAAACGTAGGTTTACAGTTGTTCGTATGGGAAATAATAAAATAATTAATAAATAATAGTGCAAGAATGAACTCCATGTTTCACACACTCACAACTGTAAACCTACTTTTGCCACACCCTGTACATGCACACCAAATCTAAGGATTAAAGAGAAGAAACATACATCCTGGGAGGCATGGGAGTGGCAGAGAAAAGTTCAGACTGGTAAGTAATAAAAGCAATCATCAACTGAGGGATGCAGGTGTTTCCCTTCACTGCCCTCTCGTTGATTTGTAAATGCATGTGCATCCAACCACCTCCATCACGAGCAGCAGTACCACTGAATCAATCCAAGGTTCTTATCGCATCATATTATCCTATCTTTACTTTTACCTGAATATTCAAACTGCATCCTTAGAATATCTAGAAGTCAAGGTAATTATTTCCACTGTATCAAAGCAAATGCTATCTAGCATTGGTTAGCAGTCCAACCAAAGCTAGATAGCTTCTATCTGGCCATGTGCTAAACCAGAAGCCAAAGGTTAATTACAAGTCATTCTTCATTCTCACTTTAAGTCTCTGTACAGAATGAAGTTTCCTCCACCTGATGGCCTTAACTAAATGGATCCGCCTTTGATTTTCATTAAGTGCACTAAAATTAAACTCATCAAGGTACAATAAACTTTTCAGATACTTCAAAAGACAACTCCCCTTAATTTAATTTCTAAAACTCTGAGTGAATACACTTCCCTCTCTTCTATAGCTTGAAATCTATAGATAAGTCTAAAATCTAATGCTAACTCAGAAACAAAGAAAAAAAGCTTAAATTCATAATACTAAATTTAATAATAGAATAAAACTTGACATTCAGCCTTTCTTTAGTTGTAGACTCTGTTGATAAATTATAAATAATACATATTTCCCATGAGCTCAGTTAACTCTTAAATAAGCTTTTAAGCTTTAGAAAGGTGAGACAGGATGGTTCTTTCTTACATCTATTTTGAGATATTTTAAGTATTAATATTAAGTATAAATATCCTTTGTTTTATTTTCTTCAGACTCCTAGAAAATTATAGAAAGATTCTAATAACCTAGTATCCCACAAATTTAATCCTTATGCTATTAGTACAAATTAAGAAACTCATTAGTTAACAATAGCTAATAAAGCATCAGGATTTGAATAACATGAATCATTTCTCGAGTCAGGTCAAAGGCAAAAAAACAAATTAAAATGTATCATATGCAGCATCTACAGTCACAGTTTTCTTAGTTCAGAGATATGACAAGAAGACATTGAAATTTAAGACTGCCACAAGTCTTATGCTTTTTCTTTTCATAAAAATCTGGTGATAGAACTTGTACTCCAAAGAGTTACTTGTAAAGGTTCATCGGCATTATAAAGGAACACTTCTTAGCATGCATTCTTAGCCTCTCCGCTCTAAGAATTCCTTTAGCAGGTATAACACTAACTCACTAACTCGATTTATATGGAGACTTAATTTACTCTTTTTTAAAAAAATCCTCACCCAAGGAAATTTTTTCATTGCTTTTTTTTTAAGAGACAGAGGGGAAAGGAGAAAAACACCGACGTGAGAAAGAAGCATCAGTTGGTTGCCTCCCACACACACCGGGACACGGGATCAAAGGCGATCGGACCAGTGGACATTCGCACCCATGTCCAGACTAGGGATCACACAAAACCTTGGCACGTGCCCTGACCAGGAATCCAACCTGCAATCTTTTGGTTATGGAACGACGCTCCAACCAACTGAGCCACACGGTAAAGGCTCAATTTACTCTTATAGTAAGGGAAATGGTAACCAAGTTTGGGGGTGTAGAAGAAAGAAATCACTTTCACACCATAAGCTTTTCCAGTGGGCGGAAATTATGGATATCTCTGCTGTGCCTTCAATCCAATACTCCATAGGTATGTCCAGAAACAGGGGACCCACCGCACGAGGCCCAAGATTTTGATTCCCTTTCCCTGATAGCAATACTAAGACCAGGTGGAAAAGGGCCAAAATAATAGCGATCACTAGCTCCAAGCAACTTCTTTCTTTTTGTAATCCCATTAGGTCATTGAAGCTATAAGCTATAAATTAACCAAAAGTATATTGTCTGACCACATAAAAGAACTCTGTATGAATATAGTGTAACAGTTTGATTCACTTTCTCTATTGTTGACACTATTACAGATGGCCCCCATTTTCCCCCTCTTTGCCCACCTCCATCCAGTCCCCACTGTCCCCCTCCCCTGACCTTCACCACACTGCTGTCAATCACAGATAACTAAGACAAAAATGCTTTGGGAAGAGTCCAAAATGATAGCCTACTATTGGTACAGCTACTTTGGTTCTTCATTTCACATTGCCAGTGAGTACTGGGAATGGTGAGAGAATGTTCCTTCTATCTTCCTCTTACCATGGGGAATATTCTTAAAGAAAAAGTAAAAAGGAGATGTATCCACCTTTTCAAAAGTCTTTGTGAAGTAGACTCAGAGTTCAATTTTATCATCCACACGACATATGTTGTCCAGCCATCAACAGAATTTACACAATAACCTGCTACTTGACTAACAGACTCTGATGTGAATTCCCTTTCCTTTATAGGTATTGTGATCCAAACTCAATGATTTTCAGAAACAGAGGTCTATATGAAGCCATACAAAATCATCATTTGGGTCCCAACAATTATACAACACAGTAAAAAATCTCAGTAGAAGATTTAAAAATTGTTAAAAATTATATAAATAATATCATGCAGCCACATATGAGGAACATGCATAAAAGCACCCCCTGTCTTTAGAAGAAAACAATTACTGAAAGGGAAGAATGCCCAATTATCCTTGAGCGACTGAAGAACCGTGGTTAAAGCTGACAAATTTTGATCACTAAATTGCTTTGTGGTGGTGGGTCCCCATTCCCAATAACAACCAGTGTTTCAGATTTTACTTATGCTTTATTAACATCACAAGCAAAGTTAGAATGACTGAAGACAATGCTTGAGTTCTCTGAGCAAGCAGTCTGGGAATTAAATAGCAATAACTCCTGATTAGCATGGCCTGTAGCCAGGGGTTATAAAGAATGAGTAACAGATGTCTGATCTGGAGACCTTTATTATATTATCTTAATTAAAATTCAGGCTTATTTTTAACTTATACTTAAATCACATATTATAGAGCAAGAAAAGTATTTTTATTAGTGGGAAAGAAAGTTTTTTCTAGATGAACCAAGTGGAAAAGACTGAAGCTGTTTATCTGAAGATACTGGAAGACTGGAAAGAAGAGCATGCACAATAAAGAAAAGAGGCATGAATTATGCCTTGGATCTACCATGGCCTGCTGGATCCAGAACAAGCCAAGGAATATCACTGCCTCATCTACAGCACAGAGAAATTACAAGAACTTATAGATGTCAATAAGTAAAAAAGTAAAGACTATAGTGACATAGAAGAAATGGAACCATATTAGTTTTACAGCTTTTCACCTAGTCACAAAATGTAGTAACACTTTTTGCATTCCCCATTGTTTCTCTTTATCCCTCTTCCTACCTACTCCTTCCCACATCAACTTGACCTGCTAATTGAAACTTTCATTTGAATTAGTCCCATGGAAATCAAGCATGGAAAACCAATACTAACCATGGCAGAAATAATATACTTAAGCATTTAAACTTGGATGTTAAATTTTTTCATTTAATGAAAACTCAAGAGTATAATTGAATGCTGAGTCAATGAGCCAACGAGCATTTATTAAGTACCTGCTAAGTATTTGGAACTGTCCCAGGCACTGTGGATTTAAAAATAAATAAGAAATACCAGATAGTTGGTCTTAAAAAGCTTAGGATATGTTTGTGACACAGATTTGAGAATATAATGTAATATATTAATAATATAATAGAGGGTTCAATTCTAAGATTACATTTCAGAAAATAAGAGAAAAATATTCACTATGATGTATGCTTTAGTCACTACAATACATAATTTCTGGCACTAAAAACTAAATAGAACTAAAAGACTAGAATGGTGGTAAAAAGATGGCAACATATCATAAGATAATAAAAAGATATGCAACACACTGGGAGAAGATATTTGCAGCACCTATAACCAACAAAGGATATGTCCACAATATAGGAAGAATTCTTATGAGTCAATTAAAAAGATACACAACCCAATGAAAATGAACTTGAAATGGTCCATTACAGAATAGGAGACACGAAATAATTCTCATCTCTTAAAAATTCTTATTGGTAATCAGGAAAATGTAACCTGAAAACTCAATTGCCATATTTGCCATCTAGCTGGTGGTGATACGGATGGAGACCTCACATTTACGGCTGCTGGGACGGTATGTAACAAAATTTCACATCGCATAAAGTTGACCAAGTGCACAGTATGACATGGCCATCCTACTCCTCGGTATGTGTACACTTCTTGCACATGAGCACCAAGAGATGTGCAAAAATTGTTTATAAAAACATTGTTCAGAAAAAAACAGATATCATCATAATATATACCATACATTATACTGATAAAAAATAATTGCAGCAGTTATACAACAGAACACTATTCAGCGGTGGGAAAAAATGAAGTAGTCTCATGTGGCATCAAGAATAAATCTAAAAAACACATATAATGATGAGACAAATAAGCAAATCGCAGAAGAATGCATGTAGTACAGAAATACACTTATATAAAGTGCAAAACCAGGCAGAACTAAACAATGCATTGCTTGTGGCCACACTCCTCAGTATGAAAACAAAAGCAGGAGTGATCTCCTGAAGGCAGAGCCGAGGGTACTGTCTTGTAAAGGGTCACAGTGATATCTAAGGCACCGGTAAGGTTTCCCTTTTTGCTTTAAGCTGGGCAGTAAGTACATTTTACTGCTTTGATACTCCATGCATATTTGACAAACACCACTTTTGGATGTATGATATATCCCACAACAAAAAAATTCATCTTAATAAATAAAAAACACTTAAAATACCTGCCCTCACCAAAATACACAATATTTTTAAAATATGTAATAAATGCTTCTTATAATACATATACAATTGTATCATATTGTGGTAAGAATACTTAAAATAATATCTAACTTCTTAACATAGCTGTGAATGTGCAACACAGCATTTCGACCTGTGGGCATAACGCTGTGCAGCAGACCCACAGAGGTCACTCAGCCTGCACGTGTGCACCTTGCGGACCAACTGGTATAAAGTTAAAAAATACTTTCTTTGTTACTTGCTATTTATATCTGCACTCTTGGAAACTATAATTTCATTAACTCTCTAACATGGGGCGGGGCCAACAAGGGCAGCAGAGCATGTGCGTGAAGAACCCAAAGTTGTCGTGGAGGAGCACGGCTGAAACCCTGGCTCCGCCACCAGTTAGTTGTAGGACTTCAGAGAACTCTCTTAATTTTTCCTTTGGTTCCATTTTATCAACTGAAAAAAAATTGTGTGTAATAATATCTATTTCATAAGATGGTTAAAAGGCATTTTTTTAAATTATGTAATTTTTTAATCACCCATAGTATTCTAACTTAAAACTATGCATTTTTAGCACAAGTTCTGTGTGTTTATTTTTTTATCGTTGTTCAAGTACAGTTGTCTCCATTTTCCAGGGTCCTCAAGGAACATGCATAAAGGACCCATCAACAATGCCAAAGGGAAAATTATGTAATTTTTTACAAATTATGAACAATAAAAACAATGTCAGGCCCCTCAGTGGGGTATAATAAATGGTTGTAAGAGCAGAATACAGTAGCCCAATAAATGTTTTCCAAATAAAAGTAAAGGCCTCCCTTCTTCACTCCACCCTCATGTTCCTGTGAAAAGATAGAACCTCCACCACCACCCACACCTCAACACACACTCCTACACTACCAAATCTGTCCCTTCCGGTGTCCATTTTGCCAAAAATCTTCTCAGGATGAGCATATGTCAAGTGTTTATTGCCCTAGATTAGAGTTTAATTTCTGTGGAGTGTGTGCATGTGCCTGTGTGTGAGGTGACTCGTGGCAGCCTCTCCATGTGAAAGTGTGGTTTGCACAGACACCACAGGGAAGCAGGGTGTGTGCTGTGTGTGCACACATGTGTGTGGTTTGGGGGCTGGTGAGAGGACCTCTGTGGTTGGACAGGAAGAATCAAACATAACACACCCTGCAGTCTAATGAACTACGCTGCTTCGAACTGAGTTTCATTTGTTCTTGCTTCTGAATGGTAGCTTAAAAGTGAGATATTATAGCTGAATTCAGTGTGGAGACCCATCATTTGAATAAAATAACAGATTCATGCCAGTGAAGGGAAAATGTAGTGATTAAGGGTAAATATTTCAGTAGCTTCATTTTTGATGTTTAGAGACTTTACTTAGGCTGATATTATTTATCTGTCAATGTGGAAACAACTATTTTTTGACCTACTGGCATTCTTAATGAAGATGATGTGTGTTTCTGAGGGGGTTGCATTTGTGACAAATTCAATAGGGAGTAGTCTTGGAGTGTTTTCAATAGAACTGCCATCATTTTTGACATATTGGAAAGACATTCTTAATGGCACATAAATGTTATAATTCCTTAAGAGCTGATGTAAGAATGATTTTTTTCATCAGTATTTTCTGAATAATAGATAAGTATGATATAGTGAAATTATAGTGATCTGCATATCAGATCAACTTTTAATTATTAAACTATTTCTAATATCATTAGTAATCATACATGCTATACAACTCTGGTAGCCCCAAGAATGGGGCCAATCTCCCAGTTATCTACCCATTCAGTATTTTCCTAGCTACCTCCTCAGGCTGTATGAATGATGCAGTCTAGCTTCAACTTTGTCACTGTAGAAGACTCTTTTTATTTATTTATCAGGAGGCCCTGGCTCACTCCCTGCTGTTTCCAGATTACTTTTTCTGAGTTCACAGTGGCTCAGCATTCTACATAGGCTAATAGAATGCTGGAACGGAAGAGGACAATATATGTTGTCTCCCTAATCTTTTTCATGAAACTGAAGTCAGAAAGACAAAGTGATGATGATACACATCCTCTCTCTACATTCACTTGAGCAGCCTGCCATTCCAGCCCCCAGCTGTCCTTTCCAATCTCAGAAGAAAGGTTCCTCTTTATTTCTAAAAGGAGAGATTCTGGGTTGGGTCTCATTCCTTCCCTCACCTAATGTAAATGAGGAGGAAACTAGTTTGCATAAAAAACATTTTTCTTTTAGACATGTTTATCATTGCTCATGTTGTTCACAGATGATGCAGTGTGGCTTAAGTGGCTGCCAATGATAATCATTATCCCAGATTTTGATAAAATAAAAAGTGCTGAATTCCAACTTTCCTCAATTGATTTTCCCCCTACCACAGGCCAAATGAAGGTCTTACATCTGAAACTTTATTACGTCCAGCTTCTGCAAACCAACAGTAATTATTAGCTTACATGTTCAAGCTTTGCTTTGCATGAAAAAAATGTTTAAAAGAAAATGGAACTACAATAACTTCAATTACAATGTAGAGAACATTTATTTATAAAATTCAAAATTTACCCACCACTGATCTAGATGCATTTCTGAATATCTGTTTAATTCTTTAGCATCGATCACAGAATCACAGAGCTGGAGGAGTCATTAAAAAGTCATCAAGCCAATCATCCAGGTTCAGATGGCATTGTAGCCATAGGAGGCTAAGAAAACATGCGTACACACACACACACACCCCTCCTTTCTAATGAAGTACAAATAAGTGGGCCACAACATCCCTTTTTATCCTCTCTCCAAATTTCAAGACCTCACCAGTTCATCGGATCCTTTTGAAATGCAGTTAACCCTCTTTTGTTTTGTTTGAGCTTCAAACAAAAGGGAAAATACTTGGTAACATTTGCACATTAACCCTAATAACAAAAATTATTAATGAATATGGAAAATAATGAGGCACAGAGAATGAGGCCATGGAAGGTGAGACTCAGTGTGTATCTCCCATGAAAGCCACCCTCGCCCAGGACTTGACTCCATAAAGACTACAAGATAAACGTTTAGATTCTTTCCATCTTACTTTTTGCTTCCTTGCTCAGATTTCTTTTCCCCCTTTCTCTTTTACTTTCTGGAGGCAAACACACAAAAAGTTGGCAGACATTAGATAAAAGTCCTGGACTTTTCCAACAAAATGGAAGTCGTGATATTGTGAGGTTGCCAAAGGTTAGAAAATTATTCTGCTGAATGTGTTCAATTGCTGTGCAATCGCGGTTACTTTTTCCGTTCTCCAGGACATGGATCCTAGCTTCCTGCTCAGCAAACCAACCGTGAGCAGAGAGCGGTGAAGAAGTGCTACCGCCGCCAGCCCTCCAAGGTGAGCCAGTGATGTCTAGTTCTCAGGGCTTTCACCGCTCTCCCTTGCTATGTCAAAAGGACCCGCAGAGTGCTTTTAAACAGGCTTCCAGTGGCACCATAAAAGAGAAGCAAGCGTTCGGTAGCAGTTTTTGAAACTGGGCGGAGACTGAAGCTGGAACCACGCTCACTTCACGTGCATCCGCCACCCACGCTGAACATGACAGACAGCCTGGCCTACTCCCCACCACTCTGCCTCTTCCTTCTGTTCGGAAAGTCGCCTTTCTTACTCAGAATGGTAACGAACACACCTACTGTAAAACTTCTACATGACAATTCCTTCCATGGGCAATGACTACAATTTTATTCAACCTAATAGTTTGGGGGTTCCTTTGTTTTCTTGGGTTTTTTTCCACTGTGTTAATATCTTGACTACATTCATTCAATTCATTGCCTCATTCATTTATTGAAAGTCTAACAGATGTCAGATACCATGTTAGGCTTTGGTTAGAAAATGCTGAGGCAGAACTTGCACATTTCCTGCGTTCAGTGGAGCTTACAGTCTACCTAAATAAATTTAAAAGACACACATACTATCTCCATATGAAAATGAGTGTCACACACAGACAGACACACACATACTTGGTGTTGTGAGTTTATCACAGGCTGAACTGATCTGGTCTCACAGGTCACAGAAAACTTCTCTACTGAAACAGTGAGTGAGCTGAGATGTAGAAGAAACATAAAGCTCATTCTATAGTGAAACCACTTCCTTTCTACACAATCTGTATTTCACCTGGGTAAACACTGTTCACCATTTCTATAAAGAATGAGAATAATCCATCTTCCCTTAAAAAAAGGTTAGACACTGAAAATATAAAACCCATTCATCTCTGTGCTTAACAGTAAACTGAGCACAGCTGGGCTTCCCCCTTTGCTTTCCGACTGAATTTGTTAAACACACAAAGATGAAATGAGCGGACCACCCTTCACATACAAAAGTCATGTTACTCCCCCACTATATGTAGGATAAAAACTAGAGAATTTGTTTGTTTTCTTTTTTCCCATTTAATATCAAGACTTTTTTTTTCTTGTCTCATTTTCTGGTGGCATTCACATTCTTTCTCATTCCATTTTCCCCATGAAAGTCCATGTTTGTAAAGACATTCTACTGGACATAAGAGGAAATTAGAATCCAACCTACTTCACAGCCTCAAACACCTTCCCTCAGTTGTCTCAAAAATAAAAATTGTGTCTCTCATGGCACAATTTTAAAATATCTCAATTCATCCTGGATTATTTAAGATGTAGCTTGCCTCTTTGAGTTCCAATGCTTTTCCTACCCTTATAATCCCAGCTCCTTCCTATAATTGTGACTACATTCCCCACATGTAGGAAACCTCTACTGGTCTTTCTACATAGACAGTGTTCACCCTTTGATTTTTTTATTTAATTCTGCTGCCCTGATTCTTGTTAGCACAACTTATCTGGCATGTTGGCTTAGATGCAGAGTCTCAGAAAAAAATGGGACTATTAATCAGTCCCAGTGACAAAGATCCTGTGTTTCTTATCTATATGGAAACATAAAATATGGCCCAGTCATAACTGCAGTGGTTCAGGAATGATTACAAGGAAGCAACACAGACTGTATCCATTATTCCCATTGTTTATGAGGCCTGTCACTCTATCAACGAAGAAAATGAAATAAGTCTGCTGTGATTTGTCTTCATAGTACCACACTGCCTATTTCCTATTTTATCATGCATTTTTATTTTCTCCTACATGACGGTCTTGTCGACAATATCACATGTCTTTAAGGAAAGGGCATCTGCCAAGATTAGTATAGAACAAGGGGTCTGAAATCCAAAGAGATCCAGGACAGGAAACCAAGCAGCAGCTATCCAGGAATGCCCACAAGGTCCAGAAACTGAGAGTCAGTACCTAGACAAGATGTAACAAGTATTGAAAATTAAAAGTAAGTAGGATCTTGATGCTAAGCCACATCTTTTGTCATGCCCTCCTCATTCATATGTTTTCTATAAAGCAGGAGGCAATTTCCAAGGTTGGATCGCCTGGCTGGATTGGCAGGCGATAGGTTCAAAGCACACCAGCATCTGATGCTCGTTCTGGACCCCTGTGCTACATAACCTCTTAAGTAACTCAGTGACCAACTAATAGCCAATGCTCTCCTCCTGTTAGATTCACATGAGGGCATTTTGCAAGGTGAATGTCATCTATCACTAAGTCTGTCTTTAAAATACTGGAAATATATCCCCAGGCATCCCAAGGGTATCCTCAATACTTCATTATGAATATATGATCCAGGTTCTTATAGAAATGATTTTCACACATAGTTATGTATATGAAATAAACAAACTCTTAGGGGTAATCGACTCCATATATTTACAACTTAGTTTGTATAAGAGTAGCATGTGTCATTTTAATTGACACATGCTAAAAATAAAAAGGAAACCAGTTTTTATTAAGCATCAAACATTTACTAACACAAGGCTAGTTGTCATTCTTTGATTCTTTTTATCATCATAAGACTGCTATGGGAGAGGTTGGGAGGTGGAAGGATGGAACGAAAAGGAAAAAGGACTCATGGACATGGACAACAGAGTGGTGATTGCTGGGTGTGTGGGGGGATATAAGGGAGTTAAATGGTAATGGAAAAAATGCAATAGAAATTTTTAGAAGACTGCTATGATGTCCATTTAACAGCTTAAAAACCTGAAGCTCAGTGAGGTCAGCTACTTAGTGAGCAGTCAGAGACTAGCAGGGTTATGACAAGCTTCTCTCTAAACACCTGCCTGCCCTCTGTTCACACACAGGCCTCCTATCACACAACCATGCCTCATGAGTTCTTGGTCAAGATGGCAGCCTTAGAACATGCTATGGTCCTCATCCCCACCCCAAATACCTAGAAATTACAAAAGGGCTTGTTAAAACTAAGACAAGCAACCCTCAGCAAGCCTCAGATACCGGGAAACCATTAGGGATCCCTGCACAATGGAAGACAGCATCTAAACAAAGAAGGAAAACAAAGTGCCAACATCGAGAGGAATGAACTAAACTCAACAGCTTAAATAAAGAATGATTGATCATAATAATAACAACAGTGTGAAATGAATTCTACACGATGACAACACAGTGGTTGGCAGGGGAGAAGTAAAGGAGGGGCAAAATGGAAAGAATGCCATAGCTCTTTTCTTGGACTGTGCAGAAAAGCACATAATCAACTCCGAGCCCTATTAAAACTATTTTACATAGCTTGAATATGTATTTTAAATATGTATTTATATATAAAGCAAACATATATTTGAAATACATATCAAAATATAAAATTTTACATTTTAAATATATAGTTTATTGCCTGTCCAAGTACCACAATAAAAATGTGTTTTAAAGAGGTCATATTTTCCCAAAGAAAATACGCAAATGGCAAATAAGTACATGAAAAGATTCTCAGCATCACTAGTCATTAGAGAAAGGCAAGTTAAAACCTCAGTGAGATACCACCTCATGCCTGTTAGAATGGCCATCATCAAAAAGACAAGATAAACGCTAGGAGGTTAGGAAGATAAGGGAGCTTGGGCACTGTTGGTGGGATGGCAAATTTGTAGACACTAGGGAAAACAGTATGGAGGTTCTGCAAAAAAACTAAAAATAGAACCACTATATCTAGCAATTCCATTCTTGGAATACACTTTTTAAAAGATACTCAAAAAGATATCTGTACCATCACGTTCACTGCAGCATTACTTACAATAGCCAAGTCATGGAAACAATTTAAGTACCCACTGATGGATGAAAGGGTAAAGAATTTGTAGTATATATAAGGACAACAGAATATTATTCAGCTGTAAAACATGAGGAAATCCTACAATTTGTGACAACACGAATGGACTCTGAGGCATTATGCTAAGTGAAATAAGTCAGACAGAGAAAGACAAATACTGTATGAACTCGTACATGGAATGTGTAAAGGAAAACAAAATGACAAACACTAAACCCATAGAAAAAAAGAGATCAGACTTGTGGTTACCAGAAGGCAGTCTGGGGAAGGGAGAAATGGAAGATGGTGGTCAAAAGATTGTAAACTTCTAGTTATAAGATAAAGTACTAGGGACTTAATGTGCAATGTGATGACTACCGTTAACACTCCTGCTAAGGTATACAGGAAAGTTGTTGAGAGAGTAAATCCTGAGATTTCTCATCACAAGGAGAAATTTTTTCTTTTCTTTTTCTTGTATCTATATGAGATGATAGATGTTCACTAAATCTGTTGTGGCAATCATTTTGCAATATATGTAAATCAAATCATCATGTTGTATACCTTAAACTTATACAGCAATATATGTCAATTATTTCTCAATAAAACTCAGAAAAAGAAGGTCAAGTATGTGCAGTCAAAATTTAGAATGCCAACCACAGATGTGTTTAATTTTCAAATAATTAAAGCGGAAACAAATAAAACAACTACAACAAACACAACAAAAATAATCAGTTAAGCAAATTTCAGGAAATTGGAGGGGGGAAGAAAAAATGATAAACAAAATAGTTCCTATAGAGTGAAATTCAAACAAAATAATTCCTACAGAGTAAAATTCAAATTAAATATGACTATATTAATTCAACTTTTAAAATACAAGTTTTTATAAATTCTGTTGAAAGAAAATCAAAAATATCTAAACCAAAATTTCATATGAATGTACAATAGAAATTAGAGGTGGAAAAAGAGATACCCAGAAAGTTAATAAAAAGAAACTATGCAATGATGACATGAAGCAGAAAAGGAAGGAAAAGAAGGAGAAAAGAGCAGCAGCAATGTAAAAAGCAAGAACAAGAACCGGAAGGAAGATTTCATGTTGATAAAAGTAACAATCAACAGAGAAAACCTTGATAAAGCAAGCAAGATAAATGATAAAAATTAATATAAATATAAGGAGAAATTGATAAATCTGCAAACATTTTGAGATTGCAATGTACCTTTTAGCTAATAAGCAGATCAAAATGTTAAAGGACATTAAAGGTTTGATAACTATATATAATATATACTACACATGATTATAGTTATATATACTATATATACACTATATATAGTTAATACAAATATACTATGCTAGTATAGTGTATATATATACTATATATGATTCATGAGTTTTTAATATATGTATGTGTGCAGATAGATAGATAGGTAGATAGATAGACAGAATACAGGATGTACATTGTTTTCAAACATTATAAAGACAGCCTCAAAAACTGACCATAGAGTAAACAAAAATATCATACTCCAAAAAAGCTTATTTCATGAGAGCCACATTCACTAGGAAAGATGAAATAAAATTAACAACTAAAATGACATTAGAAATCAATGCAAATTTCAAAATTGAAAATAAAGTGATTTTAAACAAGTTATATATTAACAAATAAATCACAAATTGGAAACAGGAAACTTGTAAGAGAGCATTATATATTGAAAACTGTGGGAGATTCTCAGGGGAAGTTTTTAGCAATAGATATTCTTAATAGAAAATAAAAATACTAACATTAGGAATTATGTTCTCAATTAAAGATTAAAAGAAAATAAGCTCTAAGAAAATAAAAAGTTAAATAAAGTTTAAATAAATTAAGTAAAAAATAAAATTATCAATGAAATAAAATATTATTTTAAAATAACCAAAGAGTAAATAAGCTCATGAAAAAAAGCTCAATATTACTAACCAACAGAAAAAGAAAAATTAAAACCACATTGCCACTACACACCCATCAGAATGGATAAAATTAAGAATAGTGACAACCTGAAATATTGGTAAGGGGAAATCCTTAATTCACAAGTAGACAAAAACTGAAAATAGACCAGATATCTATTTATACACATACCATGAAATACTACTCAGTATTAAAAAGAAAAGAATTGTTGATACAGACAACAACTTGGATTAATTTCAGGGGACTATGCTGAGTGAAAAACGCCAATGCCAAAAGGTTACATAGTATATGTTTCCATTTATATAACATTTTCGAAATAAAAAATTCTCAGAAATAGAAAAACAGATTAGTGTTGGATTCGGAAGGATATATGTGCAGGAAGGAGGTGGGTGTGTTTATGAAGGGGCAACAGGAGAGATTATTGAGGTGGTGAAACTAATTAGTATCTTGACCTCAGCAGTATAAACACAAATCCAGCCACGTGACAAAATTGTATAGAACTAAATAAACACACACGTGACTGACTACAAGTAAAACTGGGGAAACCAGTGGATTGCAACAATGTCAATATACTGGCTATGAGGTCACGCTCCTGTTGTGCAAAATGTTTCCCCCAGGGAAACTGGGTGAAGAGTATGTGGGATCATTTTGTATTGTTTCTTAAAATGTCATGTTACTCTATAATTACTTCAGTTAAAAAATTAAAGGAGACAAATGTTTGGCAAGTATAATCTACAAAGGTGAGACCAATGCACAAATCAGTATTAGGGGTAAAAAAACTGGAGTGAAATGTGGAAAGTAATATTAAAGTTTTAAGATAATATTATGAACAACTGTCAATAAAATTGAAACCTGGTTAAAATGACAAGTTTTCTGGGGGCAAAAAGTACCCAAATTATCTCATGAAGAAGTTAAAAATCTGAACCCATCAAAAAAATACAGGAGAAATTGAACAGCAATCATCAAGATCCATCTGCTGTCTCTGTAACACCCAGTCCCTCTGGTCAGAGAGTTAACGGGCAGGCCTGAGGCTGCTGTCCTTAGGATGGGCAGCTTGCAGGGCTCGCTCTTGGCTAGCATCTGCAAACTCAGCTGGTAAACAGTTCCCTACACTCACACAAAACTTTATCTGAGTGACTTGTTCGTTGTGCCTCCACTTTGTATAAACAGTGTGGTTTATTCTACATATCTGCATTCTCTCTGGGAGTCTGGATTTGTTGCATGCTAGACAGAGGGTGCTTATGCAACCAACCAGCAGCCAGTGAGACCCTGGGCACTGAGTCTCTGAGGAGCTTCCCGGTAGATCACACACGTGTGCTCATCTTGTTGCTGGAGGAACTGTGTGATGTGACTCCACCAGGAGAGGACTCTGGGAAACTTGTGCCTGGTTTCCTCTGGGCTTGCCCCAGGCACCATTGCCCTTCATTGATTTTGCTTTGTACCGTGTAGCTGTAATAAATCTTAGCCATGAGTACAACTAAACACTGAATACTGTGAGTTCTTCTAGCAAATCGCCACACTTGGGGATGGTCTTGGAGACCCCTGACATATCCCTCAACTAACTCAAAAAAGGCACAGATCCAAGTGACTTTTTGAGCAAGCTTAACCAATGTTTTCAGTAAAATAAAACCCATTTCATACAAGCTGCTCCCAAACATAGAAACAGCTACTAAGGCTAATATAACCATAAGGCTTATGAAAGAATTGACAACTTAGCACAATTTTCATCTGAGTGTTATTACAAAATCCTACTAGCAAATCAAACCAAAAAGCTATTTACTAAAAGAAAGAAACACCATGACCAGTTTGCTAAGGCCAAAAATCCTTAACCTCTCTCTCTTCCTCTCATTCCCTATGAGCAATTAAAAAGCCAGAAAACCCACTTAGCTCTCATTCAAAATAGAAGTGAATGTCCATCACATCCACAACCATTCAGCAGGTCTGTCTCCATCACTCCCTCCTGCACTGCTACAATGTGCCCTTAACGTGTCTCCTGCTTCTTCCCTTGCTCACCGCCTCCCTACGGTCTACGAGTCCAATGAGCCTGCAGAGGCTTGTGCCATTTCTCTGCTCAGAACCCTGAACATCCACCTATAAAACTCACAGTACAGGCCCATTTCCCATGCCTGACCCCCCTTACCTGTTCTGCTCTGTTTTCCATCACACTTACCTCTTTTAACTAAAAGTACACTTTTCCCATTTATTGTATTTATTGTTTATATCATGCCTCCTATCATTAGCATGTAAGCTCCATGAAGTAAGGAATTTGGGGGTGTTTTGTTCATTGATTCAGCTCAAGTGCCGAGAACATTACCTGCTATGCCTCTAGACATTAAAAATAGTTCACACAAGAAGAGATATCAATGCAACTCACTACATTAACATCACACACACACACGAGCTTCATAATAGTTGAAGTTTTTACTTTTTAAAGGTCTCTTACCAAATTATAAAGAGGAGAAAAATTTCCCTGCTTCATTAAACAATGAAATAGGAAACATCATGCTTTATTGTAAAATTAGAAGCCATTCATTAAAATTAGAGAAAGGAAAAATGCTCACTTTTATAGCTACTACTACATATTTTACTAAGTATCCTAGGAATATAATATGACAAGAAAAAAAAGAAATGAAACCTGTAAGCCAGGGTGGAGATGATCCTTATGCAGATTCAGTTTGTCACTCAGTAGAAAAACTAATAGGATCAACTGTTGAAATACTAAGACTGAGTTCAGAAATGTGACAGCGTAGAAAACCAACATATGAGAATCAATAATTCTATACACCAGCAATAACCAGTTTCTAAGGTAATTTTAGAAAGAAGATTAAAAAATATTCAGAACAAAGACTGTAACATATATGGAAATAAACCTAATAGGAAATATTCAAGATCTTTTTATGGAGACACTACAAAATGTTTCTCCCTCTCTCTCCCCATGCTCTAACCACTCTGGGCTCTGTAATGTGTTTTGAACACATCGAGCAGGCTCCTGCCTTGTAGATTTGCATCTGTTGTTCCCTGTGGAAAGCAGCTCTTTCTCAAGATATAGCACAGCTTGCTTTCTCTCCTGTTCAAATCTTACTGTACCACTGAAGCTTTTCCAAACCAAACAGGTGTGTGCATTTGCACACATGCACATATACACACTTTTATTGTTCTTGCTCCCAATACCCTTCTTTTTTGTTCCTTCTGGGCACTATCACAATAAAACATATTATATATTGGAATCTTATTTGTTTTCTTTCTTCCCCCACTAAACTATAAGTAACACAAGAGTAGAGGCATTGTAATCTATGTTGTATCCCCAACACCTAGAACAGGGCCCTAAAAAGAATATGTGCTCAAAAAATGTTTGTTGAGTGAAGGACATACAAGAATATCTGAATAAATTGGGGTATAACATGTAAATGGAGGGGAAGTGGTGATGCTATAAATATGCCAATAATTCCAATTTAATCTATAAATTCAATCTTAAGAGTCCAATGGAATGTTTACATGGAATTTGACAAGATAATTCTAAAATTCATATAGAATAGTTAAATGTTCAAGAATAGCTAAAGCCTGGAATTGTACCCTGCCAATTACCAAAATATATTACAAAGATGTATAGATAAATATAACATGCTGTTTTTCAGAAATAAACATCTTAATAAAATACAATAGAAGATGGAGCCCTGGCTGGTGTGGTTCAGCGGATTGAGCACTGGACTGTGAAGCAAATGGTCGCTGGTTCAATTCCCAGTCAGGGCACATGCCTGGGTTGCAGGCCAGGTCCCCAGTGGGGGACGCATGAGAGGCAACCACATGTGGATGTTTCTCTCCCTCTCTTTCTCTCTCTAAAAAATAAATAAAATCTTTAAAAATAGTTTTAAAAAAAGAAGATGGAGAAGTAGGCTCATTGAGTGTAAAAATTCTAGATATGAGAAAAATATCAGCATTTTTTATTAGTGAAGGCTTTTATTTGGTTAATTTTTGGAAACTCAAGAAATATAATGTGCTTTACATATTCTTCTGTTGATCTCACAATACATACATATCTAAATTCACCACACTGTATAGCTTATACTTACACAACATTAGTACATATTAATTATAGCTCAATGGAGCTGTGGGGAAAAGACATACCAAAAAATATATATGACTAAAAATTATTTTTACCTAAGCCTACCTATCTCTTAGGGTTGTTATATTGAATGAGATGGTACATGTAAAAAAAAAAAAAGAACAATTAGAATGTCCCTAACATAATAAACACTCAGTAAATTTAGTACTAATAATTATTTTACAATTTTATAATTAATTAAAATTTGAGCTCTGGCTGGTGTGGCTCAGTAGGTTGGGCATTATCCGCAGGCCAAAGGGCCACTGGTTCAATTCCCAGTCAGGGCACACACCTGGGTTGTGGGCCAGGTTCCCAGTTGGGGATGTGCAGGAGGCAACCAGTCAATGTTTCTCTAGCACATGGATGTTTTTCTCCCTCTCCCACTCCCTCTTTTCCCCTCTCTCTGAAAATAAATATATAGAATTTTTTTAATAAATTAAAATTTGATCGATGAAAATCAAATCTTCCTCTTCTTTGTCTTAGAGTCATCCTTAGAATGTTAGCTTAATTAAATCAGAATCCAGTCTTCCAGTCTCTTACTTTGCTCTATTATCTTTTATTTTTCTCTTATAACTTGATTTACAATAATAATTGGTTCAAAAGCTAAATTCCATGCACAAATACAGCATAGTTCAATATAAGATTAATCATTTTAAAAACCATTTTGAGTAGGAAAATGGGAGGGTATAGAGAGCTTCAACTATTTTTCAATAAATTTATACATATCAAAGTATGTTTCCCTTCAAGTTTCACACATTGGCATATCTATTTAAGACTAAAACTCTGCTAGAAATCTGCTGGAATTATAAATTGCTACAGAGAGCAAAAAGTAATAAATTTTTCTGCCCTTAAATTGCATAGAATTACCTTAAAATGTATCTATATTTTCTAATAATATCTACCTGAAAGTGACTTCTAAATTGGTACTTAGTTAAATATTTTCTTCCTAAGGAATAAAAATCTATGAGGGGAGGAGTTAGGACAGTGGTGTGTCAAGACAAATGAAGCCACAGGATAAATCTAATGCATCTTCTTGGCCTGGGATATAAAGTGAGCCATGAATAATCAATAGTGACATAAATCAAGAATAGACCACATGCCAAAATAAATTTGAAAACTTGTACTTTTGGGGAGTAGTAGTGGGCAGCTGAATCAGAAATGTAGGTAATAAAACAATGGTTTGTCTAATTAATAGGAACTCTCTAAATTCAATTTATATAACCACCTAGAATAATTACGGTGCTCAGGAGAAGTTAAGGAGTAAGAACACTATAAAATTGAAGGCAAAATGGTTTTTAATGCATACTGGAAGAAGCTTTGGTTTCTTAATGATTCATAATCATTACCTAAAATAACATAGTTTGTCAAAGAGGTTTTTTTTTTTTTTAATCTTTCAAGTAACCAGAGAGCAGTAATACATCCCTAAGGTTCAAAAAAATTGCTTTTGGCTTTCTTCCCATAATATGCTCTTAAGAGTCTTGGAGAGAGGAGCAACAATTTTAGCCTCAAACCTCCCCAACTAAAATCCCTCATTCTGTGCATAAAAATCAAAGAATTAATTTTCACCTCATTTTTAAGTCTGAGAGATTATCAACAAAAAAACACATTCACAGAGATTCTGCTAATGGCTACAAGCATACAGAATTTTTTGGAGTACATATATATAATGCTCTAATGTGTGCTCTTAAAATAGAAAAATATGTCAAAGGTTATTATAAAAAATTAAATTTGCTAATGATATATAAAGAGCTTCAGATGTTAACTATATCCCTTCTACAAAAATAGAGATTTTTTAATCACCGTCTCTATTGAGTTAGTCACGGTGAATCATCATTCACGTTGGCCTAATTTCTGGAGGCCCCCAAACCACCCCTTCAAATTGAAAAAGATGAGAGATTTCACATATGAGTGAAATCATATGATAGCTCTTTCTCTGTCTGGCTTACTTCACTTAGCATAACTGAACTAACAAGCAAATTAGAGACAGACTCATAGATGGAGAGCAGGCTGACAGCTCTGGGTATGGAGAGCGGGGGTTAGAGGGTAGAGAGATTGAGGAAAAAGGACTCAGACACTGATACAACAGTGTATTGACTGTGGTGGGGATAAGGGGATAAGGGAGATAAATGGTAATAGAAAAAATACAATAAAAAAGAAAGAGACGGGGGAGGGAGGGAAGCAGTACGGGGATGGAGGCAGAGAAGGCTGCAGGAATTCTGTATCACCATAGAACCCCAAACACTGAATAAATTAAGTACGATTTGCCTCTATCAGAGAGACAGCTAAAAACATAACTGAAATTGGGATGGGAGGAGGAAGGCAAAGGGTGAAAAACTGGGACAAGTGTAATAGAATAACAATTAAAAGATGATTTTAAAAAATTATGATTTTACATGAAACTTCATAAAAAGAGGAGGTTACAAGGTAGCTTTATAATAGAGGTGACCAGAACTGTTCATTTCATTGGACAAGAAGGAAATCTCTTCATTTCTCTCCTTCTTCTCATATTTACATATATTTTATATGTACAGTTACACATATTACATGTACAAGTTTCTCTGAAGGGATGTGCAGGATGTAGGTTGGAGAGTGATCTTAAAACTGCTCAAGCTTTGGCAAGAAAACAAGCAGTTTGATCAGACCCTGTTGCTGTGATGACAATACAGTTTGGGCTCAAGTCCTCGCCTCCTTTTAGTGCAAGGACTAAATTTAGCATAATTAGCAGGCACTGCCTACATCCTGTCTGTCCCTTAAGGTACATCTTAAATACCACTGGTTCCACAAAAACAATCTGATGCCTACCTCAGCTCACTCAGCCTCTCCTGCTTTAATAATACATTCCAATAGTGTGCATCACTGCTCAGGCATTCATGGGGCGTGTTACGTACACTTTCGCAGCCACACTGTCTTCCTCTTTGTCATTCCTCAGATATTAACATGGCAGGAACAATCCCACCAAAGGGCTGTGCACTAGCTGTGCCCTCCGTCTGGAAGGCACTTCCACAAGATGCACGGGGTAACTCCACCTTTCCAGGCTTTCCTCAATCACCTCCTTCTCAGTGAATGTACCTGGCTCCCCCCACCCCCGACCCCCACACTCCCAAATGCCCAGATCCTGTTCTACTTATTATTTCCCATCTGCTAATCACTATCATCTGCTAATACACCATTCATTCCCTTATTTACTATGTCTGTTATTTATTGCCTGTGTCCCCTTTTTAGAATGTAAGCTCTATGAGAAAAGGAATCCTTCTTAGTTCACTGTTGTATTCCAAGAGCTGAGAATAGTACCTGACACATAGTAGGTGCTCCACAAATATTTTCCAAATGGACAAATGAACACATGTCTCTAAGCCTTACAACAACCCATTAGATAATGTTCCCTGTTGTTTAAGTGGTCCAAGGTGACACAACCAGGAAGCACAGAAGCAGAATTATCGCTGCCCAGTACTGGGGCACCTACATTATTATACCTGCTGCTTTGACCTCAAAAGTAACATTAGTTCTATGCATGCCTCAATTTCCCCACTAGCACTGTGCCCTGTGTTCAGTAAATGCTCAGTAAACACTCAGTAAACATAGGAGAGAAGGAAAGGAAAGGTAACAGGTTATAACCATTGCCCATTATCAGCAGTTCTGATTTTCAGAAAGTAAGCTATGAAGATGAAGAACAGTGGTGCAAATCAAGAGCCCGTTTTGCAGCACCGCCATACTTAAGAAGGTTATGTAGAAGAAGCCGTCTGTCACAATAAGCACCTACACAGTCCCAGTTTCCTTATTCTTTTTTTAGAAAAATGATATGTTTCTATTCCAGTATGTGGGTACTAGGCTAGAAACTGACTTGAAATTAATAAAATAACACTTTTAAAGTTTGACAGTCTAAAAAATCAATATCATGTATTTACCCAACCTTTCTTTGTGATATTTTTCAGCTTGCATATGAGGTGTTATTGCAGTAAAAAATATTTATTAGATTATCATTAAGCTGGGCTCTTTTTATGTTTTCTTTATGTCTTTTTTCTTACTAATAAAAGAATTAGGACAATTTTGAATTATATTTAAGTACCTACTATAATAATACACTACTTCTAAACATAGTAGTGTTTATGTGTAGCAATATATAGTGCCCCTGGGAATCTGGCAATTGACTCAATGCTATTTTGCTACATGAGATGTTACAAACAGTAAACACATTTGATAAAATACTCTGGAGAATATTCACATTTCAAATGTGTATACCTTGTTATTTGAGCAGTGAGAATACACAGAAAGTTAATTCTCAAGCATAAATTATCAGGCAAATTCCCATCAGATTTTGGATTTTATATTTCTTGAAGACAGGGTCTTCGTTATACTCACCTTTGCATTTTCAAAGCTGGTCCAGTGCTTGGAAGAGAACAAACATTCAGCAAATGGAAGCAGATCAATACACTAAAGGTCTCAACCAGAGATCTCCCTGCTACGATTAAGCAATATACGAAATGTAACAATCTTTTTATCTATCAGCTCCACGACTTTGCTAAATGGCCAAAACTCTTGTTCCTACAAATTACTTGGGTATAATTAATTGTGCTCCTCTATTTTCTCTGCATTAAATTAATGCTATCAACTCACTATATAAATTTGCATAACCTTTAAGTCCTTCCTTCCATATTTCTTGAAAGTGAGAACCATATGTTTTAGTTTACACCACACTGAATAGAGTATTTAAGGCACATGAGTTTCCAAAATTACTGTCATTTGCTGAACAAACACCAAAGCAAGTAATGGAATTCTTACAGATAGTATGCTTGTACTCCTTCCCACCAGACTTTTTAAAGGGTTACAGATACCATGGAAAGTCCCACATGATATCCAAACAAGTGCAGGAAGTAAAACAAAAGGTATGATTATCTGCTGAGTTCCTAAGCTCTCAAGAGCCATATATTACTATTCTTTGTATCCCAGTGTCGAACATAGCAGGCCCTCAATTCACACTGAAGTAAAAGTTAATGGGGGGAGGGTGCAAATGTTACTCCAAAATTCATTCATAAAAGCTAGCTGTTTATGAAAGTACCAACAGTTTGGTAACCATCAGTGCCTAATAATGATACTAAATTCTCTTCCATTGAACTTTATTTGATGTCAGGTACAATGAAAGCATCTGATGTCCATTACCTCATTTAATGCGACTTGAATGAGAGAAAGGTCGAAACTTCCACTTGATAAATGAGAAAACTGTGGTTTAGAAATAAGCAATTTTCCCAAAGTTACCCACATAGTTAATTGGCAAAGCCAGCATTTGAATCCAAGTGTGGCTGAAGTTCCCATTCCTAACAACCACACCTGGAATAATTGGTTAATTGGGGGAATATTACTGAAAGGAGAGCACAGCTAAAAACAAAACCAAAGAAGTGTCTTGAGCATCCAAATCCCTTAATGTTATTCTTTATAATATGTCAAAAAAAATCAGCCTCTTCTCAGGGTCACTGTTTTATTTTATTAGAAAGAACAACCCTGATGTGAGAAGTAATTAACTTCAGGGGAAAGCTTTTTATTAGAACACTAAAACAATTAAGTTTGTTGTACCAATGATGTGCCTTGTCTGCCTTTTTGATGAGAAAAAATCTTTCCCCGCTGCCACATAATGGGATTTGCAAACACAGAGCGGCTCTAGAACTGAAAGGCTTGATTAGAGAGGAGAGAAACAGCCATGACTCCACAGAGGGTCATGCCAATATTCCTTCCAAGTGGCACAGACCAAATAAACGCTGAGACTCAGAAAGAAACAGTCTTCTCAGCTTTTACAGCTCTCCATCCCAGCAAATGATTGATTTATTTCAACTACAAGGGAAAAGGTCCAGACAAAGGTGAAAACAGCACAACCCGCAAGCTACAGGGAGGCGATCTTCTATCGACTTGATCACTCAGAAAGAGTCCTGAAAGATCCAAAGGCAGTTCATGTTGGGAGCAGCGTGGATTATTTCCTAAAATTGCAAGAAATTTAGGTTTGAAGATTCACACCAATGAAATAGGAAAACAAACTAGCACTTTACACCAAAAATGTTTTTAAAATGTTTAACTGTCATGAGAATGGATTAGAAAAAAATGACAATTTGTTTTGCCGTAGTCAGGGTAAGATCTGCTTTGTTCCTGTTATGTACTTTACATTGTTATATAGCGTCTTTTGTTCTACGTTGAATTTCCATAGATTTTCCTGAGACTGAGCTCTGGTCATCTCATTGTAAAACCAGGAATCACATGCTTATTGCTCCCTACTTCAATTTGCCCTCAGAGGAGGGACAAAATGGGGAAAAAAAAAAAAAAAAAGCTTTACTTTTCACATTGTCTCAAATACAGTGCTTGCCAAAAATATCAGTGCATTCACACAGTGCTTATAATTAATGTTGGGACAGCAACTGAAATCACAGACCCCTTTATTCTAACACTAAAGTCTGACCTGAAGACTGAAGGTATGCTGTGAATACTTTATCTGCATCAAAATCCAGTATAATACCAGACATAAAATCCTTTCTAATTGTACATGTAAAATCCTGCTTAATCCTTGCCCTGACTAATGACTGGAAATGAGATGAGGGGAGAATTTGCTCAGTACGACTGCCTGAGAATGGACTGGACCAAGCGTTCTGATGGGGTGCTCGCTCACTGACCTATTTTCAGAAATTCATTTAACTACTTGGACATCATCCTCTTAATTCTTAAAATCCGAAGCATACCCCACATTGTTCTTAATTGCTCAACATTTGTATGTCTCTTTTAACATTTAATTGCTTTTCCACTGAAATTCCTTTCAAAAGACTGAACTGGTATCTGATTACTACAAGAAGTGTCATATCAACAGTCAAGGACCAATTCCTAATCTTTCTATCAAAAGAGGGGAATACTTTTCCGCCAGAGGCAGGCCATTTAACCCTCCCATTCCTCTGCTAATAGACCAAGTACAGTGCCCTGGCTGAAAGCATGGCTTGGGCATCCGACTAACCTACATTCTAATCCTCATTAGCTGTGTGATTTGGGGTAAGTTACTTATTCCCTTTGCCTCACTTTCCTCATCTGAGAAATTTTATTAATAATGTTAAATTGTGAACTAAATTAAATGAGAATGTGGTTGTGAAATATTAGTAAACTTTAAAGTGTGCAGAAGATGTTTTCCTAAGTGGTACACTTGAAACCTGTATGGTTTTACTAACCAAAGTTATCCCAATAAATTCAATTTTTTTTTTAAAAAAGCATGGTATAGCATAGTATATACTTATAGTCACTGACATAAAAAGGACATTTTGTGTATGGGAAGAGGTTACAAAACAACATGCATAGTATAGTCTTCTACATACATACATACTACATACATATATGCACATACATACATGTACACAGAGAAACGTCGGAAAGCATATTTACCCAAATAGCTATAGGAAGCAGGGCTTCAGGTGATTATAATTTCTCATTTGTATTTTCTGCATAGTGTCATTTTTTCTTCACAAGTATAAATTAATTTTATAATCAGAAAAAATAAAACTTTTTATATTAGAATACAAATATTAGAGATACTTCCCTTAAGATAATACACATATTTTAATAATAATATAACTGCTCTGGGCTTTCTTTTTATGTCTTACAAAGTTAGGAAAGCATTCTGGAATCCATCAAAATAAAAGAAAAAAACATAAAAGGACATCCTATACTGTAGTAAGACTGCCTAACCAAGTCTCATGTCTCACTAGCTGGGAATAATGATTCCTGGTCTTAACCTCTCTGTGACAATTTCCTCTCCCCTGTAAATGTGGGTAATTATATAACTTAACTCAAGGGTATTGTGAGAAAGAAATAAGTCAAATTATGGAAAGCATCTAGCTTCATGCCTGATATCCTAAACAAAATATCAGTTATTCACAGAAGTAAAAAAATCTTTACTATTATCATCTACATGCTCATCATGTGTCATCCATGCACAGTGTGAGAAGACAGATCATTTTCTCAGAATACAAAAGGTCAAAGAGTCTATCAAAGATGATTAAACTCAAATATAGCATCTCCAAACCAAGGAGACAAAGAGAAGTCATTGAAGGCTGAGGAAGGCATGCCATACAGCCAAAGTCCCAGGATATCTGAGGTTGCCCAATTTTGTCAAGGTGATACAATTACTTTGACAAATCAATAAACTACTATATAAAACTATTACTTACACCTTGCATTTATATAGTGCATGGCAGTTTTTCAGAGAGCTCGCCCATTTCCATAAAGAGTTGGCAATGTTTCTAACAACTGTGCCAGTTCAGTGGGTGAAGGTGCTAGGCCATATTTTAGGACACCAACCCCCACTGGGTAAATGGTACAGGGGAGCTGAGGGTCTAGGAAGAACAGTGGAGAGGGATGGGGAAGGGAAAGCCAATGACAGAGAGAGGAGCCAGGGTACTGATGAGCAACAGCAACAGGGAAGAAGCCCCCAGATATTTTATTTCACCTCTGGAACTCCTCTAGTGAACTCCGGAAAACTTATTCTGAGTATAATAAAACAAATGGGAAAATCAGAGCCTCACAAGTTAAAGCAGGGATGGAGGAGTGGGGGCCAACTTGCTCATTTATTTTTTCTAATGCACCAAGTGTGCTAAGTGCTAGGCATACAATGACATGCAGCCACTCTCATGTAGCTCACAGGGCGGTGCCCTGTCTGCCTACCTACCTTACCAGTTCTAAGGTGACCCCAGTTCCAAGATGACCCTTCAGCAATCTTCAAGCCTCCAGTACAACTATGAAACCATTGAACTCATTGTTATTCTGTGTTTTTTAAACAATCTTCAAAATAATCTTATTTAGGGTATATTTCCATCAAGAAAAAAAATTGCAGTCTTGAAAACAACATTCATTAAATCATGAAATCTAAAATAGCAAGAAATTATTCAAAGCTGTTAGACATTTAAAAATAATGTTACTTTCCATCCCTTCCCTAACTTCCTATAATAACTTAATTCATTAAGAAATCGGTTCTGGATTTATACAATAATAAAGAAAAATACTGTCTAAAAATAAAAATTAAATTAAAAAATACAGAAAGAGAAACATTGCTCAAACTCCCTAAAGCAGAGGTCATGCGTTCATGTACAAATTTATGAAACATTCTCATTACACAAAGAAATTGTGCAAAGTGCAAAAGAGCTTTTTATTTCAAAAAGAGCAATTAAGTGTATTAATTGTTCTGTGTTACCACTTAAAGGACACACAATTAATCTGTCATTCCTACCAATGCCTGTGTGCTTTTGCATGGCTCTCTATCTTTAGCTATCTCAAAGTGCTTTCCCAAACATTTATTTTATTTTTATCCTTGTTGTGAAGCTGCAAAACATCTTTCATGGCAGCCTGGAGAAGCTGACGCTGGTTCAGAAATGAAATATGAAGGATCCACGGACATGGACAATGGTGAGGGGACTGATTCTGGAAGTGGGGGCAGGCTGGAGGTGGGCAAAGGGGGGAAGTGGGACAACTGTAATAGCATAAACAATAAAATAAAAAAGAAACTATAAATACAATAAAAAAGAAGCCAAAAGTGGTCCAGTGTGTCTTGGGATGCTCTATAAACATGGTTGCGGGGACACAAGTCTTCGTATTCATCCACTTGCTACCAAAAATCATTAGTTCAAAGCAAAGCAAAAATAGGAGTTTCAAACTCTATCACTTCACTAAATAAATGGAAGATAAATTAAGCTGGCTCCTTGAAATACAGGTAAGTATGATTTGTGTTTTCATGACTTTGTGATAGAATCTCGAAACCCAAACTGAATGTGCAGTGTCTCATAATAACCAGAAGAGCATGCTTTGGGTCTCACCTAGCAATCGAGTGTGATTGAGAAAGGTCTGGAGACGGCTCCAGCCTGGTCAATCTTGTTCTGAGTCATCCACATCCTGGTCAGTCTTGACTAAGTGACACAATTGCTCATGACCATGAATGATTCTCTAGAAGTACACATCTACGGACACATGAAGAGTGGACAGCTGTGCTAGGGAAAGCACAATGCTGGAGAATTGCACTGAAACAGCCCTCCACCCATCGCCCTGGCTGGTCCTGGCCTGGTTTCAGAAGGGACAGGACTGGTCCTTTCACCTGCCAGCCTTCTGGGCCAACGTATCATGAATAAAATACATCCTACATTGCTCCATTATAACAGGGAGTGGATTTTGAGTATTCTAAAAATACCAACATTAATTTTTGTGAGCTTAGAAATTTAAAATGTGCTCATCATGTGTTTCTTTAATCTGACCTCTTAGGGGCTCTGTGACATACGTGGCAATATATGATTATATCTATAACGAGGGCTCTTTTTCTGGCTTATTCCAGGATTTACATTCTGGGTTCCACCTTACGTAAGTAAACACATTCAAGTGTCTAAATTTACTTCTTCCAGATTCAACTACATAAGGTGGTTTTCCTTTGACACCTTTGAGGTTTAGGGAGTAAGAAAAGGATTTTACTTGATTTTGCATCCTTAGGCCTAGATCTCTTTTTATATCTAGGCCTATCTTGATAGTTAAAGAGCCAAGCAGAGATATCTCAAGGCACTGAAGACACATGTAAATTTCCACTATATATTAAATATATGTTAATATGAAATATGTCAGATAAGTGTTGGACTGACTAATAGATGAATGAAAACCTAGAAATTCTTTCTTTTCAGTTAAGCAAAGCGGAATAAGAGAAAAATCGAACCACATTCTCAGTACATTAAGAATTGGCTGGCCTAGGTCTCTGTGGACCATGTTTTGCTGGCTCACTGGAATTCAGACCTATCACCAAGAATAAGGGAGAGGACACCACATAAATTATTCTGTGTTTGCTAACAGACATATGCCTCCATAGCTTGCTTCAAAACTAATTAAAGTACATATTCATTTCAAATTGAAAATAAACTACAAAAAATTTAAAACAAACAAATGTATGGCATTAAACCATATGGGCTTTCTTTTGTAAACTGTAGCTTGCATATTTAGCTGTTCTTCAAAATGTTTCCTCCTCCTCTTTGAAAATTCTCCAAGAGTACACTATTTTATTTTTCCCCCTTGAGTACCATAATGAACATTCTTCAATATCAGTTTTGTGCAGGGCTAAAATATATATTTATATATAAGCAGTTGGGTAATGTTATATAGAGACATATAGATATAAATAATATAAATAATATTCATTCTGCATTGCCCAGAATGAATTAAGAGACATTAAAAGTATTAACCAGGCCCCTTCCAGTGCTCCCTGTACATATGTCTGATATTTTTAAACCATTTATTTCCCAGTGAGTAGCCATCCTCTTTCATGCTTATGAGACAGAGATGGTCCACAGTCTGAATCATGTGGACACAATGCAACCTCTAATCAACACTTGGAATTCTGGAATCTGAAATTAGATTTCCAACTACAGATTTCCAGAGACTACAAATAATAACTTAATGCTTTAGTACTTTCTTATGAAATATTAAAAAAGAAAGAAATGCCCACCTTTAAAAAAATCTGGAAGAATCAGAGAAAAAAGCTCACAGGACTGGCACGTTTTTTTTGTTAGTGCATAAACCAGAGGGGTAGATAGGCTTTCTCCCTGCCACCATAGGCTTGCACAGGCTTTCAAGTTATAAAGGCTACATACTGATCAATACTGGATGAATGTTTCATGTATCCTGAAATACCATACAGTAAACATTTCAAAATGTTTCAGACAGGAAATAAGGCTAGTTGTTCGTACAGAAGAAAAATAAGGGGAAAAATGCAAGGAAGGCAAGTAGAGCAGGCTTGCATCAGCTACCCTACCCTTTACTTCCAGGACATTAAAGGAGCTTGATATATTGAATGCAGTTAAAGAAGCTGACATTGTTTCAAGGCCTAAATAATGATTTTTCCCCTATAAAGATGGTTAACTAGATTGTTAGGAGATCTAAAGTACCCCCTACCCCCACCCCCCCAAAAAAACCCTAATATTTGAAAAAATGTTAAGGACAACAAATAGTACATAGAAAGCAGAGTCCCACTGACTTAATGTTTTGGGTTGCCATAACCATATGCCATAGACTGGGTGGCTTAAAAAACCAAAATTTATTTCTTCACAATTCCGGAGGCTGGAAGAGGGGTTCCAGTATGATGGGGTTCCGGTGAAAGCCTCTTCTTGGCTTGCAGAAGGTCACCTTCTCGCTGTGCCCTCACATGGTAGAGAGGGAGCCCTGCTGTCCCTTCCTCTTCTAAAAGGACACCTGTTCTATCAGGTCAAGGCTCTAGTCTTACGGCTTTATTTAACCTTAATTATCTCCTTAAAGGCCCGATCTCCAACACAGTTGTATGGTGGTTAGGATTTTTAACATATGTATTTGGGGAGACACAATTCATTCCACAGCTCCTGCTCCTCGGGCTGTGGGTCTGTGCTGATGGATGACACACAGGATATACAAGTCCTCCACTTCTGCTCAGCCTGTCCTCTATTTCAAGCAGAATGGCATTCCAACTAGAATATAGATTATAAGGAGCGTTGCTGGGAGAGGACATAAACCCAACAGGAGACAAACTGCTTTAAAAAAAACATTAATAGCTCTAAAAGAATTCATGTGTTCCAATTCCATCAGATTTCATCCCAAGACACTGGAGAACCTGCCAAAGAAATAATTGTTTCCCTGACACCTATGTTTGAGGAAGATAGAGCTGGCAAAACACTAGCTAATAAAGCAAACCCAATTGTAATTTTCAAATAAGAATAACAAAATTGGCAAATTC
This sequence comes from Anoura caudifer, assembly GCA_004027475.1. Lineage (NCBI taxonomy): Eukaryota > Metazoa > Chordata > Mammalia > Chiroptera > Phyllostomidae > Anoura > Anoura caudifer. The sequence goes on from PVKU01002781.1 coordinate 91,327, forward strand.
CAACAGGAAACTGGTAAATTAAGTATTATCTTTGGATAAGATTTGGAATGGATAAGCATCCAGAAACAAGATGGATTATCTTTAATATCCAGTATGTGATCTTGAGGAAGAGGTCATGTCATCTCTTGCTTGATCAAGTTACTGTACACATTCACCCATACTTTGGTGAGCGCTGGACAAGGTCTTCAGTGGCAGCCTGGCATGGGGGGATGTAGGCTGGATGCTCATTCAGTTAGGTGGATTCTTAATTAATTTGCATGACCTCCCAAAAGGATTATATCTGGCATTTAATGTCTACCTGAATAGAGATGTCTAGAAGCAACAAAATAAATATTTACCATTTACAACATGCTAGGCACTGTCCTGAGTACTTATATGAATCAATTAGTTTAGTTCTCAGAACCACCTATGACATGAGTAATGATGCTCCAGTTTAGAGATGAGAAAATTGAGGTTTAAAAAGGTAACAGCTTCCCTCCCCCCCCCACACACACACGATTCCATCAAAACTGCTCAAGGCCACCAGTGTCCCCCAGACTGCAAAAATCCAATGATTGATTCCCAGGTCTCACTCTGTTTGACATGTCACAACTGCTCACTCATGTCCCCTTGTAACACTTTCCTCACCTGGCCCACAGGACACTTCACTCTGAGGCTTCTTCCTCCATTACTAAGTGCTCCTTCTCAGTCTCTTTGCTGGTTTTACCTTGTCTACTAATTCTAAGTGCTAGAATGTCCCAGGGCTTAGGTCTTAGACCTCTTCCTCATCAATACTCATCCTCTGGTGGGTTCCCTAGTCTCAACCAGACTTTAAATAACAGCCCTATTCCAACAATTCTCAAAGGTATATTTCCAGCCAGAATCTCTCCCCTAAAATCCAGAATTCTCTATCCAACTGCCTATTAGACATTTCCACTTATATGTCTAACAATCATTTCAACTTAACATGCAAGACTTATCAAAGTTTAAGTCCTAATTCTACCACATCTCCCCCCTCCCAAATAACCCTCTTCTTTTCCTATAACCATCTCCATCTAAAGATGCATAGACCAAAATATAAATAAATAACTTGCAGTCATCCTTACTTTCTCTCTTCCTTTAACACCCTGTATCCATATGTCAGAAAGTAATGTAGGTTCTAGCTTCAGCATAGAACTAGAGCCTCACCACACCCCACGATCTCTGTTGCTGCTCCTTTGGTCCAAGCCACCATCATTTCTCACTAAGATTATTTCAAGAGACCCCCCCTAAATTATCTTTTCCTTACCTTGTCACCCTAGAGTTTACTTTCAACATAGTGCCCAGAGTGATCCTGTTGATGTGCCAGCTCATGTCATTTTCTCCTCAGAACCCTCTGCAGGTTCTCATCCACAGCATAACATAGTCTCCAGCACCCTGAATGACCAGATCCTATTACCTTCCTGACCTTATACCTCATCATTTTTTTTCCTTCTTCACTGTACTTCTGAAAGTCTGGTTACTTCTAATGGGGGCAAAGCCTTCAATCATGATGCTTTTAAAGCTCACTTTTTACCACTAACTATAATGACTTTTACTTTTCAGGCTTCCCCTGTTTTATATTTATATGGGCAAAGTTCTATCCGACAATGGAGAAGTTCCACATACAACAGTAGTTGAGATATTCCATTTTCAGTCCTGCTCATCCAGTAGGCCCTTCCTCTGTAAACCTATTAATTTGAGACTCAAGCCAAAGATTGTAAAGGCAGCACTTGTGTAACAATGCTCACAATATACAGCTTCACAGGAGTCCCAGGGATTTTCACTGCAAAGCAGCGTTCATCAAAGGCACATATGTTCCCATCTCACCCTGAGTGCCTTGATGAAGTGTTCCAGCCCAAACATAAGCTGAAAAACACCTACAACAGGTTATCAACAAAATCCAAACATCATTGTGCTAAATTCACTGTAGACTATAAAATGCTATTTATTAAATGCAGAAGAGGAATTTTAGCCCTGATTGCTTTCAACTTAGTCCATGGTACTAAGAGTGGTTTTTCCTCTCACTCTTTTATTGCTGATCATTTCTAGTCCTCAGAGTGTAACAGAATCCTAGCTTTAAGAAATTTAAGATATTTAGATCCAGCTTTATCTGTCATGCTGGTAAATCCCATACTGTCCTTTAAAGTATCAACCTATATGAAAGGTTAGGCCCCAAACTCAATCTAGCTAATGACAGATTATATGATCATTTTTTACCATGTTAGTCTATATATTTAAGGAACTGGGTAAGATGCTATGCTGGAGATGGGCTTGAGGATTGACACAGTACAAAAAAAAGCTTGGCTGTAATGAATACAGAGGGGAAGAATGCCAGAAAGAATGATTGAGCAGGGGTTTTATAACAGCACAGGACTTGGAAACATCAGGACCCACACAGTATAGCTGAGGAGAAGACAAGCAGACGGTGGAGTAGACTTACAGATTCAAGAGACAGATATTATAGCAATGGACCATTAATGGGTTTAGCCAGGATGGGATATTCCCTACTAAGAAGCTTGAGACAAATGGTAAACAGCAGTGAGAATCTTTAGATCAATGGCTGTATAAATCCAGGTAATAAAATAAAGGAAAGAGAAGCAAAAACCAGCAGAACTGACAGATGGAAGATTGACCACATGTATTTGCCTCTTCTTCCTCTCAAAACTCCAGAAAACAACAATAAGTAGATGTTTTAAAAGCATAAGTCCACAAGAACAAGAGAGTAGAGAAACACACAACACAAAATTTTGAAAGCTGAAAAGCACAGGACAAGTAGTAACTAACTTAAACCAGCAGAGGGAAAGCCAGGAATCCCTCTGATTTGCTCTATAGAACTTCCAGATACACCAGGACCTGCTACCACCAGCTACTTCTGGAAGCAAATGCAAAGGTGGAACCGAAACTAGGGGACTGGTGAAAGTCTGTTTAAAAAGCAGGTAGATATCCATCCCCCAGATGCCCTTCCTAATTCCACAGAGCCAGGCAATTTCCCTCTGCACACCCCAGCAGAAGACTGGAGGGCACCTCTAGACTGAGGGAGCAGAGGAAAGTAGGGGCACCATACTGAACTCAGGGGGTGATGTGAAAGCTTACACACTGAATGTCAAACCTCCAGCTCTACTTCCCCATTTAGCTTCCAGGAAGATTGAAGCAAGACTTTTATCCTCCAGCCTGGATAATGGAAAAATTTCTCTCTGGGGAAACTGGTAGACCCAAAGAAATGACATAAAAGTTGTGATGTTGAATGTTCAAAATAACCCACTCAGTTCTCCCTACATTAAAGCCATAGTCACAACTCTAGGCTTAAAAAGAAAGCCAGGATACCCAGAAAACTGCACCAAACTTCCAACCTCAGAAACAGAGATGCAAACCAGCAAACCAAAAATCAACTTAAGAAAAAAAAAAAAAAAACAATGACTATGTGGGGATATGAAAACTGTACATAAACTAGCATACAACCTCAGAAATAAAACAGAATTTGAAATCATGAACCAAAAAATGAATGTTATATGAAAGACCACAAAGAAAACTCTAGAGCTCTTTGAAACTGGCATAGAGCAAAAAAATAAATAAGTAAAAAAAAAACCCTAAGCTTAAGAAAAACTTCTATTACATAGAGTGAAAAAAGGAAATCATAGAATATTGTAGAAAGGGGCTAAGAAAATTAGAAAAACAAGCCAGGAGACCCAAATTCCAAATAATAGGAGTTTTGATAAAGGGGGGAAAAGGAGAAACTTATCAATAAATTAACTAAAGAAAATTTCCCAAGAGTGAAGAATAGATATTTCCAAATGATGAAATATACCCACTGAGAATCTGGAAGAATGGATGAAAAGACATCATCCATAGTATTTCATAATACTGCTTCCAAAAAGAAGATTCTAAAGGTTTCCAAAAAGGAAGGAGAGAAAAAGACCTATTATTTACAAAAATCAAGGCTTGAATGAATTAGACAATAAAACAAAAGCAATAAAGCAAAATTAAACATGTGGGACTACCTCAAATTTAAAAGCTTCTGCACAGCAAAGGAAACCATTAACGAAATTAAAAGGCAACCTACTGAATGTAAGAAAATATTTGCAATCCATATAGCTGATAAGAGGTTAACACCCAAAATACATAAAGGATTCATACAATTCAAAAGCAAAAAAAAAAAATCCAATTAAAAATGGCCAGAAGATCTCAATAGAAATTTTTCCAAAGACATTTCCAGCCAAGATGGAGGTGTAGGTAGAAGCCCTTCACTTCCTCATACAACCAAAAGGAGGATAACAACCAATCTGAAATCAGTAAACAACCAGAAGTGCCAGAAAATTAAACTGCATTGAACTCCAACAACCAAGGAATTAAAAAGTCAACCGGAACAATCATACCAGTGCACCAAGACAAAGAAATATGGCCCAAATGAAACAGAGCAAAACTTCAGAAAGAGAGCTAAGCAATGAGGAGATTGCCAAACTATCTGATGGAGAATTTAAAGCCCTGGTAATCAAAATGCTCACAGATCTGACTGAGCTTGGTCGAAAAATGAAAGATACCCAAAATGAAATAAAGCAAAATATTCAGGGAACCAACAGTGACAGGAAGGAAACCAGGACTCAAAGCAACAATTTGGAACAAAAGGGAAAAATAAGCATCCAACCAGAACAGAATGGAGAAACAAGAATTCAGAAAAGTGAAGAGATACTTGCAAACCTTCGGGACAACTTGAAATGTTCCAATATCCAAATTATATGGGTGCCAGAAGGAGAACAACAGCAAGAAATTGAAAACTTGTTTGAACAAATAATGAAGGTAAACCTCCCCAGTCTGGCCAAGGAAATAGACTTCCAGGAAGTCCAGGAAGCCCAGAGTCCCAAACAAGTTAGACCAAAGGAGGAACACACCAAGGCACATCATCATTAAGTTACCCAAGATTAAAGAAAAAGAGAAAATCCTAAAAGCAGCAAGAGGAAGGGAGAGAGTTACCTCCAAAGGAGTGCCTAAGACTATCAGTTGATTTCTCAAAAGAAACCTTGCAGGCAAGAAGGGGCTGGAAAGAAGTATGCCAAGTCATGAAAGGGAAAGACCTACATCCAAGAATACTCTATCCAGCAAAGCTGTCATTTAGAATGGAAGGGCAGATAAAGTGCTTCCCAGATAAGGTCAAGTTAAGTAAGGACAAGTTAAGTGATGATGAACTCACCAAGCTATTCTTATATGAAACGTTAAAGGGACTTATCTAAGAAAAAGAAGATAAAAAATATGAACAATAAAATGACAACAAACTCACAATTATCAACAAATGTACCTGAAAGAAAAACAACAAAAATGAAAACAAAAACTGAGCGAACAATAGAACAGGAATAGAATCAGAGAAATGGACATCACATGGAAGGATTTCCATGGGGATGGGGAAGGGAGGAATAGGTGGAGAAAGGTACTGGGAAGAAGAAGCATAATTAGTAGGCATAAAATTGACAGGGAGAGATAAAAAATGGTATAGGAAACAGAGAACTCAAAGAACTTATATGTAAAATCCATGGACATGAACTATGGGGGGAATGCTGGAGGGTTGGAGGTGCAGGGCAGAGGGGAGATGAAGGGGGAAAAATAGTGAAAACTGTATAGTATAATCAATAAAAATACTTTAAAGCATAATTAAAAATACATAAAAGAAAATTTTCCAAAGAAGACATTATAGATGGTCAACAGATACATTAAAAGGTGTTCAACATCATGGACCAGCAGGAAAATGCAAATCAAAACAACAATGAGTTATCTCCTCACACCTGTTAGAATGGCTATCAATAACAAGTGTTGGTGAGGATGTGGAGTAAAGGAAACCCTTGTGCAGTGTTGATAGGGATGCAAATTGGTTCAGCCGCCAGGGAAAACATTATGGAGGTTCCTAAAAAAATTAAATATATAACTACCATATGATTCAGCTGTTCTACTTTTGGGTATTTATCTGAAGAAAATAAAAACACTACCTTGAAAAGATATATATTTATACCTCCATGTTTATTGCAGCATTGTTTATAATAGCCAAAATATAGAACAACTTGAGTGACTATCCACAAATGAATTTTTAAATATAATATATTTATAATACAATAGAGTATTATTCAGCCATACAAAAGAATATAATTTTGCTATTTGCAACAACACAGATGGACCACAAGGGCATTATGCTAAGTGAAATAAGTCAGACAGAGGAAGAAAAATATCATATGATCTTACCTATATGTGGAATCTAAACAAGCAACAAATAAACAAACAAACAAAAACCAAGTTCATAGATACAGAACACAAATTGGTGGTTGCCAGAGAGGGGAGTAGGGGATGGGAGAAATGGGTAAGGGGGATCAAAATATATAAACTTCTAATTATAAAATAAGTAAGTCATAGGAATGTTATTTACAGCATGCTAACTATAGTTAACAATACTGTATAGCATATTTGAAAGCTGCTAAGAGAGTAGATCTTGAAAGTTTTCATCATGAGAAACAAAATTTTGCCACTATTTAAGGTTACAGATATTAACTAGATTTATTGTTGTGATAATTTGCAATGTACATAAATATCAAATCTTTATGCTGTATACCTGAAACTAATGTTATATGTCTATTATGCATCAATTTTTAAAATAAAAATTGTAAAAATTTAAAAATAAAAAGATATGATTAATACCACTCAAAACTCAATGAGAAAGGAGGAATGCCTCAAAAGTCTTTTTTAACTTTATTTTTTAATTACTTTATTGTTGTTCAATTACAGTTGTCTGCATTCTCAAAATTCTTTTGTAAAATCATTTCTAACTTTGAACTCTCTACCCAGATGAACTATCAATTAAGTGTAAGAATAAATTAAAGACATATAAAGATGTACAATCTCAAAAAAAAAGTATCTTTTATGCATTCTTTCTCTGGAGCCTATTCTGCAAGTTGTTCCTTCAAAGCAGACATAGAAAACATGAGGTTCACAAGAGAGAAAAGCAAAGGGATTCCTGAAGATCACAAACGAAGGTAGATGTCAGATGTCAGCTGTGGGTCAGGCTTATAATGATTAATTCGGAGTAGAGATGGCCAGAAGCCTCCAAGAAAATGCCTCCAAAGATGAGAACTTGATCACTACCTAATATGACCATATTGCAATGACCGTTAAACAATAGAAGAGAGCTTGGAAATGAAATAAAGAGAAGAACATGTAAAATTAAGAAGAAAATTTTAATGACAATAATTATCCTCAGATAATTATTTGTATTTATTTACAATAAATTATGCTGTATGGATAATTATGTAATTATCCATACAGTTGATTCTCTTTTTATTTTAATACTATTTTCTTTAGCCATGCAGAAACTTTTTATTTTGATGAGATCCCATTTGTTTATTCTTTCCTTTATGTCCCTTGCTCTAGCGGACATATCAGTGAAAATGTTGCTGCGTGAAATATCTGAGATTTTCCTGCCTATGTTCTCCTGTAGGACTTTAATGGTGTCACGGCTGGTATTTCAATCTTTTATCCACCTTGAATTTATTTTTGTGTACGGTGTAAGTTGGTGTTCAAGTTTCGTTTTTTTGCACGTAGCTGTCCAGTTCTCCCAACACCACTTGTTGAGGAGGCTACTTTTACTCCATTTTATGTTGCTGCCTCCTTTCTCAAATATTAATTGACCATAGAGAATTGGGTTTATTTCTGGGCTCTCTGTTCTATTCCACTGGTCCATATGCCTGTTTTTGTGCCAGTACCAGGCTGTTTTGATTACAGTGGCCTTGTAATACAGTTTGATGTCAGGTGTTGTGATCCCTCCTACTTTGCTCTTCTTTATCAAAATTGTCACAGCTATTCGAGGTCATTTATGGTTCCATATAAATTTTTGAAGTGTTTTTTCTATGTCTGTGAAATATGCCATTGGTATTTTAATAGGTATTGCATTGAATCTGTAAATTGCTTTGGGTAGTATGGACATTTTGATGATGTTGATTCTTCCAATCCATGAACACGGTATGTTTCCATTTGTTTGTGTCTTCCTTAATTTCTTTCTTCAGTGTTGTGTAGTTTTCTGCGTACAGGTCTTTTACCTCCTTGGTTAGGTTTATTCTTAGGTATTTTATTTTTCTCTCTGCTATATAGAATGGGATATTTTTCTTGACTTCTGCTTCTGCTCTTTCATTGTTGGTATACAAAAATGCCTTTGATTTCTGGATATTGACTTTGCATCTGGCTGTTTGGCCAAATTAATTTATGAGGTCGAGCAGCTTTTTGGCCAAGTCTATAGGGTTTTCTATGTACACTATCATGTCATCTGCAAACAATGATAGTTTTGTTTCCTCCTTTCCAATTTGGATGCCTTTTATTTCCTTTTCTTGTCTAATTATTGTGGCCAATACTTCCAATACTATATTGAATAGAAGTGGTGAAAGCGGACAACCTTGTCTTGTTCCTGATCTTAGTGGAGAAGATTTTAGTTTTTGCCCATTGAGTATGGTGTTGGCTGTAGATCTCTCATATACGGCCTTTATTATGTTGGGGAATGCTCCCTCAAGTCCCACATTGCTGAGTGTTTTTATAATTGGGTGTTGTACCTTATCAAATGCTTTTTCCACGTCTATTGATATGATCATGTGATTTTTGTCTTTGCTTTCGTTTATGTGATGCATTACATTTACTGATTTGCAAATGTTGAACCATCCTTGCATCCCTGGGATGAATCCCACTTGGTCATGGTGTATGATCTTTTTAATGTATTGTTGGATGCAGTTTGCCAATATTTTGTTGAGGATTTTAGAATCTATGTTCATCAGCGATATGGGCCTGAAGTTTTCTTTCTTTTTTATGTCTTTATCTGGTTTGGGGATTAGAATGATGCTGGCTTCATAAAAAGAGTTTGGGAGTCTTCCATCATTTTGGATTTTTTCAAAAAGTCTGTGAAGGATAGGGGTTAGCTCTTCCTTAAATGCTTTGTAAAATTCTCCTGTGAAACCATCTGGTCCAGGGCTTTTGTGTGTTGGGAGTTTTCTGATTACTACTTCAATCTCATCTGCTGTTATTGGTCTGTTCAGGTTTTCTGCTTCTTCTTCATTAAGTTTTGGAAGATTATATTTTTCTAGAAACTTGTCCATTTCACCTAGGTTTTCAAATTTCTTGGCATACAGTTCTTCATAGTAATTTCTTACAATCCTTTGTATTTCTGTGGTGTCAGTTGTAATCTCTCCTCTTTCATTTCTGATTGTGTTTATCTGGTCCTCTCTCTTTTTTTCTTGATGAGCCTGCTTAAAGGCTTGTCAAATTTTGTTTATCTTTTCAAAGAACCAGCTCCTGGATTCATTGATCCTTAGGATTGTGCTTTTAGTCTCTATGTCATTTAATTCTGCTCTGATCTTGGTTATTTCCTTCCTTCTACTTGCTCTGGGCTATCTTTGTTGTTGTTCCTTGAGTTCTTGTAGGTGTAGGGTTAAGTTGTTTGTTTGAGATGTTTCTATCTTTTTTAGGTAGGCCTGTATCACTATGAACTTCCCTCTGAGGATGCCTTGCTGTGTCCCATAAGTTTTGGGTTGTTGTGAGTTCATTTTCATTTGTTTCCAGAAACTTTTTGATTTTCTTCCTAATTTCATTCTTTACCCACTCATTGTTTAATAGCATGCAATTCAATCTCCATGATTTTGAGGATTTGGCATTTATCCCCTTGGGGTGGGTTTCTAGTTTCAGTCCCTTGTGATTGGAAAAAATGCTTGGTATGATTTCAATTTTCTTGAATTTGTTGAGGCTACTTTTGTGTCCTATCATGTGGTCTATCTTTAAAAATGTGCATTTGAAAAGAATGTATATTTAGTGTTTTGGGGATGAAGGGCTCTATATATATCAGTTAAGTCCATTTCATCTAGAGTGTTGTTCAATGCCACAATATCTTTGTTGATATTTTGTTTAGAAGATCTGTCCATTTTTGACAGTGGGGTGTTAAAATCCCCTACTATAATTGTGTTGCTGTAAATATCTTTCTTGAAGTCCTCAAAGATTTTCTTGATATATTTAGGTGCTCCTATGTTGGGTGCATATATATTTACAATGTTTATGTCTTCCTGGTGGCTTCCCTTGAGTATTATGAAGTGACCTTCTGGGTGTCTCTTTATGGCCCTTCTTTTGAAGTCTATTTTGTCTGATATGAGTATTGCTACCCCAGCTTTTTTTCCCTATTCATTCACTTGGAAAATTTGTTTCCAGCCCTTCACTTTGAGTCTGTGTTGGTCTTTTGTCCTGAGGTGGGTCTCTTATAGGCAGCATATGTGTGGGTCATGCTTTCTTATCCATTCAGCTACTCTATGCCTTTTGATTGGAGCATTTAATCCATTTACATTTAAGGTTATTATTGATAGGTACTTATTCATTGCCATTTTTGTACCTGTGTTTCTCTCCCTCTCTCTCTCTCTCTCTCTCTCTCTTTCTTTTCCTTCCTTTCCTTAAAGCAGTCCCTTTAGTATCTCTTGCAAAACTGGTTTGGTAGAGCTGTATTCTTTTAGACTTCTTTTGCCTGGGAAGCTCCTTATTTGGCCTTCTATCTTGATTGAAAGCCTTGCTAGGTAAAGTAGTCTTGGTTGCAGGCCGTTGGTTCTCATTACTTGGAATATTTCTTGCCATTCTCTTCTGGCTTGGAGTGTTTCCATTGACAAATCAGCTGCTAACCTTATCGAGGCTCCCTTGTATGTTACTTCCTTTTTTTCCCTTGTTGCCTTTAAGATTCTCTCTTTGTCTTGGAATTTTGCCATTTTAATTATGATGTGTCTTGAAGTAGGTCTCTTTGGGTTCCTCTTGATTGGGACTCTCTGTGTTTCCTGGATTTGTGTGACTTTTTCTCTCATCAAATTAGGGAAGTTTTCCATCATTACTCTTTCAAATAGGTTTTCTATCCCTTGCTCTTCTTCTTCTCCCTCTGGTATCCCTATTATACGAATATTATTATGTTTCATTTTGTCTTGCATTTCTCTTCATCCCTCTTCATTCTTTCTGAGCCACTTTTCCTTTTCTTGCTCTTTCTGGATGTTTTTTTTTTTCTACTTGGTCCTCCAACTCACTGATCCAATCTTCTGCTTCACCAGTTCTGTTTTTCATTCCCTCCACTGTGTTCTTCAGTTCAGAAATTGTGTTCTTCATTTCCTCTTGGCCCTTGTTGATAGTTTCTATTTCCTTTTTCATGTTGATATAGTTTGCAGTGAGTTCATCGTAGCTTCCCTGTAGTTTCTGGTAGCTCATTGAGAGCTCATGGAGCTTCCTGACAACCATTGCTTTGAACTCAAAATCTGATAGTTGAGTTGCCTCCATTTCATTTAGAACTCTTTCCGGGGCTTCCTCCTTTTCTTTCATTTGGAGATTGTTTCTTTGTCTTCCCATTGTTTGTGAGGCTCTTCTTGTTAGGCTCACCTTCTTAAATTGATTTGTTCTGGGTCCCCAGGTTTATGGTGTGAACTTCTGTGGTAGAATACCTGTGAGATTCAGTGGTGCTGTCTCCTTCAGGTATCCTGGTGTTCACAGCTTCCAGTGTCTCAGCTGTTGAAATGCCTCCTCTTTGGGACCAACTCTGGTTTTTCCACAGTTCCAGGGTTTTTTTGTTTTGTTTTGTTTTTGTCTCACTTGTGAGTATTTAAAAAGAGAAAAAAGGAAGAAAAGAAAAGAAGAAAAAATGAAAAAAAGAAGGAAAAGCAGAAAGAAAAGAAAAAAGAGAAAAGAAGAAGAGATAAGATTGGAAAGATAAGATAAAACAAGAAAGAAATAACAAGAAGCAAAAGGAGTTGAGGGGTAAAAAAATATAAAAATAATGAAAAAATTTTATAAATAAATAAATAAATAAATAACCAACTCTTGCTGTTATCAATCCAGCCAAGTGGGTTTTTCTGGCCTTGCTGACTGCAGTGGCCAAGGGGTGATGGTATCGCTTTTCTCCCTGTTCAGCACTCAGTTATCTTTGGGCTACTGTCCTCAGAGCTAGCCCGGGGCCTCTCCGCACAGGGCCTCAGGCGTATATTCTGAGGCAGTGTGCGCCTACCGCGGTCATACACAGGCACTTATGATCTCCCAGCCGTCCATGCAGAGGTGCCGACTGTCGCTAGGGCACTGATTGGTTGCCATGCAGGGCCCCAATGGCAGGCCGGCACCCAGTGACTGCAGCTCAGGTCCCCCGGTGGCGTGCTGGCGCCAATGGATGCCCCCGCAGGTGTTCCCAATGATGCACAGACGCAGGGTGCACAGGCACAGACAGTCCTGCGAGAGCTCTGATGGGCAGTCCTCCCAGGGCTATGAGATCTTGACTCCTCTCTGTGAGATTTCAAGCAACCAGGTTTATCCCGGTGCTGCTGAAACCTTGTTTGGCTGAGCAGGGAGCGTTTGACCTGGCTCCCTCCGTCCCTAGAGTCTTATAGCCAGCGCTGGCCCAGAATCTCACCCCCCACCCTGGTCTCCACGCTGCTGGAGTACTCTCCTTACCATCTGGGTTTTCAATGTCCACTGCAATTTTCGATCTCCTGTTTTCAAATATGCTGTGTTTCTGATATCTGTTTGCTCTGCTCTGCCGTAAAGCAACCAGGTTTTTCTCCTGTGTGTAGGGGGAAGAAGAATGTGCTTCCTCCTACCATGCCGCCATCTTCCTTCCTGAACCATGTTTTTTTTTTAAAATAAACCTTTTAGCACTATTTTGCTCTTTAAAGTATGTGTATGTATTACTTTGATTTAAAAATTAAATTTAAAACAAACAGGCAGATAATCTAAATTACCACACAGACTAAATTAAAAAAAAAAGGAAAACCAGAAATTCAAAGCATATTTGGGATTTCCTTCCCTTCCTCTGTGGACCCTGGGTCTCTTCCTATTTATCTCAGCTGTCTTCTCTGGTGTTGTCATATTAACCACATCCTATATAATCACCTCTCTTTCCCTGGCAATTTCTCTCTAAGGACTAAGTTAGCAATTTAAGTTACATAGCTACAGGAAGGCACTCATCAAACATTAGAAGCCACTGAAATTTCTCTTTGAGTAAATGGACACCCTTGTTTCAGGCTACATATTTCTCCAAATATACTTACATGATTTTGTTTCTTTGGCAGATAACAACAAAAAGGATATTTCTATTTCTGATCTAAACTGAAACAGTCCTAACCTTATGTTGCCTCCATAGAATAGAATATCCAAACTTCCCTCATCAAATTGTCTATGGTACAGACAGTTGGTTCCAGCTGTTTCCAAACCATTTAAGCCATTTCTCAGGGTTTCCCTCTACAGCCAATGAACAAAAAGAGATTGGAGTTTAGCAAATTCCATTCACAAGTGCCCCACACACTTGTGACTGTAGATGAAGAAGATATAAATGCACGCACACACAAGTACCTCAGTCCCTTTAATTCCTAGTTCTAACGGCCCCTCTGCTGTCTTCCCACATGCTCAGTGGCAGTCACTTTACAAGGGGAGTGTCCATACAGCTGAGAACAAAGAAAGCAGTGTAGCTTTGAGTTTTAAATTAGACTTTTTTTAAGCCCATAGCCAAAACGATAATCTTAAAAGTATAGATTTCCTTGGCAAGTGCCAGACCCTTGAGACAGCAAATGGCTTTTTGTTGTGGTTGTTGTTGCTATACTTGGATTGCGTTTTGTTTTTACAGTTAAAGTCTTAGCTCCTTTCCCAGAAAATACAGGGGCAGGAGGAGCGGTGAAACAAAGGTGGGCAGAATTGAAGGAAATCTAGGTGAAAAAAGGAAACCTGAAATAGGTTGACAGGAAACCTGAAAGCCACAGAGAAGCGTATCTTGCTTCCTGGCCACAACTCTGGGATGTGACAGACACAGTGAGCAGTGCAACCACAGGACACACTGAAAGCTGGAAAAGGGTAAAGGGGAGTCACAAATTAAGTGAGCTCTGTTAGAGAAAAATGAAGCCAGCTACATACTTATATATGTAAGTTTCATCGTACAGCTATTTAAAAACCTACCATAAAAATACTTAGGTCTGGAAAACTAGTGTGCTGTTTCTTTGCTCTGAATTTACAAAATATCTAATCTGGAGTATCAAAACCCATTCATTTGGTCGAAAAGTATTTATGGAGCAACCAGGGACACAGAGCTGAACCAGACAGCCAAGTTCCCTGCCTTCATGTTTCCTGTTTTGGTTGTGGAGACAAGCAGTAAATACATTTAAAAAAAATAAAGAATATAATACAGACCATAATAAAGGGATAATGAGAGATCGAGAACAAGGATACTTAAGACAGACTGGGGAAGAAAGTTCTCATAGCAGGAAGCCAGAGAAAAGGAGCGTGCATTATAAATCCCTGATTCTTTCTCCCACCACAGAGCTGGGAAGGAAAAGAGCCCTTCCCTTCTGGCGGCAGCATCTCAGCTCCTTCCCACTCTGCCTGCCAGCAGGCACCCCATGCTCTGAACGTCTTCTCCACTCTCCTCTGAAGTCTCAGCCTCTCTTTTCTCCTCATTGTGACACTGAGCTAGTTTGAAACTCTGTCCCTGCTGCTATGCTGACAGTGGCTAGACTTACACCTTTCAGAGACTAAAATGGCAGTTTCATAGGTGCCTTTGGGAGGGAAGAATACACAAAGCAGGGATCACCAGGCAAAGTCATCAGGGAAATATATGGAAGTTGGCTGGCTCCCCTTAAATTACTCCTTATAGGGAGACACTGCTCAGCCTCTCAAGAGAGCTGATTTTTCAATAATTTGTTCCCAATATCACAGTTCTCAATATTTGAGACAGAATATAATGATCCTGCAACACGAACTGAGAAGAAATAGCCAAAGCAATAGAGAAAATCATCAAAGTCTCGCTGGTGGAAATCATGTTTTTTCACAGGATTGCACAGAGAGCACTCTGAGATCTACATGCGGGAGACTGTGGCATGATGAGATTTATTTCGGCGGAAATAGAAGGCTGTCCCAAGGTTTCCAATGTCTCATCTTAGTCCATCCTACTGTGGGAAAAGTTCAGCCTTGTCTTTATCAGATCCAGAAACAGGGCCAATGTACAGAGATTCTGTGCCATGCCAAAATTCAGTCCATATCAAAGCTTAGTCCACTTCCCGTCTGTGCTCTGGTCAGCTGGCCCTGCTGTGTCCAGTACCCAGGCTCAGCCTGGAGGTTGCTTGAAGTCAGTGCAGTTGCTAGGGCCACACGGCTGCTACAGAGAGAATTGCGTGAGCAAATGGTGTGGCCACATATTACTGAGAGGGAAAGAGAGAGAGAGAGAGGCCTTTGTCTTCGCTAGGCTCAGCTTATATTATGTCAGACTTGGGAAGGACCAGGAGCTTCTTTAAACTAACGAATCAACTTCCCAAGCTTTCCCGGGCTTCTGTTGTATCCTCCCCCTAACCAGTCCATTCCCTAGACCTGCTGGGGTTCCTTAGTCAATCCAATCCTTTCCCAGGCTAGACTGGGAAATACTTATATTATATACATTAATATAATGAATAATATATATTAATATGTATTAATATCTAGCTGCCTATGCTAACAAAAGAAGCCAAAGGAGACGTTCCTATGGGATGAAAACGTGTCTGTGAAATTTAGCCAATGTACTTTGAGAGACGGCACAGGGGAAGAAGTCTACTTTCAACAGATGAGAAAGTGAAGATACATGTTTTAGGAAGCATGCTTAAAAAGGGAAGAATTGATAGACAGATATAGGTAAAGAGAGTACAGGAGCTGAATGTTTTATTTACACATGTATTTTTTAAGATTGAAGTGACATGGGCATGTTTATGGGCTGACAACAAAGAGCCAATAGAGAGAGAATGGACAACACAGAAGAGAGAAGTGTGAACATCAAGTAGCAAAGCAAATCTATGTCCTCACCCTGGACCACTCCAGAACTCTAGACTCAGACATGTTAACCGCCCACTCAACCCGACAAATGACCATCCTCAACTTAGCACACCAGTTGCTTGCACCAAAAGCCTTAAAGAAAATCCTGACACTTGTTTTCTCACATACTCTCATATTTTGTTAGTTCCAACCATTTGTCCAGCATCTAACCAATTCTAACTTGCTCTGCCATCGTCTCTCACCTTGACCTCTTCCGTCCTTGATCAGTTACAATCTAAATTCCACACAGCAGGCTGATTGATCTTTATAAAACATACAACAAATCACCCCACTCGTGGACCTAAAACCTTTCAAAGTCTTCCTGCCTGACTTAAAAGAAAAGCCACTACTTAGGCCTATGATGCTACGTGAGGTTCAGCTGTGCCCTCACTCCCACCCCTACCCCCTCCTCTAGCTTGCCTTTGTCAGAGGAGGGCCAGGAATGAAAAGGATGCACGTCTGCTACAGCTACCCTTTCTTTTTCGGAGCAATAAAAGGAAGGCCATCAGCTGAGATGAAGAAGTACGGTCATAGGTTTAGGAGAAGTGGGAAGGAGACATGTGAGAGATGAATAAGAATAGCTGCTCAGCAGATGTGAGAGGGAGATGACATAAAATAAGTGAGACTGTGCATTTTAGTGGCACCTGTCCCCACAGCTGTGTGGTTTACTCCAGACAGTGCTCTATGATCTTGAAACAGGAGCAAAAGAGGCAGGTATATCCAGATCCAGAATTTTTCAGGGTATGCTGCAGCAGAAGGACAGGGGATAATGGGATCTAGAGTGTGGAGTGTGTACGGGGCCAGGGAAATGATGTTATTCCCTAGGTAGGCCTTCCTAAGGTCAGAGTTGGGGAATCACACCTACTACAGGGATTCTTTTCTAAGGAAACCAACAGACTAACTCATAAGCACTGAGAAAACTTCCCAAGGTCCATGGCTCCCACCCCAAAGTCTCATTAAAAGAGTCAACCTGTCTCTTTCACCAAAGTCTAATGAGAGGCATGAGTGTGTTTCTGTTATGTTCATTTTAAATCAGTAAGGCTCCCAAATTACAGGAAGACTTTTAGGAGTTGTTAAACATAGATTCAACTTTAAAGAAGATATAATCAAAAAGGTAGTTCCAGAGTTGGCTTCAGGGTGAATTTTTTTAAGCCTCCAGTACTTCCAGAGTAAACTTGGATATAGTTCCGTCCTACATCAATCTTCTTACTACACACACAGCCCAAAGCCAGGACCATGTGCCCAGCACCTGAACTCCCAAGGAGACCTAACTCAGTCCTCACGATTTATGTAAATACTAAATAAGTAGGAAAGAAGCAGTCACTTGGGAACTGGCTTAGAAATTGCTCCAAAATCAAGTCCCCTCTGAGCATACCAACACAATTTTTAAAACCATGCACGAAGGTCTTTGGGTATAACATTTATTTTAACATATTCTAAATATACTCATTTATGGATTTTCTAGACTTTCAACCTGTAACAATTTTTGCCAATTATTTTATTTTGATAAAAATTAAATTCATGTCAATCGATCCTTGACACCACGTATGTAAAGATCATGTAAGCTCCCTGCGCTCTTCTCCAGCACGACAACACTTCGCCTACCAGGCAGCAACTGCCCCAGGGAATACGTGCGGTCACAGGAATCAGTACTAAATTTGTTGGAAGATCACCAAATAATCCTGTCATGATGAGTAAATAAAATTCTCCTGAGTAAAATACTTGCTCTGAGAAAGAGAGATTTCATTAAAAAAAAAAAAAAAAACGCCTCTCTCCAAGTCAATTTTGTTTGCTATTTTGTAACACCCAAAAACTCCATGTATACGTAATACAGCTAATAATCTAATTTAAACATATTTTATTGAACTTGAAAGTTGATTCAGAAAAAAAAGCAAATTGGAGGTAAAAAATTATGTGTAAGCATAATCCACCTACACTAGGTTAATGGCTACTGATAAAATTTCTTTTCCTTAACCCAGAAAATGAGTTGTAGATTCCATAAAGACAAACGCCCCTCCACTATCCAATGGAACTACTCATTGAAGGTCACCATGACCACCTACAGCCAGCCAGATCTCTCCTGACTCGCTCTCCCTTTGGCTTGCTGTGCCCCCACCCTTCCTAAACTTCCCTCATCCTTTGTCAGCAACAAACTCTTCTTGGAGAGCCCTGTGTCCTTTTTAGCTCTCTGGGTTCTCTTCTTAACCCCTCTGGGTCTCCTTCCTCAAGTGTCCACCCTTGGCCAGCTTCATTCCAACTCTACCCTGCATTCTTTTGGCATCAGTTTTACTTTTTCTGCACTGTGACTCCCAAAGAGATCTCTCCGTGCCTCACATCTCTGGAACCCCTAACACACTTGTAAGTGCTGAACCTATGGAGATCTACAACCGAATGGCTTGCAGGCCCCTCACACTCAAAGTGTCCAGAAAAGAACCACTCTCTTCCCCCAGTAACATCGGTGCCTTCCTTTGTATCTCAGAAAAGAACTTTGTCATTCACTCAGCTGAATTAGTCAGAAATCTACAAGTCCTTTCAACTCTTCCTTCTACCATATCCAACACCTTCATCCATTCACCAATAAAAACTTTTAAAAATGTATGAGGAACTTTACATATAATCTCTTTTTGAGTATTCAAAATATTTCTGCAATGTAGGGATTATCGTCTTCATTTTATAGCTGATGGTTTAGATAATGGATGTAAATTCTTAATAAATAATGAAAACAATTGAACTTAAGTGTGTCTGACTCTAAAATCTGCGGCCTTCTCACAATCCGTGTTGTCTGTGCTGGACTGGGGAAACCAAGTGCAGTGCGCCAGCACCGGCCGGACACCTGCTTAAAGTTTCACTGCCGCACAGCCACGCTCACTCACGTATGCCTATGGCTGCTGCAGCACCGCCACAGCGGAGGGGACCCTGGGGCCCTCAAAGCCTAAAAGAGTTAATATCTGACCTTTAGCAGAAAAAAAGATATCATCAGTTCTCAAACTATACCATTTTCCATATCCCTACTACCTTAGTTTGTATCTTCCTGGATTACTGCCTTCTGCTACATCTGCCCACAGCCTTTACCTCCTCTAATCCATCTCTCACACCGTAGAATAAAATTCTTATTCATCCCACAACTGTTACAATAAAGACAAACGCCCGATCCAGCTTCGCAGGCCTTTGACGTCCTGCTTCCTTCCTTCCTCTCCATCCACATCTACATTCCCCTCAAGCCAAAGTGAAATACATGGAGTCCCACCAAAAAGGTTAAGGCATTTCATTCTTGTTCTTTTTTTTTACATGATCTCTTTACCTGGAAAACTACCTAAATTCTGCATCATTTATGTTCTTTTTTGTAGTCTGAGCTCAAGAGTCAATTTCTCCTACAGTATTTCCTGTATTCCTCAGGCTGAGCTAGATGAACTTTCATTCATTCACTCATTTATTCATTCATTCTACATATGTTTAATAAGCATAACTTTACAACTAGGCACAATGCTTTGTATTAAATATACAGTGATGAACAGGACAAACACAGACCCTGCACTTACCATCCTTATCGTTCAGCCCAACTTCCCTACTCACCTGCTCTTAGTCTTAGCTCTTAGCTTACAAGAAAGGTGAGATAGGATTGGGAATGGAGAGAATGAGAGAGAAAGAAAGAGATGATTCTGTGATTTTCTTGCTCACACTCAACATACCACTAACTTATTGAGGACCAGGAGCTATCTAGTTTGTCTCCCTAATTCAAATACCTACCAGAACACCTGGGACAATACTGAACAAATTAAAGAATTTTTAGTCATGCAGGGCACAGGCAGTTCCAGAAACCAAGCAAAGAGGCCAAGCTGGTTAATAGGCCACGGAGAAAATTTCTTGTGTTCTGGGAAAACTCAACCTTAACAGAATCTGAGAGGCCTTGTGAAAATTTTGTGAAGAATAAAAAGAAACTTCAGTATAAAAGAATAATCCTGAAAAAGATACAAGTTCAACTTTGAATAAGAAATAGGAACTAAAATGAATAACGCATAGTCCTTTTTTAACTATCGGACTATATATCTGAAACTGCTAAACCATGAAAAACGGTACCTATAACCCTGAACTTTGAACTCCACAAAACGTTTTTCCTCACAAGGTACTTAGCTCATTAAAAAGAAGGAAAAAAGAAGACAAACAATTTTTTACAAGCAAGGGTAAAGCTGACACAAAAAACTGACCCAGTTTCCAAAATAAACATTCAACTTAAAGCTCTCTCCATCTGGCTAAAACTAAAACCAGAAATGAAAGTCAGCACGTTCACACTCCACTTCCTACCTACACCACAATAGCAACGGCAAGGAAACAATGTAGCATATAACTTAATATTGTATCTTAGTCACCTGCAGTCTCATATTAAGATGTATGGAGGAATTTTTTCTAGTGTTTGAAAAGGGTAACCAGTCACTGCCTGGATACCCATCTGGGCCAAACACCCCTCACAGCCCCCACTGGCAAGGTGGCCAGGCTGCTCCCTGGCCCCATTTCTCTGTGCTAGAGGCAAATGGCTTTCAGTGTTCCTAGCTGCATAATTTCTACATGGAAAAATACTTGTTTCCCCAAAAGCATATTTCTTCTCTATAATATCCCGACAGCCTCCCCTCTTAACTCTTTACTGAACATTTTCCACACAAGACATGCCTCACTCTCCATAACACAAGGTATGCAATGCACAGGAAAAGCCCTAGAACTTTTAAGTGACACCTCTCTCTTTTCCATATCATCTCCAATAGCACCAGCCCAATTCTATGGACAGTGGTGTAAGTTCACTAGCAGAATCTTAGATGTATAGAATGTTAACACTGAAAGGGGACTTAAAAGTCATTTATTTCCATTCCTACATTTTACAATTGAAAAAAAAAATAAAACCTAGAGAGATTCAAAGACAAAGTTGCACAGGCCTTTGTTCTCAACTTATTCTACTTTCCCCCAGTCTCCCCCAGAATCACCATCTTCTCATTATTTCCTTTCCCTAGGGAGAGGAGGGTGGGAAATGCCCATAATCTCAGTTTGACTTTCATCTGAACTTCACAGAGGAAGCTAATGAGCTCATCAACTGGAGACCATAAGGCGTGGCAGCCTCCTTGGTGTGATGCTGAGTGATCCGTGTGTAACCAAGTGCTCCCTGATGGAACGTAACCACCCACATGGAGATCCAAATTTCCCTTCATACCCATCCCACTGGCAGATGGTCCTGTTATACTTCTAAACATACTAAACTATTTGCCTTCTGCATTATAAACTGTACCAGTCAATTACAGAAAGCCCTCCCACTGTCCAAGCTATCATCAATTACATCCAATTTGAAAACTGCAGATTAGCATTATTGTGACTAGGTTTCCTGTCTACCGACTGAACTTTGACAATTTTCCTATTTATAGTTTTCAGTTTTTCTTTGTTTTACTTTTAAAGACTTACTTTGCGTGGCAACCCAGCAGGACAGGTTCGGATGATCAAATATCACATGTCAGGCTGCCTGAATTTAACAACAAAGCAGGCAACAATGGAAAGAGTAAAACTGCATGTAAATAAAACACAGCATGAGGCAAAAGTAGGTTTACAGTTGTGAGTACACAAAACAGAGTTTATTCTTGTATTATTATTTATTAATTATTATATTATATACCACACAAAAATCTGTAAACCTGCTTTTGTCCTACCCTGTAAATATGCAAAGTCTAATCTTAAAGTCCTTTGAAATATGCTATCTACATGTTTACTAATTTACTTAGTAGTTCTTTAAAATAAAACAAAGCAAATAAACTATAGAGAGAGAAACTTATATATATATACATATATATATACACATACACACATACATATAAAGGAGGGAAATTTTATATATGGAGAGAGAAAAATTGATGGTTGAACACAAATTATTATGGCCAAAAGTTATTCATAACTTATGTTTTTATTTTATGTTTCTTTTTATAAAATTGTACTGAAAGATACAAAAATATAATTTTCTATAATGGTTAGATTAAACTAAAAATACAATTTATGTCATTATTTAGTAATGAAGAGGGGACTAAGTAAGCATTATTCTCTTGGTAAATCTTTAGAAGAGGATTCATAAACTACAGGAAGAGAAAGGGATAACCATATCAAAAAAATTCCATACTCATATTCCTTTCTTTTATAGCCACCAAAACAAACCATCCGTGCAAAAGGTGCTTTCTGAATAGAAGCGAAATTAGTCAGCCTGCTAATCTTTAGAAAAAAGAAAATTATTAGGGGCTGAATAATAAGATTATATAAACAAAATGGATTGAAAAACATTTCAGAAAGGCATCATTAAGTATTTACTGAGCAAATTAGCAAAGAGATTACTCACACCTTGATCTTTAAAAAAAAAAAAATGTTATTTTCCACAACTGCTGCAGAACTAAACTACAAAAATATCCTCTTTCACAAAAGCCCTTTGGTTGTGAATTTCATGGACGTCAGCACAGTGGTCAGATTCATTCGTGAATGGACAATACAGAGAAATGGTGCGGGGGAGCTGACTCTCCTGGGAGAGCAATGGCTGCTGTCAGAGATGCGCAGGTCACCCAAGGCACAGAGCATGCTAAGACTGAAAAACAAAAGATAAATTTGATATAAAGAATATACAGCCCTGGCTGGTGTAGCTCAGTGGATCGAGCATGGGCTGTGAACCAAAGGGTCACCAGTTCAATTCCCAGTCAGGGCACGTACCTGGGTTGCAGGCTAGGTCTCCAATTGGGGCCATGTGAGAGGCAACCACACATTGATGTTCCTCTCCCTCTCTTTCTCCCTCCCTTCCCCTCTCTCTAAAAGTAAATAAATAAAATCTTTTAAAAAAAGAATATATGGTGGGAGATATATATTGAGAAGATCCAAACAACCTTCCCATTCTAGAATCTAAGCAGGAGGATTCTCCACCAGGGGCAAATGTAAGCATGAAAGGTTTGGCCTATGAAATTTCTAGGTGGCAGGTAAGGGGAATATCCTGGGATCCTGCTGACACAGGAGAGATCAAAAGGAAACACAGGTGAGCAGAATTGAAGGGAGGCCACAGCCATAAATTCTATTTGAAGATTTGTCAGGAAGGGCCTGGGAACTGTAAGTGCTGCCACTGAAGCATCCATGTTGCTGGAAGGCATGAAAACTTCAGATGTCCTTCTTCAGAAAAAGAGGCTATCGGTTATAAGTAGTGATTATGTTTCTCAACAGAATATTGTATCTCCAACAACCTTCTGATAAAACATTTCTCTCAGTCACTACCTTATAAGGTTACAAGGGGTGCTTCTCAAACAGCCAGCGTGGATTGACTAGAACCCTAGCTCAACTGAAGACATCACCCTTTCTGTTTTGTCCCTTTTACTTTCTTTCCTTCCCCATCTCTCTCTCTCTCTCTCTCCCCCCCTCTCTCTTTCACACACACACACACACACATACACACACACACACCCCACAACCACCACCACCACCACCACCACCACCACTAAATCCCTGGCTACATCTATGGCTGCTGACACACACACTGGTTATGGAAACACTGGGTTTGGTTTATTTTCCTTAGCATTATTGTAGGGAAGAAATTACACTAAGATCGCAAACATCTGCAACACCCACATTTGTTTGATATTTTATATATGTGTATCAAATAAATTTCAGAATTGTGGGAAGTTACTGTATGTAACACCTCACGGGTTCTGACAGTTTTCTATTATCTTCTTAGAAGGTTGATGAAAAAAACATGCCATGAAATTACTAATGACCCAGACCCAAGAAAGAAATTAAAAGGCATCTCCTAGGAACACTATGACTATAGAGACTGAAGTTCATTCAGAGATATGAAAAGAAAACCTAAATCAACAGACAAAAGACACCGGAAATTGGTTTATAAACAAAAAACAACTTCTCAGATGTTGAAAGAAAATAGCAAAAACTCACAAGAGGAAAAAGAGCAACTTTTGGGGGGACCAGGGCTTCATCATGAAATCAAGACAGGAACTGAAGAAAAGGAAAAGAAAAGAGAAGAAAGAAATGTTTATGTGCAATACAATTGGCCACCCATGAAATTGAGAGGGAATAGGATCAACTCTGAATCAAATGAAATTTTGAAAACCCCACTGAATCTATGTGAAAAGTTGCAATGCAGGTAGATTCTGGAGGCAAATGGTAAAAAGCGATGAAAGAGTTGTTGGGCGCTTCTACTGACTAGCCTCTTAAAACTTATCACCAGGCCTGGGGAGAGGCTTAGGGTTGCAGCAATCCAGCTAACGGGGCCACTACACTCCCAAAGGCAGACAACACAGATGAGCTCACCAGGGCTCTCGCAAAAGAATTGGGGCCAAAATTCAAAGACTGGATTTTCCTGCCATGGACCTTCATCAGAGACCTAACCAGAGTGGATCCAAGAGCAGGAGAACCTCGCTATGACCATCACGGACATCTGCAACATCATTCATTTATACAACAAATTTAGATCAAGCATGGTGTTAAAAATTATTAACAAGTTGGGCATGCGAAAGCAAAATAAAGGCAGGCAGAAGCCCTACTCTCATGGAGCTTACATACTGATGGAAAAGAAATACAGAGTCAACGTGGTTTCAGGTCTTAGTCAGTATAACGAAGAAGAAAAAAGGTTCAAGGGCAGAGAACAAGAATGGTTGGCATTGGGGTGGCTTTTTTAATAGTAGGGTAGCACTGGGAGGAATTTCGGAAGAGGGAATTGGAGTGTGAGCCTGTATGAATTCAGGACACAACACAGAGGAGGGGTGTTGTAAGCGGTGGGGTAGACAAAAACACAAAAACAAAGACCCTGAGACAGGACTCGGCTTGATGTGTAGACCCCGCACGATGGCTCATGTTCTGCCCGCATGGATGGAGTAGAATAAGCAAGGGTGGGAATGGTAGAAAGTGAAGAGGGCGAGGCAGGCAAGTTTCAGACCATTAAGGCTTTGATAAAAGGGATAGGGAATCTGAATTTTATTTTATGTGCACTGGAAAACATTGAAGGGCTTTGGGCAAAGGAATGGTGTGATCTCACTTTTTTTTCTTGGAAGTACTCTTTTTTTTTAATTATTTTAGACTATACTTTCAGGGATCATTTCTATAGTTTGTCACTTACTTTAGAAGGGACACTTTGGGTAGAGATTGTGGGACAAGAGTAAAAACAGAAGGAATATGTAGGGAATTATGGCAAACGTCCAGGCCAGCGATGATGGTGACTTGGTTTTTGGTGTTAAGTTATGAAGCAGAAAGAAGGCAAAGCCAACAGAGCATGTTACAAACAGATAAAACACATGAGAAAAACATCTAGGATGAGTTCCAGGTTTGGGGCTTAGAAATGAATAATGGTGCCCTTCAACTCTACATACAATACATTTTATTTTCCTATTATTCCCTTGTGGAAAATGTAGCTATGCTGGTATATCCACTCTGCAAAATAGTTGGCTAACTTCCCAAAAGAAACACTCAGTATACACTTACTTAGCATATGTCCCAGCAACCACATTCCAGGGTGTTTACCCCAGAGGTCTGAGAACTCATATCCAAACAGAAAACCACACACAAATGTTCAGAGCAGCTGTATTTGTAATAGCCCAAAACTAGAAGCAACCAAAATGCCCATCAATAGATGAATGGTCAGACAGTGGAAAACAGATCCGAACCATGAAACACTACTCAGAAATAAAAAGGAACATATTATTGACCTGCTCATCTAATTAGACCTCAAGGGGATTATGCTGAGTGGGAAAAGCCAATTTCAAAAGGTCACATTTTGTATGATTCCATTTACATAACATTCCCAAAATCCAAAAATTATAGAAATGAAGAGCAGATCAATAGTTGGCAGGGGTTAGGGTGCCTGGGAGAATGACTAGGTATGACTATAGATCCGGTAACATGAGGGATCCCTAAGGTCTTATTTTACAACAACACCTTTGTGGGGATGGAACTATTCTGTACCTTGATTTCAGTGGTAGTTACAGGAATCCACGCATGTGATAGAACACAGCAAAGTCAGAGTAGGTCTTGTACTGGAGTGTGATAAGACATAACTATTGGGGATAACAAGGTGAAGAACACAAAAGCCCTCTCTGTACTATCTTTGCAAGTTCCAGTGAATGTATAATTACTTGAAATACATTTTCAAAAATCTAACTATGCTCTAAGGCAAAATGCATTACATAAATATTAAAAGTAGTAAAGCAATAAATACATCTTAAAAAATTGTCTTCTGAATTTATAAAGGAACTTTTTCCCAATACATCTTACCATTTTGGTATGTAGGCAACAGTGTCTCCTGATGTAAGAATATTTTTGCTCCTAAATGCCTCTGGAGCAAACAACACTCGGAATCCTCACTCTCCCTCTAACTGTTAACTTTAACCACCAAATAGAACGTGTGAGTTCTTGTTTCTGTACCTATACAAAGGAGGTGGAGGGGCAGAAACTAAACAAGTATGAACATAGGTGCTCCAATAGCTCTCAGACATTCTGAACTCTGAAAACTACTTTGCTTAAACCCAAGATATTGACCCTTCGTTGGCCAGCTGGCACTCCTGGATCCTAACATCCTACCCATCAGTGTCAAAATGTAAACCTCTGCAACGTGAAAACTGAAAAAGGATGCCTTAGACCAAAACCATGACTGTGATCCAAAGGCTTAACAGTGTCTAACAACACTTATCAAAACACCAATACAATGATGTTAAGGTTACTTTAGGTATCAAAACTAGGTTTGGATAAATCATCTAAGTTAACTTGAAGGTATGAATAGTGGTAACTACTCCCTAAGATCTTATTTTACAAGAACTTCTTTGGTATATATTTCCTTCGTGTTCGGTCCTCCTTACATCACCCGGTCTCTCTGGATGTGGAACACGCAGCCTTTGCCCCATGAGAGAGCATTCTACTCCTAAGAGCTCCTTCAAGGCACTCAGTACCCAGGTTCCCAGGCTAAATCCTAGAAACTCTTGTCATTGCTGAATAGATTTATATTTACTAATCCTTACATTATTTCAAACAGACATATATCTAACTTGGAGTGTTTGTAATGGAAATTAGATTTATAAACCTTTTTTTACTGGTCTTAATTGTAAAACCTGCATAAAACCATATCCTGAAGTCAACTTTAATTCAATAATTCTATTATTTTCTAAACTATTAGAAAAATGTTTTCTAAACTATGTATCTCACAACAGATCCTGTCTGCTTTTCTGGAATTGAATGCTTTGCCAACAAAACCTATGGCATGTGCCAGATGCTGCCCATCTAGATGCTGGTCCCTCTGGGAAAGAGTTCTCTGCCAGGTACAACGTTGTGAACAGAATTGAATCACAGTTTCCATTTGGATGCCCGTATCAGTCTATCCACACTATTTCAAATGTGTTAACATATTCCAAAAAGCAAAATACATTATTTTGCATTTTTCACATTATCTTGCATTTTCATTACTTTGAATAAAATCAAAGCAATGATACGGATTAAACACCTTTTGAAGACAAAGTAGTTTCATTTTAATCCTGCCAGAGATTGGAGCGTGGAAAACTGCCAACAATAATCATTTGTAAAAATAAAAGTAAATAAAAAATTTCAAAGCAAGATACTTACAGCCAACCATCATCATGGCCACTGAAAACATCTTCTCCACATCCGTGGTAGGAGCTATGTTCCCAAACCCTATGGTTGTAAGGCTTGTCATGGTAAAGTAGAGAGAGGACACGTACAACGAATCCTTGCTGGGTCCTCCTTCCCATATCCCTGTACTGGTGTTGTATCGATACGGAGTCCCAATGCTTGAGGCCAGCTGGTAGAGCCAACTGCCTTTTTGGATGTTGTTCGTGACTTCATTGATGACCTCGTAGTCTCCAATGCTGTACCATATGCAGGCTAGCCAGTGGGCAACTAGTCCAAACACACACACCAGGAGTACAAGGACCGCTGCTCCATACTCTAGGTAATGGTCCAATTTCCTAGCAACACGGCCCAGTCGCAAGAGACGCACCACTTTTAAAGAACTGAAGAGACTGCTGATTCCCTGAACAAAAGAAAAGAAATGGCACACAGTGTCAGAAAGGAAAACGGTACAATGGCGCACCTTCATGAACTTGATCATCACCCACTTATATACTAACAATATAATCATAATATAGTTCTGACTTTGTCAACAAAGTCAAAAAGCTGAAATTATAAAGAAACATTATATAAACATTATAAAGAAACATTTTGAATGCAGATTCCTTCCCACTCAGAAGTAAGCTGTTTGTGAGTTCTTACAAAAGCATTTCATTAGCTAAGAAAGGCCCAATTTATTTTTGTAAGTGCAGTATAAATAGCACAAAGAAAAACCAAAGGAGAGAATTGCTTAAATGAAATATATAATAGAAATAGGATGATGGGTTCAGGCCTTTTATTTCTTCTCCTATAAAACTTTTTCTCTAAAATATTTATTTTATTTCTTAATTTATAATAGCTATGAACAGAAAAATGTCTGAAGAAGGAATCCCAATCTTAGGAAGGCAAGCAAACAGAAAATATTTCTGTGCTTATGGGGAGAACAGGCAAATACCATTGCTGGCTGCCCTATCAGCTGTCACAGTGGTGATAAGCAGTAATTTTGAGAAAATGAAGAGATAAATTTTGAATGGGTGCACAACCTACCAAAGCCAATTGTCCTCTAGCAATAGTTACAGAAAAGAACATCAAAAAGGGAAGAGCAGCAAACCAAATCATATTTTGTTGAGAAGCTTAAAATTCCAAAAGCAGCATTATACAGATGGAAATAGAGCATAGACTTTCTCCAGTCAATGAAGGTCCCATAGTTACTTTTTGGAAGCATATAATAAGCCACCTGGGCAGATAGGATAACTGCATCCCTGATACAAGGAGGGAAGATAGAGCAGTGACCCAGGAAGCTTCTCATCTGATCATCACCTCCAAGTCTCATGACATCCTTAGTGCTAATTCTGTCTCCCAGAAGGGGCACAGGAATCTAACCTAACTTACTCTGAGCTTAATTCTAACCAACATGGAGGAACTGGTTAGGGTGGTGGAATGCATGCCATTAATAAGACTCTAAGTTATGGCATCATAAAGTTCTTGACAATTAAGGCAAAAAGACTAAAAATGCATTTGGTTAGACTATTTTGCATAAAATTAAAATTTTTCAAAATAAAAACTTGAAAGAGAGTGAAAGAAAGCAAAGAGAAGTAGAAACAGGAGAACTTATGGGAGTGAAAGAGTAGAAGCATCTGACAGTCTTTTGTTCCAACCTTGCTGTCCTTAACCTGGCTCTGTTTCAATTCCCACTCACAAATGCTGTGGCATAAATGAAGCCTTAAAATAAATTCTCATTTCACTTGAAGACTTGGGAAGAAAAAAGGATACTGAACTTTAGGTAGATCAAAAGAGTAGCCTTAATAAAATTCAAAGATGAATGAGCACAATTCAATGACATGAGATGTTGAGAGGTAAGAAGATTCAAAGGAACTTGGAAGCCCTAAAAAATGAAACTATGTAATCATCTCACTTATATGTAGACAATAATGAACAAAATACACCCATGAACAGGAGAGACACAGAGGAATGGATACATGGAACAGACTGATAGTGTCAGTGGGGAGGGGAGAATAGATGAAAGAAAGTGAAGGGATTAGCCAAAGAACATACAGGCATAACCCACAGACACAGACAACAGTGTGGTAATGGCCTGAGGGAATCGGGGTCAAGGACTGGATGGAGGTGGGCAGAGGGAGAGATCTGTAATCTTGTAAACAATAAAAATAAAGTTTAAATAAATAGAACAAAACTAAGCATTTGTTGAGAACCTCTATAAGCCAAGATTCTGAGTTGGGTCCTGGGTACCTTAAAATAAATATGTTTTGCTTCTGCTCTAAAGAAACCCATGGTCTGAATCAAAAAACTATGGTACATTTACACAAAGGAATACTATGCAACAGAAAGAAAGAAGGAGCTCCTACCCTTCGTGACAGCATGGATGGAACCAGAGAGCATTAAGCCAAGCAGTAAAAGACAAATACCATATGATCTCACCTATAAGTGGAACCTAATTAACAAAACAAATAAGCTAGCAAAATAGAACCAGAGACACTGAAATAAAGAACAAACTGACAATCACCAGCGGGGAGGGGGGAGAGGGAATAACGGGGGATAAAGGGGAATGGTTGTCAAGGAATATGTATAAAGGACCCACAGACAAAGCCAAAGGGGGATAGGACTGAGGGTGAGAGGTGGGGATGGGTGGGGTGGGGGGGAGTGGTACACAACTGTACCTGAACAACAATAAAAAAGGAAAGAAAGAAAAAGAAATTCGCAAAGTGCATGAAAAACTCAGGGTTAAAATAAAAACAGTGTTGTTATAAATGTTGTTCTTTGGTTAACAAAAGTTTTTAAAGGAGCTATGGTACATCTGTTTAAACACTACAAAGAAAAATCATTTCTACCTGAATTGTCATCTATAAAAGAAAGAGAAAGATAAATGGGAGAATCTTTATCCATTCAAACTAAAAAAACGGTCCCAACTCTCAACTGGAATGTGAAGAATTAGGGCCTACTGGAACGAGGCCTCCGTGAGTGAGAGGAGGACACTCTCTCCTCATCTCTGATGCAGGCAGGATTCTCCCACAGGAGGCGGTTCACCCTGAGGGGCACCTGCTCTGGACTCCACTTCAGAAAAAAAAAACACATTTTCTACAGCCATGTCCAATACCACTTCAATATCACAAAATATTTTGTAAACTCTCTGACACAGGTTCCATGCTACCACTTTCTCCTTGGTTTTAGCCAACTCTCCAACTGACATTTCTTTCAAAATCATTTTCTAGGGCTGCCCTTCTCCATGCCTCCATTTTGTGTGGGGATTCTCTTCAGCCCCTTCCTAGTTGATTTGGTGCATAAACTTGTTTCAGCTGACTTCTACAGGTGGCTGATTCACAGGTCCACTTCTTAGCACAAAACTCTCCAATGTGTTCCTGAAACAGAAGCCAAATGTCTTCTATGCATTCCCTTTTCTATGTCCCGTGGGTGTTCAATGGTGTTAAGTCCCAAGCAGAATCCTTCTCTGGTCCTGAGTCAATTCTCCATCTCCTGAGCTTGTGAACCACAGCATTATCTACCCAGTCCCTCTGACCTGGGACTGAGTGTCAGCTCCTCCCTTCCCCGCCACATACACAGCTGCCGATCAAGTCCTGAGGATCTTACCATTCTAAGTGCCCAAGTGCTCAATACAGATCTACTTTTAATCTCTCAAAAAGGTCCCTTCTTTCCCATTTCCAAGACCATGCCTTAGTTAGGACTTCATGTTTTTCCTCCTTGTAGGAGAAGGAATAGCCTTGCCATTGGTCACCCTACCTCTATTCTCACTCCCTTTAACTCACACATCACCCTATACAGGCGACCACCTGGTGGTTTTTAAAATCAGGTTGATCTAATCATGTCCTTCCCTAACCTAAAATCCTTAATGCTATAGGATTAAGTCTTAACTGTCTACTAGGACATGGAAAGCCGTTCAGGACCTGGTACCTGCCTGCCTAATCAGCATCCCTGCCACAACTGCCCCTTGTGCTTTCAGCACTCGGCAATGCGTATTCCCTAAAGTGTCCATTCTGCTTCATGTTACATTACAAGCTGTTCCCTCTCCTGGAAGGGTTTGTGCCTCACATTCTTGGTGACTAAGGTCTTACAGTTTATGACAAACATTCTCTCCTCCAAGTACATTTCTCTGACTTCTCCTACTCCCCCTACCCAGACCATCTTCACGGACATTCCTTCACCCTCTCTCTCCAACCCTGAGAGTTGGGTGTCCTTCCTTTGTGTTATCAGACACATTTGCACATCTCCACTGTAACAGTTGTCACCATAACCCTTTATGACAAGTCTCTCTGTAGGCACAGCATCCCAGGAAACTCTAAACCACTGAAGAAAATATCTAGTGTCCATTACAAAGCTTGGTGTATGGTAGTACATTAAACTGTCAATACATTTAACAAATGAAGGAAAAAAACTGCAACACAAGCAAATGTGGCTGAGATGAATTTAGGGGATTTTAGTTAGTAATAAACTCAAGGTGATTTAACAGTAAAATATAGATAACAAAACAGTCTATGTTACTTTGAGTTGCATTAATAGAGGTACGGCAGCAAATATGGAAGAGAAATTCTCTTTAATTTCTCCACTGACCAGACCACAGCTATAGGAAATATGTAAACTATGTTCAGAAGAGGACTGCTAAAAAAAAAAAAAAAAAAGAACTAAAAGTATGCCCTATTAGGCAGTGTGGGAAAAAATAGAAAAAAGGAAACTGGGGTAGAATCACAGAAGGATGCAAGAGATTTCAATAAGCCTGTACCATATACTTCCACACAATAAACCAACCAGAAAACAAGATTCTTCATTGCTACTTGGAATATAGAAAAGATGATAATAATACTGAATAATTACTACATGCCAGGTACTATTCTAAGAGCTTTGTATGTATTTAAAATTTTAATTTTCAAAACAATTCTATGTGGCATTAAAACATAGCCCAGGAAGGATAAGAATTTAATTTGACTAAGTTTATGCAGCTAGTAAAAGGAGGAGCCAAGATTCAAATACCAGCAGTCTGGCTTCGGACCACTTGCTCCTCACCACTCCACTACTTGACCACGCTGTGGAACTCACTATACCTAGAGCATAATGTTAAACGTAACTAAGCACATGAGTACCTGCAATACTGATTTCAACATGGTCATTCTCTACATGACTGAATAAAGGATATTAAATACTAGCAACCTCTTATCCCCGCCCCCCCAGGCACAATAGGGGTCAGACTGTGGAGGCCCTGGAACTCTATATAGCCTGTAACTTCTAACATGAACCAACTCAGTTCATTCTCACAATAGCAGAATTTTTATCCCTGTTGTTCATATGAGGACACTGAGGCTCAGACAGGTCAAATAGCATGTCCAAGGTCACATAGCTAGGAAAGAATGGAAGCATCACTCAAACCTAGTTTTCCAGATTCTTGGTGCATTTCCCATGACAACCAACTGCCGTACAGTCTTCCTGTCCATACCCCCAATAATCACTGTAAGATTAATCTCCCTGAAAGACAGCACACAGCATAACCTCTGGGGCTCATCACAGACACTGGATTAAACACAATATTTTCTGCAGGGCTTCAAGGTCCTCAGTCACATCTCTGACTATACTGTGAGGTCATTTCCCACTATGTCTCTCCATAGCAACAGTACTCTGATCAAACCCAACTCCTTTTTGCTCCCAAAGATAATCCCAAAGTTTCATTTTGAGTAGCAATTTTTGAACACAAATACACAAGTAACTAAGCATTATTTGGAAAGTTTTCTTTTAATTATCTCATTCTCCATTGTTCTGTATCAAAAAGAATTTAATGCAATCATTATAATAAAAACTCAAAGTGAAATTACTTGGTTTTAAAATGTGATGAAACAAGTTAAAACTTGAAATAATCCAAATATCCATCTTTAGTAGAATGGATAAATAAGTTATCTCATATTCACTTAATGGAATACTACCCAAAAATAAACATGAACAGACTAGAACTATATGCAATAACAAGAATGAATCTAAAAAAGCATTATATTGAACAAAAGAGGCCAGACACTGAAGTAAATACTATATAATTTCATTTGTTAAAAAGCTTAACAGGTGGAACTCCTCTATGGAATTAGAAGTCAAGATAGCGGCTCCCTTTGTTGGGAGAGGGGTGGTGACTATGAAGGGAGAGTGGGGGCCCTGGCAATATTCAGTTTCTTAATACGGCTAGTAATTACTAGGTGTCTTCACTTAGTGAAGATTCTTTGATCTTCACATTAAGATCAGTGTAATTTTCTTCAAGTGTGCTGTCTTTAAACATCAAAAAATAATGTTATGGGAAATTCAATAGTTGCTGCTGTGTTGCTAGGTTAACATTTCACCACAACACG
This sequence comes from Anoura caudifer, assembly GCA_004027475.1. Lineage (NCBI taxonomy): Eukaryota > Metazoa > Chordata > Mammalia > Chiroptera > Phyllostomidae > Anoura > Anoura caudifer. The sequence continues at coordinate 125,124 of PVKU01002781.1, forward strand.
TAATTCAGACTTACAATTTCTTTCACATCATATGATTTGGGGGGGAGTTATATTAAATATTGTAAGTATAATAGATTTTTCTTATTTTATGACTCACCCTCATAACATTTACATTGGGTCACTAATTGTAGTTTCCTTGCTGGGAATTTTTTTTTACATTACAATTTATCCCCCCATAGCCTATTCCAGCTCCAGCCACACCCACCCCACTATCACCACACTGTTGTCCATGTCCGTGAGTTCTCTTTTTTTCTTTTTTGCTCAACCTCTTCACTCCCCTAGCCACACCACCTGCCAGAGCCTGCTCTCTATGAGTCTGCTTCTATTTTGCTTGGTAGTTCAGTTTGTTCATTAGATTCCACATATGAGTGAAACCATATGGTACTTCTCTTTCTCTAACTGGCCTATTTCACTTAGCATAATGTTCTCCAAGTCCATCCATGCTGTCTCAAAGGATAAAATTTTCTTATTTTTCACAGCAGAGTAGTATTCTATTAGTAAATGTACTATCGCTGTTTTAGTCACTCATCTACTGTGGACATTTTGGCTTGCTGGGAATTTTTACTTCCTCCATATGGTAATACTGGATACCTATAGGCCATCCTCAAAAAATGCCCTCCTTCTACACTATCACCTTTTCATAACAACTTCTTGAATCTGTACTTTCCTCCAGTTTTATCTGCTTATTCCTTTTCTACTTTATTTCACTCCACACTTTCCAGTCCTCTGAGGGCTTTATGACTTGCTTTGGCCAAAAAGATATGGTATGAGTGACACTGCACCAGTTCTAAGCTTAAACCTCAAGAGATAGAGCACTTTCATTCATGGTCTTGGGATCCTGCCCAGCTGCCACATGAAGAAGACCCACTAGGCTTCTGGAAGATTAAGAGACCACATCATCCATCTGAGCCATCCCGGACCAGTCAGCTACCAACCAATGCAGCAGCCTAACACAGATGCACACATAAACTTGGTTGAGATAAGCCAAACCTAGCCCAAGTTAGCAGAACCACCCAGCTGAGCCACAGACTCATGAGTTAAAGAAATGATGGTTGTTATTCACCACAACATTTTGGACTTGCTAGGCACAGGAAAATCTTAGCTGATACAAATGTGGGGAAAGCACATTATGTGTTTATGTCCACAGAATTGCATAGTAAGATTCATGCCAGTGAATACTCCATGAGAACAGAGACCTCAAAGTCATTATTTCGTACATCTCCTAAATCTCTCTCAAGTCTAACCTCACCTGAAACCTTGCCATAATCCTAGGTAACTTCATTTCCCACATGGATGACCCTTTCAACAATCTGGCCTTGCAGTTTTTTTACCAGTTCATCTCCAACAGTCTTTCCACTTCTCAGACAATGACTCCCACAGCCGTAATCTGAAAGTTGTTGTGTTCTAAAAACTTTTACCAGCTGTGAAGTCTCGAATTGAATGCTCCTGCTGTGTGAACATATCTCTTTCTCTGTTAAACTAAATGGTCCAGCTCCACCAACTGTAATAGTATTTACACTTCATTGAACCTCCAGTTCACTAACAGATCTACTTCTTCTCCCTCTGCTAACCCTTTCTACTCTCCCCTTTCTTCCTTTTGTAGCCCCATAATTTCAATAATACTATATACCCTGTATTCCTTAGCACCTCTGTCTCTTCATTATAATTTCATCGAAATCTGAATCCTGGCTCAGTTATGAGCTTTATTCATGCCTGCGTTAATAAACTGTTCAAGAAAGTCATAATTTGGACATACAATAGGGAAGACTTGCTTCACTATAAATGAATTATCATCAATTTCAAACAACTTTCAACATCTTTTTTTTGCTAATCTTCTTATGTGTTCATCTACTCACTGTATTTCAAACTTTCTCTACTCTGTTCAAAATTCCATCCACTCCCTCCCCCTGCAACTATATCCTTTCCATAAACATTTAAATGTCTCCCCAATTAAAAAAAGTTACTATTCCCCCTTCCACTATCCCATTCTAGACTTTGTCCCTGGTCTTCATCTAATATCTAAATAAATGTAAATATTAGGCATTTGATTAAGCAAATCAGAAACCACAAAGTATTCTTGTCATTTCTCTCTCTGACATCCCCCATACTCAATCTATTTTTAAAAACTCTATTAATTTTAATGCCTAAAGATGTCTCAAATTTACCCAAGGTCTCCATGTGCACTGTTACCACCTTAGACCATGCCGCTAGCATCTCTCTCCTGGACCTGCAGGAGTTTTCTAATAACTTTCAAGGCAGTCATTTGACCTCATCTGATTTGTTCTGAACACTATATAAGAGTTATAATTCAAAACCACTACTAGCTTAAAATCATATATCTTTCCATTGTTCTTTTTTTTTTTACATCTTATTTTTATTGTTTATGCTGCCATAGTTGTTCCTGGCTTTCTTATTTTTCCTACCTCCACTCAGCCTCACCCTCCACCCTCCCCGAGCCAATCCCCACATTGTTGTCTATGTCCATTAGTTCTGCATAAATGTTCTGTGGTTAATCCCTTCACTATCTTTCATCCCATACCCCCACCTCCTTTCTGGCAGCTGTCAGTCTGATTTATGTATCTAAGCTTCTGTTTCTATACATTGCTCTAAAAATCCATTTGGATTTACACAGACTTGCATGGTCTGGCCCCTGCTTACCACTCTAATCTCACCTTTCAACATTCTTAAGCTTATTTTCCATCCAATTTTCAATTCTTTAAGTTTTCCATACTCCCTCAAACACGAGGCCTATGCACTTGCTATTATTTCTAAATGGAGTGGTTTACAGCTCTTTAATGCCCCTGTCCTTAGCCTAGTTAGCTCGATTCATACTTCAGATCTCGGCTGAGTCACTGCTTCCTCAGAGAAACGTTCCTCTCCAGTCTAGGTCAGGTCATTTCACTACAAAATCTCAAAGGACATTCCCTTCATGACATTTGTCTGTTTGTGACTCACATCATGCTCATTCTTTTGAACATTCTTTGAACACTCTCTAGCACTCCCTGGCATGTAGTAGACACCAAATATTTATTGAAAAAATGAATACATTAATCTCTCATAATAATTTCTGACTCCTCTGGCACTGATGTTGTAATTAATAATTAATAGTTACTTCATCTTCACAGGTATTACCCTATTAGGCACCTGGATTAAAAAAACACAAAATAATAATAAGCTCCATTTCATAACCATTGTGTTCTTATTCTAAATAGATTTTATACATGAATGACTACATAGTCCATTTCTGTTCCCTTTCATACAGCACAATTTAAAGACTGAAAGAAAATTGAAAACTATAATTGTTATCTGAACTTCTAACCCAGACAACAAATTATATTGCCTCCTTCTTATTCAGAATTCACTTCTCCAAATCCAGCTATCAAAAGATCCCTAAGGAATAAATAATCCTAATCAGTCCATGCATTAGGTAACATGCTTCAGCACAGGACCTCAATTTAAATAACTTGTTTTAGCCAACTTATATTCTTTTTTTAAAAGATTTTATTTATTTATTTTTAAAGAGGAAAGGAGGGAGAAAGAAAGGGAGGGAAACATAAATGTGTGGTGCTCCCCCTACTAGGGACCTGGCCTGAAACACAGGCACATGCCCTAGACTGGGAATCAAATCCACAACCCTTTGGTTCTCAGGCTGGCACTCAAGCCACTGAGCCACACCAGCCAGGGCGCAACTTATATTCTTATCAAAACATGGTGGCATTGACACATAAACAAAGAATAGACATCGATGTTGAGCCATATCCATAACGCACTAAATTTTTTATATGCTTCTTGTTGTGAAAAAGACTTTCTGTTTAATATTTACTGGGTCCACAGCAAATATAAAGCACAATCAAAATACACACTCTAAAAGGAGGTGTATTGCCTAAAACTTTGATTTATTTTCAAACATTATGATACATGTACAAGCAAACTGGGTTCGTGGATGCTTTAAATCCTTCAATACATTGTTTCTACCTGTACAATAATCCCAACTCTAACACAACCTGCCTGCTGCCACACTCTCACCTTGTGCACCTCTGTCTTTTGCTCTCTGTATTCAAGTCATAGAAAACTACTTTCCTTTCTTTGAAAATTTCATATTCTCTCACATGGGGGCATTTCCAAACAGGATGTTTAAAATACTCTCCCTAACCCACCAACCACTCCTTTTGTGTAGTTAATTCCTATTCATCTTGCAAGTCTGGTGTTAAATGTCACATCTTCAGACATTTACCCTAACTATCCCCATCCTTAAATAGGTTTAGACACTTGTTTTGTAGTGTGAATAATTCATCCAAGAAATGCTGAGGAAATGATGTAGCAGGCAGTGAGAGCTGAGTTAGAGAAAAGCTGGCATGGCCATGATGGACTATATGTTAGTGAAAGTTACAAAGATTCAGGAAGGGAGCCAAGAACTAAAGAAGAAGAGAAGGCAGGAATTCAATCAGTGAACCACATTAATAGTGTAACACTCAAGTGAAGACCTACACCCTCTGAAAAAATAGGACAGAGTAAATGCTCATATCTTCCAAAATTATTTTCTACAATGTGACCTTTTTCCAACCATTTTTATGATAATATGTGGCAATGAGATTGCTAAGGACATAATAAAAAGATAGCAAAGAAAGTCTATGAGACATGTGCACAAGGTGGTCAAAGAATAGCCCCATTCCTATAAGCTTTTCCCTCCCTTCCCAGCTCTTCCACCCAGGATCCACTTTCAGGCTCGCTTCCCTAATATTACAACTTGGCTATGCCCAGGTTCCAGAGCTACCATGGTCCAGGACCATATACTACTTCCTAAGGTCCCATTGTGTCTTTTCCAATCTTCCAAAAAAAGTCCATCCTTAAATTAAATCTCCCATTACTTGAGGTTGCTTGAGTCTCTTTCCTTTGCAACTAAATTCCTAACCTAACAGTTGCATGTAGTGTCTACATGCTTTCCTACATGGCTCAACTCCCAATCATCCCAATTGTTGTCTACCTCCTATTGCTCCATTTTATTTTATCTGTAGAGTATACCACTATCTAAAAATTATACATATATACTTTTTGAAGTTTTCTTGCATGTTTACTATCTGTTTTCCCCACCAAAATAAAACTCTGATCAAAAAGGTCTTAACATTCCTGTCAGCTTGATTACACTTGAGACAAGGTTTTTCCTGACTTTGGCTCCTCTTTTCCTTTTTCTTAGAGCATTTGCTTATAAAACTTTCAATTATAAATTCTTTCTCTGCTCTTTTGAGATATAAATCTTCTCCCAGACTCTCATCATTTTTACAACCCAAGAAGTTCTTTCTCAAGGATTTGGGAGCCATCCCTTTGAAATGCAATCATGAAAAAAATAGCACCACTCTGTTTGTCTCTGTAGGAGGGTAGGAGCCTAACTTTGATAAGCACCAATTAGCGAACACAGATGTCCTAATTATGAGCCAACCTTTCTGCCTTTTTTCTCTCAGCAGAGTCGGGTTGAATCTCTCTCCCTTATTGCAATAGTCTTGAGTAAAGTCTTCCTTGCTCTTTTTAACAAGTGTCCTTGCAATTTCTCTTTGACAGTTTCAGGAAGATAGGGGATGATTTGTGTGCTTGTTCACACTGCTAGATCCCTGATACTTAGAATAAACAAGTAACTCAATAGATATTTGGTGAGAGAATAGATGGATGAAATCATGTAAGGCATTTTTTTGCATTTAAAAAATAACTTAGAGAAAGTGGAAGGTGCAGGGTGGGTAGGGCAGGGAAGAGTAATGAGGGGAAGATGGAGACAACTGTAGTTGAACAGCAATAAAAAAAAGAGAGAGAAATAAGTCCTTGGGCCATTCCTCTATATTTTTTAATGTACGAACACATTTCAAAAGTCAATCTAAGTACCTAGCTTATTATCTATCTTTATATTAAATGTCCATCTTCATATTAAATCTCTGAGCATGTGAGATCACTCAAATCTCCTTTCTTTGCAACTAAAAAGAAAATCCTAATCCAAGAGCTGCAGTTAGTCCTCACTACATGCTTTCCTACATTTCTCAATCTTGATCATCCCAGTCATTACCTATTCTCTATTGTCTTATCTTTTAAGATTTTATTTATTTATTTTTACAAAGAGGGGGATGGAGGGAGAAAGAGAAGGAGAGAAATATGGGTGTGGGGGCCTCTTGCATGCCCCCAACCTGGGACCTGGCCTGTAACCCAGGCATGTGCCGTGACAGGGAAGTGAACCAGCAAACTTTCAGTTTCTGGGATGACACCCAACCCACTGAGCTACACCAGTCAGGGCTGTCCTGTATTATTTTTATTTTTAGAGCACACTATCTGAAACTATATGTATACTTTTTAAAGTTTTAATGTATGTTTAAAATACATGAAGAGCAGAAATGATCGGTCCTAGTGATACAACTTTATCTTATACACTGACAGACTTCTGTACATGCAGATTTTATTTCTTAAATATGATTACTTTCTTTGCCAATAAAGTTTACACTGTCTTTGAAAACATATGTTATTATTAAACTTAATTGTTAGATGTCAATATTGAACACGAGAAATACAACTGGTTCTAAAACACTAGCAGGATCATATTTGGGTAAAAAAAATCTGTTAGTCTATATGTAATTATTACAAAATAATTGTTGTGCAAGTTCCTGTTGTCTAGGCCTCTTTATTCACCATGGCCAAAACAACTGTAATATCTGCAAATGCTCAAACAAAACATTCCGAGTATGACCATTTATAACTCAGTGTAATACTGTGTGCATGTAACTGCAAATGGATGATTTTTACTGATTCAGTGATCTCAACATAAATAAATCACAGCGAAAACTAGCATCTTCTTGAAAAATGCGCACCAGGCACTTAGTTGTAAAGTCCATAGTGGTGTCTACAATGCTGACTAAGCAAACATCCAGACTCACAAGACTATTATAAACCATTCTCAGTGGACTCAGAGCAGTGATCACTGTCTATCAGCAGGGCAGCATCAGGCACCCCCTTCCACAGGATTTGACCTCATAGCAGTCTCTGCAGAAGTCCACAGAGCTATGCTCCTTGTGCTCTTTCCTCGAGGGCACAACTCAGAAGTGAGAAACTGGGGCTCAGCTGGCAGATACTGAAACCATCTAAACTAAAAAGGCTTAAAACTGAAATTGTCCAACCCCATACTCAGCTTGTACACTCAGAACTAAAGCCATACCTTACTGTCTATAGTAATGTGGCTTTGCACCATTCCTCGGTTGTCCTTAGCATGACTTGACTTTTCTAGGACTCCATCTCCATGCCCAGGAAAATGGCTTGATTTTTCATTATAGGAACTTCTGAAAGACCCACTGACTCTTCAGTGCAAAGTATCAACAGATAATTTATGTCTAAAGAGGTCAGTTCAAAATTTTAGCAAGTTATTTTGTGGCTATGAATAAACTAAAGTTTATACGGAGAGGCAAAAATTGTGCAGAATAGCCAACACAATACTGAAGGAGAAGAAAAAAATCAGAGGACAGACAGTACCCAACTTCAACACTTCCTGTAAAGTGACAGTAATCAAAACAGTAAGCTATTGGCAAAAGAATGGACAAATAGATCAGTGGAGCAGAATAGAAAGGCCAGAAATAGACCCACATAAATATAGTTACTCATCTTTGACAGAGGAATAAATGTAAGACAATGAAGCAAAGATAGTCTTTCCAACAAATGGTGCTGGAAAAATTAGACATCAGAATGAAAAAAAGATGAATATAGTCATAGACATTACATACTTCATGAAAAAAGTCAATGTGAATCATAAACCTAAATTTAAAACAGAAAACTATAAAACTTTTAGAAGATGGTATGGGAAAAATTCTAGGTGACCTCATGTATGCTAATTACTTTCCAGATACAACACCAAAGGCACAATTCATGAAAGAAATAATTAATAAACCCTGCTTTGTGAAAGATACTGTCAAGAAAATGAAAATACAGGCCAAAACTAAGAGAAAATATTTTCAAAATACATATCTGATAAAAAGACTACTATACAAAATATACAAAGAACTCTTAAAACTCAACAATAAGAAAATTAATAACCTAATTAAAAATGAGCAAAATATCTAAATAGACACAAGACCGAAGGACATATTCAGATGGCAAATAACCATATGAAAAGATGTCTAATTTAATATATTATTAGGGAATTACAAATTAAAACAATAGTGAGATATCACTGTACATATGTTACAATGGTCAAAATCCAAAACGCTGACAACATCAGATGCTGGAACACTAATTCACTGCTGGTGGAATGCAAAATCGTATGGCCACTCTGAAAGATACTTTGGCAGTTTCTCACAAAACTGAATATATTCTTACCACACGATCCAGCAATTGCGCTTCTTGATATTTACCCAAATGAACTGATAACTTATGCCCACACAAAAACCTGCACACAAATGTTTTATAGCAGCTTGTTGATAGCTACCAAAACTTTAAAGCAATTAAGATGTCCTTCAGCAGGTAATGAATAAACTGTGGTACATCCAGACAATGAAATATTATTCAGTACTTTAAAAAATGAGCTAATAGCCTTGAAAAGACATGGAGGAACCTTAAATGTATATTGCTAAGTGAAGGTGCCAATCTGAAAAGGCTACAGACTATACGATTTCAACTATATGACATTTGGAAAAGGCAAAACTACGGAGATAGTAAAAAGATCAGGTGGTTCTAAGAGTTCAGGGAAGAAAGAATATATAGGCAGAACACATGATTTTTAGGACAATGAAACTACTCTGTATGATGCTACAATGATGGATACATATCATTTTCTATTTGTCAAAACCCACAGAACATACAACACCAAGACTGAACCCAAAGGTACATGATGGACTTCGGGTGATAATGATGTGTCAGTGTAAGTTTGCTTGTAATAAGTGTACCACTCTGGTGCAGGATGTTGATAAGGCAGGAGGTACGCATGTGTGGGGGCAATCTCTCTATGGGAAGTCTCTGTACCTTACTCTCAATTTTGCGGAGAACCTGAAAGTTCCCTTAAAAATAAAGCTTATTACCAGCTGGGCAAATACACTGATAAGAAAAATCCATCAATTCCAAGGTGGACTAGGCAGTTTTTCTATGAATTTAATAAGATTAAACCTAGGAAAACTATAAAAAGAAAGAAAGAAATATTACATAATTCCTACTTTTACCACTCCAACATTACTTTAAATTCTCTCTTGGCTTTAATGAAAAATAAGGGGCAATCAAATTGCAGTAAAACAGCAATTTCCAAAATGCTATTTTGGCAGAGGGTCTGAGAGTCAACAGAGATTCTAGGCTGACAGAAATCACTAAAATCTATGAGCATAATTAGCTTCTTTGATTTCCAATTCTTGTTTTGATGACTAAGAAATAAAAATGTGCAATGTAAACATACATGCTAAAATGAAGTAATGCAGGTGGACATTTGACCAGCATAATTCATAAAAAGTTTTAAAACTATTTCCCCGAATCTTTTCTGAAAATAAACAATGTTTTACATATTTCCACTCCACAGTCACTGACCTATTCATTTTGCCTCCTGAAACAATGCTCAAGTTATCTTTTTCCCAGTTTCAATCCGCACTGACCTGATTTGTCACGTTCACCACTTACAGACACCACTCATTGTCCTCTGAATTCCCTGTATTATGTTTTCTAAATCCACTCACACTACCAAACAGTGTGTTATCTGCACCTTCCCCATCTTTCTCAGATGTTCTATAATTCAGCTCTCCCCAGTCTCCCAGAAATCTAGCTTCTGGACATCCCAGAGCCGTATTCAAATGCACACGACAAAGGAGCTTGCTCTTATTGCTTGAATTAAGTGACAACATTTACACTGTTTTGGTTTCTAGGAAATCTGCATTACTTCTTTTCAAACAGAATGCTTTTCTTTAATGGACTCTGTCTTCCCTGCCGCATAGTTCTCTTTAAAAAATAATCACATATCCAGTTCATGAATTCCTAGTAAATCAAATTACCTTCAGAGAGCACAGCAACTGAGACAATCTTAAAAATAGTGTTATTAACTCCTCTAAGTCATTTTGGACCTGCCTCATGTTAAACGATCAAACTGTGATTTTCAGACTCACACTCTCCTATTCCCCAGCCACCACTAGCTCACTTCCTCATTTTTAAGTTCTAGTTTGTTTTATGTTATTGAACAATTTCCTAAAACCTTGCCAATATTTCATTGCTTTAAGTCAGTAAATTACCAATATGCACTAAGTAAAGAAAGGATTACCAAGGAGATGGACCACATTTTGCACCATCCCCAGGCTTAAAATGAGCTGAGGAGAGAAATGAAATAATAATAATACTCCCTCAAACAGGCAGAATTCTACAAGAAAAATTCATTCATGTCTCTTTTTTCCATTTATTCTTTATCATTACCTTGTGTTGTAAGTAAGTTAGGTATTCCTTCCCTTTTTTACACATATGACTGAGAGCCAGAGTAACCATCCAAAGGCTCACAACAAATGTGTCCTTAGAGAAGGCATAAGACCCGGATCACCCAACAACTGGTATGGTGCTCATGAATACACACAAAGCAACAAAAGAAAAATAACTTAAATATGTTAATGTGCATACATATAAATATAGAATATGATGATGATATTCATAAGAGTTGCTTGGGAATAATGCAGGAAGTCTTCCTGTAAAAAATATGTTCCAGACCTAGTACACTGTTGGTGGGAATGCAGACTGGTACAGCCACTGTGGAAAACAGTATGGAATTTCTTCAACAAACTAATAATGAAACTGCCTTTTGACCTGGCAATTCCACTGCTGGGATTAGACCCTAAGAATCCTGAAACACCAATTCAAAAGAACCTATACACCCCAATGTTCGTAGCAGCATTGTTTACAATAGCCAAGTGCTGGAAACAACCTAAGTGCCCATCAGTAAATAGTGGATAAAAAACTATGGTACATTTACACAATGGAATACTACACAGCAGAAAGAAAGAAGGAACTCCTATCCTTTGTGACAGCATGGATGGAACTGTAGAGCACTATACTAAGTGAAATAATCCAGGAGGCAAAAGACAAATACCATATGATCTCACCTATAAATGGAACCTAATCAACAAAACAAGCAAGCGAGCAAAATTTAACCAGAAACATTGAATTAAAGAAAAAACTGACAGTAGCCAGATGGGAAGGAGGAGAGGGATAATGGGGGAATATAAGTGAAGGTCCATCAAGGAACATGTATAAAGGACACATGGACAAAACCAAAGGAGGTAGGTTTGAGGGTGGGAGGTAAGGATGGGTGGGGCAGGGGGTGTGGTGGGGTAAAAATGGAGACAATGGTACTTGAACAACAATATAAAATATGCAAAATAATAAATAAATAAATGAGTTCACCCTAGAGGTAACTGTAAAGAAAAGAAAGAAAGAAATATGTTCCAGAAAGTTGGATATTCTATAATAGATCATAGAGAAGCAATATAGAGGAACTAAACTGAAAAGGCCAAAAATACATAAAATAGTCTCAGCAAAGAAACTGATAAACATGCAGATAACTCTAAATACATACTGAAATTAAATAAGACAAAAATATAATAATTAAAAGAGAAAGCTTAAAACAATGTTGAACCAAACTACAAAACAATAATTTGGAAAATGAGAAGGTGAACAGAGGTCCTTAAATTATTTAAGACAAAAGATAATAATAAGTCAAATATTGATGCTAAAACACTGATCTGCATGTTAAGAGCAATCAATTAGAAAAACTTCCATACCAGTGGGGAGACCCAGGAGATTAAAGAAAACCTCAATCAATCCAAAAGATAGAAGAAAAGAAGAAAACTAAAGTCAAACAAAGAGAAAAGCAAAGAAAAAAACATTTCAAAATGGAAAATAAGATACTCTATAAGTAAGTCAAAGTGTAATTAATCTCAATGAATATACATAGATTAAACTTACTAGTTAGAAATGTTCAAACTATATAGACTGTTTATAATAAATACAGTTACAGTATAATAATCTATAATAATAAAAAGTTAAAGGATAGAAATATATACTTGTATACCAAACTGAATTTAGCTTTAGTAATATCAAGCCAATGGACCTTAAGGGGGAAAAAAGATTATTAGGTACAAAAGAAGTTAGAACATAATATTGAGGATACTTTCCAGAAAGCATAGCAAAAATAAATAAAATATTTGGAAATAGGAAAGGGGGGAAAACCCAAGGAAGTTAGTGGACATGTCCAGTAAGCATAGTAATCAAATAAAAGAAGGATGAGAAAGAGAAAAAGCAGAGAAAATGGCTGGCGGGGGAGGTGAAGGTGAAGAACATAGGGGAAAAAATCAATACATGATCTTTACAGATTGAAAAGGCAACCCAGTCATTGCCCAGCAAAACTAATAAAAACAGACCCACACTAAGGCATATTATGAGTAAGCTTCAGAACTATGGGACAGAGAAGTTACCCCAAATTTTCAGAAACAGAAAATAGGTCACATGAAAAGGATCAGAAATCACAATGGCTTCAAGCTGTTTAACAGAATTATCAGGAGGTAGACTGCTGAGGCACTATGACTTTCAAACTCCTGAGGAGAAATTATCTGTAGCCTAGAATACTGTAGCTAGTCAAACTGTCAATCAGGTGGGTGGGTAGAAAGAAGATATAAAGACAATGATGTTAATAGAATATTGTTTTCATTAATGTAACAAGGAGAGATTTAGACAGTTGAGCTCATAAGTACATAAAACTAAGCAAATGATAAAATCAGATAGTTATCAACTCTCAGAAAAATGGAAAGCACAGAAATGGAGACGTAATCATAGCATTATAGCTGAAATTCAGCTATAAATACACATTTCTAGTTATAGTGATATAAACACCAGTATTTGTTGAACCAAACAGATAAACATATTGTGAGAATGTGGTGATGAACATAGTACATGCATATAGTGAAGGCAGGGGAAAAAGGAGGGGTAGAAACCTCAAACTACATGTGAGAAGTCAAAGACAAGGCCTAAAACTGAAAAACAAAAAGGTAGCTACATAATCTTATTGTTTGGTGACATGAAAGCAGATAATAAAAGAATCCTCTAAATAATTTGAAGTAGCTGCCTGTAGGTGGTGAAAGACAAATTACCATGCGATCTCACCTATAAGTGGAACCTAATCAACAAAACAATCAAGCAAGCAAAACAGAACCAGAGACATGGAAATAAAGAACAAACTGACAGTAACCAGAGGGAAAGTGGGAGGGGATAACAGGAGGAAAAGGGGGAAGGGGGGAAGTGTTTTCAGGAACACGTATAAAGCACACATGGACAAAACCAAAGATGGGTAGGATCAAGGGTGGGAAGTGGAAATGGCTGGGGTGGGGCAGAATGTGGGGAGGAAATGGAGATAATTGTACTTGAACAGCAATAAAAAATGTGGGAAAAAAATAAGTGGCTGCCTTTAGTTTCTAACCTTTTTTAAAAATTTTTTAATTGTTGTTCAATTACCATTGTCCCCGTTTTCCCCCCACTACTCTACCCTGCCCTACTCACCCTCCACCTCTCACTTTCAATCCTCAACATCCCCCCCCCACTGCTGTCTTTGTCCATGGGCCCTTTATACATGTTCTTTGGCTCCATTCTTCCCCCCATTATTCCACCTCCCTACTCCCTTCCTGTCACTGTCATTTTGTCCTTTATTTCCATGTCTCTGGTTATATTCCACTCACTTGTTTGTTTTGTTGATTAGGTTCCACTTATAGCTGAGATCATATGATATTTGTCTTCATCACCTGGCTTATTTCACTCAGCATAATGCTCTCCAGTTCCATCCATGCTGTTGAGAAGGGTGAGAGTTCCTTCTTTCTTTCTGCTGCATAGTAATCCATTGTGTAAATGTACCAGTTTTTTGATCCACTCATTTACTGATGGGCACTTAGGTTGTTTCCAGCACTTGGCTATTGTAAATAATGCCGCTATGAACATTAGGGTGCATAAGTTCTTTTGAATTGGTGGCTCATATTTTATAAAGCTAGATATTGCACATTATTTTTCTTTATTAACCTTCTTTATTGATTTAATCTTTATTGTACTTTTTCCATTACCATTTAGTCCCCTTATACCCTCCTCCCACCAGCAATTACCACAATGTTGTCCATGTTCATGAGTCCTTTTTCCTTAATCCCTCCACCCCCTCACCTCCCCTTTGCCAGCTGTCATCCTGCTCTCCATCTATGAGTTTGTACCCATGTTCCTTGTAAGTTCAGTTTATTCGGTAGATTCTACATGAGTGAAATCATATGCTATTTATCTTTCTCTGACTGTCTTATTTCACTTAGCATAATATTTTCCAGGTCTATCTATACTGTTGCAAAGGGTAAGATTTTCTTCTTTTTTACAGCCAAGTGGTATTCCATTGGTATTCACTGTGTAAATGTCCCATACTTATTTTATCCATTTACCTACTGATGGACACAGGCTGCTTCTATATCTTGGCAAAACCAGAACAAATATTTCAAAAACTTATATGGAAACACAAAAGGTCCCAATAGCAACAGCTACCTTGAGAAAGAAGAACAAAATTGGAGGAATCATGCTACCTAATATCAAACTATACTATAAGGCCATAGTAATCAAAACAGCATGGTACTCATATAAAAACAGACACATAGATCAATGGAACAGAATAGAGAGCCCAGAAATAAACCTACAATTTTATAGTCAATTAATATTTGACAGAGGAAGCAAGTACATACAATGGATTAAAGAAAGTTTCTTCAATAAATGGTGTTGGGAAAATTGGACAGATACACGCAGTAAAATGAAACTAGACCACCTTCTTCCACCACACACAAGAATAAATTAAAAATGGATCAAAGACTTAGGTTAGACCCAAAGCCCATTATTTTTCATAGAGTTTCTACCAGTTTATACTCCCTTGAGCCATGTATGAGAGTGCCCACACTATCACTTTATCAGTTCAGGTCCCCTAGGACTGATGCCAAGTCAGGGTTAGATATACACAAATTTTACTGAGATAAATGCCTGGGAAGAATAAGGGGAGGAGGAAGGGGCCTTCAGACAACAATGCTGTTCTGACATCTGTAAAGAGGGAAAGAAAGATTGGGTAGGAAGAGCCTCAGACCACAGTACACGTATATGGGGAGTCCAGAGCAAAAGTTGTTCAACAGGGCAGTTCTTCATTGATCAGGAATAGGTGGATTATAATATCACCACCATACTTAGTCACTGGGGACATCCTTGGCTTTGGGGAAATATGGCTTCAGTGTATAAACCACAGCAGATCAGAAAACACAGCCGTTGTTGGTCAACTGTGTTCAGTGGTATATTGGTGAATGATTAACAACTGGGTCTATGGCAAGCTTTAAAAAAAGTCTTTGTTTATACCATTTGCATCTTTCTGGGTGGAAATCTCCACTATGGACAGTTTCAAGCCACCCATGTGACAGTATGTTGACTTACTGAATGCTGAGTTTGAAAGAGCAGCTAACCAGGAAGACACTAACTGCGCTCCATGTGGCAGGTTTTCCTGAAGGGAACCTCCTTAGCCACGGTACTCAATAACCCAGGGTTAATACAGATTTGATCTTAGCACTGTGATAACCAAACTAGCATTTCACTGCAGTTTGTAGTTTTTCTTTGTATTTTCCTTAATATGAATGTGGCTGAGGATCTTTTGATATATTTATATATTATACCATATACATTTATTATTATAAAATATACTTAATGTATTTTCTTTCCTATGAATTGATTATTTTTACTGAAATCTTATGCCCATGTTCTAAATGACAAAAAACTTAATGTATTTATTTTAATGTATTAATCCATTTAGTACAAATTATAGAAAATACTGCTTATTGTCTCCTTATCACATGATTAACATTTTCAAAACTAACTCCTCCCATCCCTTTCCAGAGGGTAAAGAGGAAAGAAATAAATGTACCTTTAACAGCTTAATGTAGGTAAAATCTCTAATTAGAAAATAAATCACTATGATTCTTTTTTTCCCATAATTTTAAAGTAACAATTACATGTAGAGCATCCAATATAATCTCTACATGCAATTTTCAGGCAAATAGAATTTTTTTAAATATACTTAAAGTTGATGGAATGTAGAAAATTTATGAGGAAAAAAGTCACTAAAGAAAAGTTTAGACCTACCTCCCAACACACATAAAATAACAATAACAGCAACAACAATGTAGCAGAGAATTTTCTATCTCAACAGTCTACAAGGACAGAGTAGAATCTTTAGGGAAAATAAGTTTGTAGTATTATCATTATGAACACATTTTAATCATATATTCTATATTGCCTCCTTATAAATTGTTAGTTGAGATTATTGGCTGCATTCTATTAGCTTGGTATAGCAAGTTGATAGACTACCAAATACAGCCTAAGCAGCTCTGGATCAAGTTGTCTTTTAAGATATCATACATCTTTTAAGTATTCTTATTGTGCAGGTAACACTGAATTAGCAGAACCTTCAATTAGCCCAAACATCAGGAGACATCTAATACAATCACTAACTACAAATTTACTTAAAATTTAAAGCAAAAGCTATAAAGAAAAAACCAAAAAGGCGAAAATTCAACAATTGCTTTACTGTAACAGTTTTCTTATCTTTATGTTAATACAATCACTGTTACCATATATGTCTACTATATATGGTAGCAGAATTCTATGGATGCATGCAGTTTTAAAATGCCACAGTTTTCCAAAGTAAATATACCTATTTAATCATCTTTCAGTCAATTATCTAGTTAATGAACTGTTTGACTCCAGTGTTGCTGCTTTCCTTCTGTTCCACCTCTTCCAAACACAGCCTCCAATTCTTCCAACTATAACCACAGACATTCTCCTAGTAATTAGTATTTTTAACCAGAAATCAAGTGGGAAAAGCAGATAAAAATTAACTGATGGCAAAAAAAATTTGAATTTTCTGCAAAGTACTTTTATCTTAATTTTCTCAAAACATGATACACAGTGCTCAAACAAAAAAAGAAGAAACTCACCTCATCCACATTTTCAAAGGCATTGATGATGTCATAAGGTAAACAAGACAACAGATCTATCACAAACCAAGTTTTCAGATAGTTCATCCTTATCAGCTTGGGGTCCGAAATGACCTCTCCGCCAGGTCCCACGAAAGTTGTGTGAAAATTTAGAACAATGTCAACCAGAAAAATAACGTCCACCACACTGTCCAGCACCAGCCAAGCTATGTTGTTCTGCTTCGTTTTGAAGGAAACATTGTAAGGAACCATGATGGCGGTGTAGAAGGTAAGAATTAAAATCACCCAATCCCAAGTAGTTTTAAAAGCACAATAGTGTAAAATAATGTGTGGTGGTGTCTTTGGTGCTTCTTGCTTATACTGAGGAAGTATATCTGATCCCAGCTGAAGAACCTAAAAGAGAGAAAATGAATATAAATGAAATGGACAACTCTGCACAGTTAGTAATGAATTTGAACTTACTGGCAGTCAAGCCAGAGTTCAGTATCTCTTAAATCTGGCTACAAACTAGAATCATCTGAAGAAGTTTTTAAAAATCCATTATACTCATACCTAGACCCCACCCCCAGAATATAATTAAATTAATCTTGTGTTGGGTACTCAGAGAAGCTATATTTTCAAAAGTTCTCCAGGTGATTATAATGTGCAGTCTGAGGTAAAAACCACTATCTTCTATTTCTTTAAGAATTCAGAACCCTATTCTTCAGACAGTAACTTTCATATGCAAAGTGATCCCAAAATGCTGCAAGAAGAGGAGGAGGAAAAGAAAAAGGAGGAAGAGGAGAAGGAAATCAGCAAAAACAATGACAAAAGTGGGGGGGATGTGCTTAAGCTGTGATCTTTCTCATGGACATAGTACCATTTTATACTTAGCTCCCTTATGGAGGCTTCTTTTTATAAACTGGTAACAACTCTTCACTTTCATTTTTATTTTCATAGGCAATAACTTGGAGGGGAAATGAAATAATGTGTTCTGATGTATTTTTGTACCAATACAGACATTCTTTCTCTCTAAATATCTGAGAGTATCAACCTGTATAGTGTCAGGACCATGGACAGTGGTGTGTTTCTCTCTGCTCAGGGCTGAAGTCAGTAAGTGGGATGTCAGTACACATGGAAAATTAGTAAATGGCCTACACAGAGACCAGGATCTTTGAAACTTGGGATCAGCTCCAATTTAGGGATCCCAGTGGAGTTGAGATAAGAGTTATATGTCTTGGAAAAAGTAAAAGAGGCTGAAATTGAATAGTAAATCCAAATACCCACATTGAGCAAATTATATGACCCTGAGAACAATTGGAAAGATGATATCCCTGTACTAACTTGACGCTTGTTCTGGATCAGTCTTTGGAGACATCAGAGCACACACTGACTAAATATATTGAAACCCCTGCTATTTCTGCATGTTCTCTGAAATCTAGCCTAAGACCTGACAGAAAGTAGTTTTGTATGTGAATAATGTTTGTGAATTAGGGGTAACTGATAAAAGAAACTAATAATAATCAAAAAGACAAAGCCAAAGCATCATATGAGAAGAAACAGGAATAAAAGTTCCTCAACAATAAAAGTAAAAATGGTGAGCTGTCAAAGGAAAAGAAACTTTCCACTTGATGTAGAGGGGGAAAAAACCAATTATGAGTGATTCAGCTATTAAGGTAGAACATTTTCCTCTTTATGATCCCTTTTCTCTTGTTTTTGTCCAATTGTGTTAGCAGAGGAAAAGATAGCTCTGAATAGGATGTAGTTAAGACCCACAAGGAATCTTGGCTCTAACAGTCAGCAGTCATAGAAACAAGCTCCTGTACTTCAGCTTGATGTATAGAAACAGACAACTCAAAACAGACAAGAAAGTTGCTTCAAAATCAAGTAGTACTTAACAATAAGCATTATTGAAAGATGAAGTTGTATCTAATTGTCTACTTTAAATCTTGTGCCAACTGTATATCATCATTTTAAAGTATGGTGATTATTATTATGTTAATATTTAGTTATGTTAATATCTTATTTGGGCTTTCAAAAACATATCTGCTCATCAACGTATTACTCTCTCCCCAAACTAACAAGTCAATTTGGAGCAAAAAGCCATATAAGTTCCTCTGTTAGGTATAGTCTGAGAAAAAGTGAAGAATCCTTCAAATTCAGGGAACATAATTCCTCTCTCTAAATCTTCAACTAGTTAAGAAAGTTATGCTAGAGTGCTTCAACTCACCTTTTTTCCAGCAGAGCAAACTCATGCATTTAATTTCTTTTTTCTCTGAGTTATCTCATAATATTTTGTGAATGCTCACTAATTGCTCAGTGCAGCTTTGGAACCTTGATTAGCTTGTTGGCATCTTTCATATCAGTAAGACAAACGATGATTACATAAGACACATGAACAACAAGGCTTTGGGCTGCCTCAGAGCCTGTCCTCATTCCTTTTCTCTCTGGTTTCAATACACTGTCTCTGGGTAACACCATCTAGTCCTTGGCTTTAACAGCCATATGTGTGAAGATGCCACCAACGTGTGCAACTCAAACCCAGATATCCTTCTGAGGCCTGAGCCATAAATCTCCACTCCAATTTCCTGTCATGCACTTCAAGCTTAATATGTCCAAAACCATCCTGGCTGGTACAGCTCAGTGGATTGAGTGCCGGCCTGTGAGCCAAAGGGTCGCTGGTTCAATTCCCAGTCAGGTCACATGCCTAGGTTTTGGGCCAGGTCCCTAGCTGGGGGTGCACAAGAGGCAACCACACATTGATGTTCCTCTCTCTCTCCTACTCCCTCCATTCCCTGCTCTCTATAAATAAATAAGTTTTTAAAAAATATGTCCAAAACTGAACTCATTATCATTGCCTCCAAACCTTCTCTTCCTCCCCTTATATTTGCCATTTTGTTAACCAATAGTATGCACTATCTACCTAGTTGTCCTTGACTCATCTCCTTATTTCACATTCAATTCTAATCTACCAACAAACATGTTGACTCTGATGTTGCTGGGTCTGCAATCTGCCCACTTCTACTTCTGCGTCCCTTGATTAAAGCCATGCTCATCCTAGCTGAATGCTTACTAGAAACTCTTAACTGGTTTCCCTACCTATTCGATACAGAGCCACTAGGTCAAGGAGGGATTCTTAACCATTTTTGTGCCATGAATCCCTTTTTATAATCTGGTGAAATCTAGGGACCTCTTCTTAGAATAAAGTTTTTAAATCAGTATAATAAAAACATGGGATTACAAAGGAAACCATTGGAACTGATATCCTCTTAAGAGGTTTTTCTGAAGCACAAATGTGATTATG
Source organism: Anoura caudifer (assembly GCA_004027475.1). Taxonomy (NCBI): domain Eukaryota; kingdom Metazoa; phylum Chordata; class Mammalia; order Chiroptera; family Phyllostomidae; genus Anoura; species Anoura caudifer. The sequence goes on from PVKU01002781.1 coordinate 145,416, forward strand.
TCACTTCCCTGGCTTATGGGACACCAACCACCAATGTTTCACTATACAACACTTTAACTTTTCCTTTCCCACCTGACATCACCCACACTGAAGTAATATTCAAAGTCATCATGCCATCTCATCTCTCAGCCTTTGCATATGCTGGCCTCCCTGGTATAAATAACCTTCTTTACCTGCCTCTTATATTTTTCCTTCAAGATTCACTCAGCCCAGGTATCACCTCATGCAGGTGGCCCTGCCCCCAAGTCTGGGTGAATGCTCCTGCGTGTGCTCCCACTGCACCCTGTCATAATATGTATCACATTCTATTACTAGATTCCTTGGCTAGATTTTTAGCTCCTTGTTTGTTTCATATCTACTTCCTTTGTAGGGTATCAAGTACAGAGCAAGCCCTCAATACGCACCACATACATAAAAGGATGAATGCACAAACTCCTATCTTATTTGCTCAAAGGACACCTCACACCCTACAGATATCACCTGGAATGACATGAACTACTTTCCAATTTCAAAAGCAGGAGGGAATAAGAAGAAGTATCTGAAATTTCTATACATCTACAAGGGGAAAATAAATTATCATTGAGGCATTTGTAAAATAATAGCCAAAAATATCCGTGTGGAATCATTGGCCAGGGGCGGGGTCGATCAGGGGCGGGGTTGATGTTCCACCACCACCACCATGGAAAGCAAAGTTAGTCTCACACTTACTTCAGCTAATCTTGAATGTTTGTGGACCACCTCTGTTTTATTCATTGGCGTGAGCTGCTGCAAAACACTTCGGCTATTTGTCAAAGCCCGTGTCAATCGGGCAAATTTTGTCCAACCTTAAAAATAAGAAAAGAAAGTCTCAGTTTTTCACACATAATCAACATTCTTGATAATATTCAAATGATCTCAGAAAGAGCATAACATCCAGGGCTAAGGACAAATATCAAAAGTATTTTACTTCTATATATAGATATCATATATATCAAGTGTGGCTATAAAGTAATAAGTAATTTTTATGTATGACCTTTGGGCTTTGTTCATATCTATTATACGGTCCAAGTAGCCAAAGTGGCTAGCTGTCCAAAAAATGCTGTGCCCCCCTTGCACCATATAGGATTGGTTTTGCTTTTTGGGTAAAAAAGATAAGGATGTCTTCAGATGATAGTAACTGTATGTTGGCAAAACATATATTAAAACATTTCCTTGTGACCACTTCTCTTTCTTACATCAACTGAATACTATAATTGCATTGAATATTTTTAGAAACTTCCAAGTCAATCTTATACTTACTGAAGTTTCATATTTCTAAAACAGGTGATGTTGCACCCTTAGTACATCTGAGTATTGGATTAAAAACAACTCTATTTTCTTTTTTAAAAAATATATTTTATTGATTATGCTATTACAGTTGTCCCATTTCCCCACCTTTATTCCCCTCCACCCTGCACAGCCCCTCCCACCCGCATTCCCCCCCTTAGTTCATGTTCATGGGTCATACATGTAAGTCCTTCAGCTTCTACATTTCCCATACTATTCTTAAGCTCCCCCTGTCTATTTTCTACCTACCATTTATGCTACTTATTCTCTATACCTTTTCCCCCTCTCTCCCCCTCCCACTCCCCTGCTGATAACCCACCATGTGATCTCTATTTCTGTTATTCTGCTCCTGTTCTAGTTGTTTGCTTAGTTCATTTTTGTTTCTGTTTTTGTTTTAGGTTTGGTTGTTAGTAACTGTGAGTTTGTTGTCATTTTACTGTTCATATTTTTGATCTTCTTTTTCCTAGATAAGTTCCTTTAACATTTCATATAATAAAGGCTTGGTGATGATGAACTCTTTAACTTGACCTTATCCTTGAAGCACTTTATCTGCCTTCCATTCTAAATGAAAGCTTTGCTGGATAGAGTTGTCTTGGATGTAGGTCCTTGCCTTTCATGACTTGGAATATTTCTTTCCAGCCCCTTCTTGCCTCCGAGGTTTCTTTTTGAAGACTGTCAAAAATCAACTGACAGTCTTGTGGGCACTCCTTTGTAGGTAACTCTCTTCTTTTCTCTTGCTGCTTTTAAGATTCTCTCCTCTTTCATCTTGGCTAATGTACTTACGAGGTGCCTTTGTATGTTCCTCCTTGGGTCCAACTTCTTTGGGACTCTCTGAGCTTCCTGGACTTCCTAAAAGTCTATTTCTTTTGCCAGCTTGGGGAAGTTCTCCTTCATTATGTTTTCAAATAAGTTTTCCATTTCTCGTTCTTCCTCTTCTCCTTCCAGCACCCCTATGATTTGGATGTAGGAATGTTTAAAGATGTCCTGGAGGTTCCTAAGCCTCTCCTCATTTTTTTGAATTCTTGTTTCTTCATTCTGTTCTGGTTGAATGTTTATTTCTTCTTTCTGGTCCAAACCATTGACTTGAGTCCCAGTTTCCTTCCCATCACTCTTGGTTCCTTGTACATTTTCCTTTATTTCACTTAGCATAGACTTCATTTTTTCCTCTAATCTGTGACCATATTCAACCAATTCTGTGAGCATCCCCATTACCGGTGCTTTGAACTGTGCATCTGGTAAGTTGGCTATCTCTTCATTGCTTCATTGTATTTTTTCTGGAGCTTTGATCTTTCATTTCGGCCATTTTTTTGGTCTTAGCACACCTGTTACATAGTAAGGGGTGGAGCCTTAGGTGTTCACCAGGGCAGGGCAACCCACGTGGCTGTGTTGTGATGCTGTATGTGGGGGAGGGGTCCAAGAGGAAGCAATGCCACTTGCTCTGCTTTCTGCCAGTATTCAGTCACTTCCCCTGCTACCCACAATCAAATTGGGCCCTTCTGGTGCTGATTCCTGAGTGGGTGGGTTTTATGTACATTCTAGGACTCTGTGGGTCTCTCCAATGAACTCTTCTGTGAGGCTGGGAGTTTCTCCTGCTAACACCTCATCCCCCACAGGTGTTTTCAAATCAGAGGTTTGAGGCTTTATTTCCCTGTGCTGGAGCCCTGGATCGCATAGTCTGTCTCGCTCCCCAGTTGTTCTTCCTAGTTTATCTGTACACAAATGTGGGACTATACGGTCTGCAATCTACCACCTTGCCAAGTTCTCCAGCCACCACCTTGCCCACCCTGGTCCTCCAGCCTCTGCCTTACTGGGAGTCCTCTCTGCCCCTCCTACCAGTCTGCATGAATGTTTCTTCTTTAACTCCTTAGTTGTCAGACTTCCATGCAGTTAGATTTTCTGGCAGTTCTTGTTTCCTTTTGTTTTTAAATTTGTTGTTGTCCTTCTTTTGGTTGTGCAAGGAGGCACAGTATGTCTACCTATGTCTCCATCTTGGCCAGAAGTAAAATACAACTCTATTTTCACCCATTGTGTATAATAAGGTTCATCCAGAAAATATTTTGAAAAAATATAAGAATATATTGAAAGAGTAAATTCAACAACACATGGAAGAATACAAATCATTAAATGGCTTATGTTCTCCCATTTCCTAGATCTAGGGCTTCCTCGTAGTCCTCAGTCCTAAACAGTCAGCATTTTTCTCATGAGCACTAAACCAGCCCCCTCTCCTCACTTTCAGTAGATTACCTCATTGAATAAGTTACTGCAGAAACAAAAGCCATAAGCAACACGATAGCCTTCAAGTTCCCTTCTGTTCCCTCCACCTCTATACCTAGCCACATGGCACTGATTCTTGTCTGCACCTTCATCATCTCAGAGAATTAGGCAGACATGTAAGTGGTTTCTAGACTTTTCACTGTCACTGACAATACCACAGTGAATTTCCTTAGGCCTATCTCTCTGCACTCTTGGATGCATCTAGAATCACCTATGTTATTAAATTAGTTCATTTGATCTGCCCCCAACCCCCACTGTACAAACTTTGAAAAAGTTGAGCAACCACACTGTCTAGGTCAGAGGAAAAAAACACATCAGCAGTTCTGACTTCCCCAGTGATACACTTACTGAGCTCACCTTTACAGAGACCCATCTGTGTGACTGATTATTCAGCACACTTTGCTGATGTTACTTAGATGTGGTCGATATGGGGTAATGTGAATAGACAGATGAATACGAAGAGCCTAATACTTGCTCTGTAGGTTGTTCGTGATATTACGATAATATTTATTCTCCTAAAAGCTCAGGACGCCAACCCCTTCTTAATAAAACATTAGTTTAGCTCTATTGGGTTGCAATTAACCTCTTTGTCATGGACTGTTTAATCTTAAAAATAAAAGCAAGTCACAAAGGCAGCTAAATCAATCTACTAGACTGCAACACAAGATTCTAATCCATAAGAAAAAAAGCTTATATAAACAATTATACTCTTGGCCAAAGAGACTACATGGTATAATTACTCATATTTCATCTGTTGTTTCCTCTCTAAAGAAAATCATTGGCTTCCCACAAGGCGAAGGTTGCTATTTTTGCTGTTATTTTCATCCTACAGAAATTTTTTTTGTCTCAATTATTGGCACAAAGATGCCATAACTATGTGGCACAGGATATTTCACACTGTAAGTGTTTTGGCAGTTTCACACTCTGTTTGAAAATACTACACAGTATAAATGGGTAGAGATTTGGGCCATCTCTTTTAGAACACATATGGCTAATCAACAGAATGGATTTCTTGGCTGTAATTTTTGTACTATTATAAATGATGTTTCAGGTACCATTGACTAATTATCTGAGCAACAGTTCCAAGACCTCCATACCAGGAACAAAAGATAAAAACACTTTGCCCCCTTGCATTATTATCGATAAATTCTGTTGGTTTAAAACAGTACAATTCTGTCAGAACCAGAGTATTCTCAACTTGTGCTTTGTTTTTTATTCATTTTTTTAAGTAAAAAAGGAAAATGGGGGAAATGGAGAATATAATTAAGGCGAAAAGATTATAGGAAAAATGGAGAACACCTTGAAATCCAAACAGTAAGTTTCCATGGAAAAGGATGAGGCACACAGTGCAATAGAAATAACATGGGCTTGGGAATCAGTCCAACTTTGCATGGCAGGGCCTTCAACAGTAAAATGGACGTAATAACAGTAATTTTCAGAATTACAGAAATGAACAATAAAGACCATAAAGTCCCTGACACATGGTTAATTGATTCAAAACTGGTTTCTTTCTCCTCCAATGGTTTTTGCTAACATCCATCACAGTATAAATCAGAGGTATTATTGATATCATTCAGTTCCATTCATTTTAAAGACAAAAACCAATCTAGGATGAAGTTTAAGTGATCATAAAATTTGTTTTAAGGAAGAGTTGCACTCAAATTAGTTGACTACTGTTATTTTATAGTTACTATCCCAAGTATCATTTTGAAATAAAATTCAGAACTAGCCAGTTTACTCAAGTCTTTCAATCATATGTCTGAGCTTCTTGGTAAAAATACCAGCAGAAGTAGAAGGAGATTGACATCATTTCTAAGCAATTTGGCAAATCCTCAAAGGACCTGGGCTTTTGTTCCCATCACTGGCCCCTTTTCACATTAAGAAGGTAAAATGTCCTTGCTCTAGGATTAAAAGTTACATTCTGCTTGCCAGTGTATGGATTCACTTGTCTGTTCTGTGTTCCAAAACACAGTTTCCTATATCCTAGGCAGAACTTTAATTTTCTAAGTATTTCTTCAACATTTTGCAAACACCCTCAACCTACTCTCTTGCAAACATACTCAACTCCCTGATCCTTCTGATCCTTCTCCCTGATCCTCTAGCTCCCTGAATCTTTTCATCTTACTCACCTGACCAAATTCTAGCTCTGGTTAAATCCAACTCTTCACCTATTTCTACATTTGTATACCTCTGACTAAACATGGGTGGAGTAAAACACACAACTATGCTCACAGATACTAGTAAAGCTCATGAACACTGGCCTCAAGTAGACCTTAGTGCTGCTTAACAAACCTGATGGATTTCCCTTCTCCACTCTCTTCTTCACACTCAGCGATTACCATTCATACCTACACCTCTCTCTTCACACTTTCAACACTTCCTCACCTCTTTCACCATCTTTACTCTCAGTTGATAATCATATTTCCTATATTACTGAGAAAATACAAATAATCAGAAGAAAACTTTCACTTTATACATATTGGTTTGTCAACCCCCCCATTCAGATGTGAAGAAAGGAACTCTATTTCCAGGACCTTAATCAGTGCCTGCCCCATACTGTGTGCTCGACTTGTACTTTTGGTTTTAAAAATGGATAAAATAGATAAACAAGGAGATTAAACTACTCCTAGAAGAGTCATGAGAAAGCTCATGTTAAGTAACTCTGGTTAAGTAACCCAAGGCTAAATGAAAAGTAAATCTTGTCTTCAACTTGAATTTTCTAGCCCCAATCCATTTTAGTATTATGGTCTTATCACAAAACCTCATCTGCTATTTCCTAAAAGCTCCATGGTCCCCTTTACTCAACTTAAAAGGTTAAAAGATACATTTTTTTTTGGCCTATGTTTCAAAACATGCTTTCATATACTGATAGCTTTACAGCAATGGTAGGATGATTACTTAATGGCATAAATATTTTATCTCTATTGAAATATTTTATTCTCCATATCAAATTTATAGTTCACATGAATAATAGAAAGTAGCTCATATACACCATTCATAGTTACTTTGTGCAATACTTTCTTCAGTAATCTGTTGTGTATTTGAAAGGTATAATAAAATAAAAGTCTATTCAAAATAAGCCATTCTTCTACAAAAACTGGAAAGAGATAGCTTAATTCTTTCCACAATTAGGTCTGATTTCCTATAGATTCTAATTTACATCTCTATCAAACACATAGTTCAAAATCAAGTGGTCTGAGCTGCCTGGAATGCATTAAAATGTCTTTTTTTTTGTAAGAATGGATTATGCATTTATGAGACTGTGCCTGGCAAAGAAATCTGTAATTCTGATATGCAGTTGCAGAGATGAAGGTGAAGGCAGAAAAATGGAGGCATTAATTTGAAAAATAAAAGTCAACCCTTAACATTAACATCCTTCCTGCAACAACATTGTAAAATGCTGCCAACTTTCACTTTCCATAAATAGGCTGTGAAAAAAGCACTGCACTCATTTTGGCCAACATTAGCTGTGCCATGACATCATTTAGTGTAAATTAGAGAAAACAACAGATATCATCAGCTGTTAGCTGTAGGTTTTTCATAGATGTTCCTTATCAAGTTGATGAAGTTACCCTCCATTCCTACTTTACTAAAAGTTTTATCATGAATGGGTGTTGGGTTTTGTCAAATGCTTTTTTCTATGCAAACTGATATGATGTATTATGTTTATTATTTAGCCTGTCGATATAGTGAATTACAATGATTGATTTTTAAATGTTGAACCAGCTTTGCATATGTGGAGTAAATCCCACTTGGTCATCATATGTAATTCTTTTAATACATTGTTGGATTGCATTTTGTTGAGGATTTTTGCATCTCATGAGAAATACTGGTATGTAATTGTCCTTTCTTGGATTGTATTTTTCTGCATTTGGTATGGGGTTAAGTACTGGCCTCACAGAATGAGAAGAGTTCTCTCTACTTATATTTCCTGGAAGAGACTGTGAATTTGACAAGGCAAACATATGCACCTGGTGTTTTCTTGTTTTGGAAGTTTATTAATTATTAATACAATTTATTCAATAGTTATAGGACAATTCAGGTTATTTCCACAAGTGTGCATTCTGGTAGTTTGTGTCTTCAAGGAATTGGCCCATTTTAACTAAGTTACCAATTCAGTGGCTGTAGAGTTGTTCAAAGTATTTCTTTACAATGCTTTCACGTCCATGGGTGTGCTGTGATGGCCCTTCTTTAATTTCTGATACTGGTGATTTGTAACTTCATTTTTCTTGGTTAGCCTGGCTAGAGGTTTATTAACTTTAATAATCTCTTTAAAGAATCTGCTTTGGGTTGTAATGATTTTCTCTAATTTTTTTTGTTTGTTTTCTATTTCATTGATTTCTGTTCTAATTTTATTTATTGTCTTCAGCTTGCTTTGGCTCAAATTGCCCTTCTGTGGCTTACTTTCCTAACATGGAAGCCTAGGTTATCAATTTTATATCTTTCTTCTTTTCTAATATATGCATTTAATGCTACACACTCCCCTCTAAGCATTGCTTTTGGTGCATCCCACATACTTGATAAGTTGTATTTTTATTTTCATTTAGTTCAAAATATTTTTCTAATTTCCCTTAAGGTTTCTTCTTTGATTCATGAGATACTTAAAAATGTATTAATTTCCAAACATTTTGGGATTTTCTAGCTACCTTTCTGTCACTGATTTCTAGTTTAATTCCATTGTTGTCTAAGAACATTCTGGTATGTAATTTTGGTAAGATCTGTATTCTTTTAAGTTTGTCAAGGTGTCTTTTATGGCCAGCATATGATCTACCTAGTGAATGTTCCATTTAAGCTGGAGAAGAAAATGTATTCTGCTGCTATTGAATGGATCACTTTGGATTTTTAAAGAAACAAATAAGCATTAATTAGAAGACTATTCCATTAGAAAACTATTATATTAAAAATAGTATTTAAATGTATCCTAAACTTCCTAAACACTAGGTGTATAAGTAAAGGCAGAGAAATAGGTAGGACAGGTCTAAAAGTGAATGCTTTTATTCATTCTTCCAGGAGCTGACTAAATACACACATTTTTTGGAAACATTCACAAGTGAACTGATCTATGTCATGCTTTCAATGGTTTGCACACCATAAAATTTTCCTTGCAATTTGATGCTAATAGGAAACTAAGCAGGTAGGTAATATATATTTATTTTCATCTGTAAAAAATAAGTGTAATGCAATTTTTCTATAATTATAATTACAGTTGGAAATATTAAAGCTTTTATGGCAATTTCTTAAGAAGAGGTAAGAAAAGGCAATGTTTGCCAAATGCAAAAGGAAGATATTTAATTATTAGTCTCCTAAGAGATCATTAAAAATAATATTTCATAGAAACTTCTAAGGATATTTGAAATTCTTCATTCACACGACACCAATTTCTAATTTAAACATAATTAAGAGAATAAAATGAGAGCAAAGGGGAGTAAAAGCACATGCCACTGACTACTGCATTCTGTAGAAGCCTCCCTGAGTATTACAGTCAATAAGACTCCAATTAGAATGTGTTCACCTTCCAGACACCCTCTTGATGACAAAATTGTTTTTTTACATAATCTAGCAACATCTGCTCAGGACAATCTACAACAACCAAGTAAATAATAGGTGAAGAGTAACCTGAAAAAGTCAACTAATGAAACTTGAATCAATTTAACAACCAACTAATCAACTGTGTTCCAATAAGACTTTACCAATCCATCCCGCAAGTTATATTTTTGGTTTCTAAAACTCACCGTGTTAGAAGTTGTTGAAATTCCCATTACATGGATGCTAAATAAATAATGTTCTATGAAATCTCTTCCTTATGTCTTTTCCCAATTCCTCTTATAGTTTAAGTAGCTATCATTTTAACTTTTATTTCATTCAAAAAACATAATGGAATAAAACTGATTTGGACAAAGACTAGTATGAATGTAAAACAAAATAAGGGTCATGTAGTACAATTTTGTTTTCAAGTTTAACCAAAGGATTTTATTAAAATAATAATAATATAGTTAAATGACAGCCTAATTCTTAAGTGTAGTAGTTCCTTTGAAAATTACCTTTCGTTGAATCATCCTCTATTGGCTGTTTGAACAATGTGATATCCTTGAAAGTGCATAGGAACAAGACCACCTTTTCATGTTCATTTCTTATTGGTGCAATTTGCATATAAAACCAAACAGGGGTTCCTGGAAGAGAAAGAAAGGACAATAGAGTGTGACAAAGCCACAGCAATGGCTTGGTCTGCTGCCTTCTCTCTTCCTTCAGCTGCCAACTACTATGCCAGGAACTAGCAACAAAACAATAGTATTTCCATTGCTAAAAAGAATCCAAAAATTTTTAATTTTGTATGAACTACCAGTTGCTCAACAAATAATAACCATATTTTTCAACCCAAAATAGCAAGATTTGAAAGTAAAGCACAACACGGGAGCACAAAGGCACCCTCGCTACTGAAGGAATGCCAGCATCACCTTTAGGCCTGGCTCCCTGCTCCACAGCTGCTCTCCACAACTTCCTTTCCATAGCCTCACCAAGTGTGACCACTCCTACAGGCTTCTCCTTGTCATCTTGAGACATGTTTCCAAATGGACTTCAAGCATAATACCTGATGCTCTGGTGGGTATTGCCCTGGGAGGAACATGTGAAATGCTCAGGCAGACCTGTGAGATAGCTCTATGCTTTTGACTGGGCCCCCACACCAGAGACACTTGAAGCCCTATGTACACAGAGCTCTACCTGAAGCCTTTAAAACAATGTTAGAGAAAAAAAAATGTTCCCAGCCCTTAAGAATCTCAGGTGTCTTTATGAGCCATTGCTTCCTACCTCCCTCCTCATGGCAGGAGGCTGAACTCTGTCACCAGTTTCCTCAAACAAATGGCTCCTGCAGACTCCAGAGGACAGTTTCAAAGCATTGCAGGCTTCGGTTCTGAACAAATCAGGCACTGGCACTATGTTAAATAAGTATCTGAAGGCAAGAGACATGCCTTCAAAGGAGTAATTATCCCTTAAATGATAAAACACTGAAGGAATATTCCAACAGAAACAAAAGACATATTTTTCATTGTATTTACTCTAAGCCACAGTGCAGTAAAGCCTCTCCAAATATTCTAACTTAAAGACATAAAGACCTTTGTCAGGTCTGGGGCCTGGGGAGTGAACTATATGGCTATAAATGGTCTCTAGGTGAGACCTGATAGCCTGTTAGTGGCTACCAATGAAAACCCAGTAAGAAGCACCTCCAAACCTGTGGCCAAAAAAAAATCACATAATAATGACACCACAAAAGGGAACTTGCCATTTAGACAGATGAGGTAACTTAACTACTGGGTTTAAGAACTCAGAAAATTAAAGAGAGAAGATTTCTTTGGGAATACTCAGTTTTTTTTTGGGGGGGGGTTTCTTTTTTAAGATTTTATTTATTTTTAGAGAGAGGGGAAGAGAGAGAGAAAGGGAGAGAAACATCAATGTGTGGGAAAAATATCAGTTGGTTGCCCCTTGCATGCCCCCAACCAGCGACCTGGCCTGCAACCAACGTATGTGCCTTGACCTGGAATTGAACCAGTAACCTTTTGGTTTGTGGGAAGATGCCCAACCCACTGAGTCTACACCAGTCAGGGCAAGCTTTGGCAACCAGGTTCTTTGCTACGCCAGGAGGCCTATAGAAGGACATGGTCCTTTCCAAAATCATTATGGGATGACACAGAGACCTCAGAAACAATTATACCATCCATCCTCCAGGGAGGCTTTTTCTTTGTTTTCTACTTCTTGTTTTACACAGTGTGTCCAGGAACTGTGAGTGATATGCACAATTTCACAAATCACCAAACCCAGATGCCAGACATACAGGGTCTATGGCTGTTCCATCATAGTAAGTTTGAGGCCACAGCATCAAAACAGAAGCAAAGGGGCATGAAACATAAGTAGTTTTCCAAGATCTGCTAGAAATCTGAGCAGAGATAATTTTGCAGCTCATATCTTTCTTATGAAAACAGCAACATTTCAAATTGTGGCATACAGTCAGGACTGTTTTTTTAAAAATGCTTTCAGATATCATGGCGGACTTTTCTCAAGTTGAACTACAGGGCCACACTTCCCCAACTAGTCTAAGTACTTACAGACTGGCTGGTGAAAAGACCATATTCTGAATTTGGGCTTCAGGGGGATGAGATATCTGGGAGGGTTAAGCAGAGAGGTTTGTCGCTGCTGGAAATTCAAGGCAGCACCCTGGCATTATCTGGAGTGGGCCCATTACCACAGTTCTGCCCTTTGTGTAGATACAAAGGGCCATTTTCAATCATCATCTCAGAGCCGCTGTTTCTTTGCCAGTAGCAGAAACAGGCCCCTGCTAATCAGAGCAATAGGCCTGAAGAATAGAGGTTGCAAACTGAAATGTCAGGCGTGACACATGTTAAATAGGATACCTCAATCTCCCCACTTGCAAAACGGTGTTTAACCTAATTACTTAATGAAAGTATGGGGAGGAGGTGGCATTCAGGCATTTCCAAAACAGCTTTCTGCAGACATGAGAATTTTTCCATTAACATTTTTATAAAGTCACAAGAATACACTCTTTTCAGCTGATGTTGAAAAGCCTTCAGCTATTTACAAGATTTTTTAAAGCTGTTTTTAAGTAGAGTAGAACTCCATTATAATACATGGGTAATATTTTTCCTTCATATTAAAGGGGAAAACTCAAGATACTACAGAGAAAGGAGAGAGGAGTTTTAATCTTTGGTACTATAGGCTCTATCTTTTCCTACCTCTAAGCAGATACCTACATGTATATGTGCTCATCTGAAAAGAATCAGACAGGCCTCTACAAAGGTTCAATAATTATTTCAAGCCATTAAATAAAGCAGACAATCTAAACCAGCTCAAAAGGAGACTTCTGAGGAGATGTAAAATTCAAGTTATTGCTAACATGACTTAAAGGATATAAGCAAACAGAATTTCCACCAAAGTATTTTTGGGAAACTCAAAATCTATGAACTGATTTTTATGCTTCAAAGTCAAGCAAAGATTTATTTATTCTGCTTAAAGGTCAGAGTGATATGGCCTTAGTAATATGGACTGTTCTTAAATTATTTGCTAAACTTATATCTAAGACATATATCTAAGTCGTATAAGGGATAACAGTAGTATATGAAAACAGAAGGGGATTTTGGCATAAGAACCTACTATTTTGGCATGAGAATCTATAATCTTACTATAAATTATCAGTATGTATTTGGACCTGGTTAAAAAAAAAAAAAACAGAAAACACATACAGCCTGACTTTTCTCTTGTAGAGAATGGAGCTGATCATTCAAAATGGATTGTTTTCTAGGTGACAAGCCAACAGACATTTGGGTTTGACCTCAAAGAGAAATACCTCTCAGCCTTAATGCTATCAATAAAATGAAAGATAAGATGTTAAGACATTCCTTAGGTAAAACCACTAAAGGCTACTGTTCCCATTGTCAAGTGCACTACTGTGAAACAGTAACCATGGTTGTTGTTATCCCTATGATGGTCTATTAATTTAAAAAGAGAAACTTAAGTTCAATTTCAAATATTCCAACAAGAACAAATGTGTGAGGTAAATTAGAAAGAATAATTCATGCTCCACAAGACCCAACAGGCATTCACTGAACATGGAACAAGCACCTCTGTTGAAGTCAGAGTGCGTCCCAAACTGCACCAACTTCCACTAAAGATCATAATTGGCTTTGCTATCATATATCAATAACACTAAGTAAATTGATCCAGCTTTAGAAGTAACTGTTCATTAAAAAAAATCTCAAAGAATGTATAGTCTGCTATTTTGGTGTGAAATGGTATATTTGCACAATGCAATACTACTCAGCCATAAAAAAGAAGAAGAAAAAAGGTAAAGGATTCATAGACACTGACAACAGTGTGGGGCTTGTGGTGGGTGGGGGAGGCAGGGTAGCAGGTGGAGGTGGAAAAGGAAATGGGTGATAAATGGTAATGGGAACAAATACAGCAAAAAATAAAGTCTTTTTAAAATTTTTAAAAGAAAAGTCAATTTGCAAAAGCAGCAAAAAAAGAAATAAAAGTAAATATTCAAAGAAAATGAATTAGAAAGAAGTCTTGACTGATGAGTGTACTAGCCAGTTTTTTGTTTGGTCAGGTTCTTCCGCCATACTCTGGTGGAGAATCCATACCATGAGATCTTAGGTTATTACACAATGGATACTTGACCACTCCCAAATCTCACCCACAGGATGGCTCATAACAATCAATATAGATTTACCATATATGAATGGCCTCTTCTAAAAGTAACGACTACTTCCTCTAGTTACACGCAAAATAGCCCGAGTCCAGCAAAAGGCTATATTAGTAAAGATTCACCTCAAGTAGATACCCTAAGTTCATATGTTATCAATGTATGGTGTACACATAGGTAATCACACTTACCCATGATACTAATCACCTTTTTCTTTAACCCTAAGAAGAAATGAATAAATTTCTCTCATTTTTAGTTGCTGTCACATAAATATAGAATTGTTACCATGAGTATTAATTACAAAACATTTTGTCACCTGACACAAGCACACATGTACACACAAAAAAATCACATCTAAAATGCACCATGCCTTTCTTCCATTCCAGGTTGCTTTTCATAGCCAGAATCATTGATCAATTTTGCTAATTTTACTCGCATTGCCTGTCCCTGCCAAGAGAAGGAACAGTTTTATAATTCTCTATACTACAGCTCAACTACCACTTACCAAAATACAACATTAATAAAGAGTTGGCACATCTTATTGATAATTTAGATACCTACTGTTTTTCTTGTACAGAAGAACTTCAAAGCAGTTTGACTCGTAGTTGTCAAAAGTCTGCCTGACTTTCTCAATGGTCTTCTTGTCAGTCAATTCCCCATACATAAAACTGGGGGAAAAAATAATCCATTTCAGTTTTGTGTTGCTTTTCAAATGCTACATAAAATCATATAGTTGTCTTTGTTGATTAAGTAATGAAATTTAGTAACAAAATATAATCTTGCTCCCACAAAATGAACTAAAATGTTTAAACCATATTTTGATCATGATTGTTAAACTTCTTGCTAAAAGCTACCTTTAGAAGTTATTTCAAACTTACAGATGTAGAAAAAGCAAGACGGAGTCCTCGCTTTACACAGTTCCTACATGCACAGATTTCAATTACTACAGTGTAGTTAAATAACACCAGCTTCCCAATAGCACCATGCAAATTTCAGTTACCATAGAATATGAACTGTGAATAATGGCATAAAGTTCAAACTTTGCTGTTAGCTCTTCAGTCTACACAGCGCTGGTAAACAACACATAACACATCGTGATCAGAGGCCAATCACCTCACATCTTCAAAGCCTGTCGGTACTGGTCACTGTGCATCCATTACTCAATTCACACACGGAGGCAAAGCACATAGCTATGTCACCTCCTTGTTTCCCAGTGATAAATCCACTTGACATTTTACAAACACGGAAATCAAAAGCAGGAAGTAGCCATCAGAGATTTAAGTCCATCAAAAACAAATGAAGATGCTGAAAGTGAATTTGATTTGAACATAAATGAAATAATAGAAGAAACAGATGAACGTGAGAGCACTGACATGACTGCCATTGACAGACTAGGTATCTGCAGCCAGAGGGACTTAGGGAAGGTGAACCTACCAACATCCATCAAGGAAGTCATTAGCACAAAAGGATCAAGTTTTCCCAAAGTGACACAAATTAAAACAAAAACAAAAAATTTCACATTAAAGGAGCCCTAGGACATCGTTCACAATAGTAGTGACCATGGGAGAATAAAAGAGTTCAAATTGATTCAGACTTAGAAGGGAGTATGACCATTTGCAAAGAGATGGGAAAAGATATCTGCATGTCATATTATATTACTAGAAAGCAAGAAACGTTCAAATGACTTGTGATAGTTTATGCAAAGAAATGAAACACTTTAGTTCTCAGTGTTTCTAATGTGCGGAACCACAGTGTACTAAATATTAGTTTTACAAATATTTTTACTCCATATATTTATAACCAACAGTAAGAGGGTTTTCAATATTTTCACATTGTTAAAGGTCACAGAACAATCAATTTTTCCAAATGTTTATAGTCCTAAGGAAAAAAAAAAAAAACAATTTACTTCTATTACCAAATGTCAGGGTTCTATAGTTCAATAACCTAAAACACAATATTCACAACTAGTCAACAGAAAAAAGTTTTAAAAAATCTATAATGTAACAAGCAACAAAGATAATAATTGTGAAAAATAAACTCTAATAGGATTGAAAATTAAGTTACAACTTAAAAAAAGAGACTGTTTTGAAAATTAATGTCATACTACCAGTTAAGAAGGAATATAGCACAAGTTTGATTCAATTAAAATTCTGGAGAGAAGATGAAAACCTGCAATTTCTCAAATAAACTATGAAAATTCTATAATATATTCTTCATCATTTTAGCAATCCCAATGCTAAAATCTCCTATGCTGGGAATATAAAGGCATTTTAAGAAAAATGTCCCAGACTCTTACAATCTGAATACTTTTTTTCCAAACAGTCTCTTATTTCTTCCATTGCTTCACCAACATTATAAATGACTTCTACAACTTCACTGTTTATTTTACTGGAAGGACAAATTCCCCGTACAGAAGCAATCTATCTCTGCTATAATACTGAGTAGTCACGATGTAGCAGAATCACTGCTCTTGGAGGATTGCACTTCACAGGCAAGTGCTTAGCCTCTCCAACTCTTAGTTTCCTCATCAGCAAACAAATTAGCATGTGAGGTACAATGGCTGAGTGATTCCTGGAATGCTGCTTAGGGGTGGGGTCAGAAGAAGGCCCATTCAGCCCAAGGCCACTTCCTTGCTTCTCCACAATTCTAGGACAGGGACTGGGCCACACTTGTCAATGGGCAGGGTCACTGGGTCACTGAGCTTGTGCATCACTAGGAGATGCACGTTCTTTTGTATGTATTCTTTCTTTGCTAAACAATGAGGTTGAAGCATAAACTCATTCCGGGTCTCCTCCTGGATAATCTGGCCACTTTTCTTGCCACAGAACTAAGTGATGGTAAGATCTGATCCTGAGAATAAGGGAAAAATTTTCCTGGGGCCTGGCCTAAGCTGCATCCAGCTTGCCTGAACAGTTGGCAGTACATCTTTCGAGCATAGTCTGTCCTAGGAGACTTCTGGGGACTGGCAATTTTGGTTTATAGCAGAATTTGCTACTTATTTTTGGATCCCTTGTTCTGCCATCAAAATCTCACAAACAAGACTCATTATGATAACTCACACTAAGGCTGGCTATAATGTTCATAAACTTTGAAAGGACACAGGAATCTTACAAACTAAACAAAAAAAAGTGTAACCTAATCATGAGTTCCACTAGCTACTTCAATCTGCTAATGGTCAAACAATGTTCCTGAACTACAACATCGCATTCAGTCACCACTAGAAAAGAACAATATTATCTTCAGACTGTAGTTCACAGACTAGCAAATGCTTCATCACAGAAACTGCACGGATTGACTTAACGCAGTTAGTTGGTAAATGTGGTCCTCAGCTTGGAACCAGCCACCACAGTAAAGTTAACATTGCAAAGTTAATGGGAGGGTGGGCTGAGACCTATCCAGGGTCAAGGGTCAAAAAGAAGTCTGAGGGGAAGAATAAAAGGAGAGTTTAGAAACAAATGAGAACACAGTTTGGAATAATTCAAAGCATTACTTTACATAGTAGGTTATAACCAAAGGTTTTACAACCCATTCATTTATATGGGCTTAAAAGGACTCAGATAGAGTCATAAGGAGTAGACACATGACATGTAATTAAGGGAATCTAGGGATAACTCTGGACATCCCTAACCTTTGGAGCGTGAGCATCACTGAGGCACCTCCGCTGTCCAACACTTCGCTCAGGGCCGCTGTGTAAAGCTGAGCCCGCAGCCAAAGGGAAGCACGCAGACTAACATCCATCATGTGTAATGTGCTCTTGTTGGCGGCGATAATCTTGTGTTAATAAAACTACTTACGAAATACATCCAATAAATTGTCTCTTAATATCTCTGCTTCATTCCCTAATTTGATAGCTTGGGCAGAGGATTATTACTGGGCCCTTACAGGGAAAAGATGATTTTGAAGGCATTTATCTACTCCAGTCCTCCCTACCAACATGATTGCTCTTGTCACCACTCTATCCTACAAAAAAAAAAAAATGCAGAATGGGCTGTTAAAGTTTCAGGTTAATAAAAGATTAAAATGCGTGCCGATGGGGTTTCTACCTAAGCTACAATAGTATGTCTTGAATGTCAGGATCATGAGATAAGAGCATATGCTTTTAAATGCCATTCCCCTAAAACCTATAACTGCCATTACAGATGCAGTATGTTTTGTGTCCTTCAATAAACAGCCAAACAATCCAAAGGCATAGAATGCAATTATTAGACAATAAAGTGGGCTAGAGAATGTCTTTTTAATTTTAGTTAAATTAAGGAGACAATACATAGAACACATCAGATTTATTAAAAGAGAAACTTAGATACTACCATGAAGTACAAGGTTGTAAGAAAACTGGACCCCTTGCTCATGGCTAGTGAGAGTGGAAACAGAAGGCAACTCGATAGTAATCTGAGAGCAGTTAGTATACAAATTCTGTGTGTGTTTTTACTATCCAGTAATCCTATTTCTGGGCATCGACAGACAACTTGTCACATGGGGTCACAAGATGTCTATGAGGATGTTTATCTCCAAGTTGTTTGAGGTAGCAAAATATCAGAAGTCAGAGTTCATGACTAATAAAATAGATAAAATGAAGGCAGTGAAGGCTGTAGACTATACAGCAGTCTACAACAGACATAATGAAACAGATTATCATATAGCAACATAAAAAATTTCAAAAGCATGTGCAATGACAGAAATAAAAACTGTAAATCTTACTGCCCGGTATGAATTGTATGGGCCTTAAAAACAAATACAGAGCAATATCATTTAAGAATACACATATTTAATAAATAAATAGAAGACAGATTAGAAAGATACACAACAAACATGCTAAAATGAGTAACTAAGAAGAGGATGAGGGATGTAATAAAGGGGAAAAGTAGTGAAATAGAGAGCCTCCCTGAAAGAGTACAGTGATAACATTGGGACAAATTGAAGAGTAAATTTCATTAGATTTTGTGCACCTGGTCTAATGGAGAAATGGTTGGAAAGGACAAGAAAGGGAAAAAAATAAGAAAACAAAAGAAATAAATCTTAACCTCTTGATATTATAAAATTATAAATTACTATTTTTTATTTTCCCATAAAACAATTCATATTTGAACAACTACAAATGGAACATGGAATCTTTACTCAGTTACTACTTTAATCCTATTGACTTTAATCCTTCTAATACAAATTATACATAAAGATTTTTCTTTGGCATATAAACTTTCTTTTTCTTTTCCACACAAATTGATACCCACTGATTTGTAGAGTTTCTTATTCTTATACCAAGTCTTATTTCAAAACTTGTCATTATTAATAATGATGATCAATAAAATTCTTTGAACTATTCACAAGTCTAACCTCAGTGTCAAATAATTTATCTCTATATTCAATTGGAATTCAGTGATTCCAAAACTCTATAACTTTTAACTATTAACACTGCAGTTCTACATGTGTACATATATGTAAATATACATATCCTCTCCTTTCCTCCTTCTGTTTCCTTCTGTCTTATATTCAAAGGCTCTTACAGATTTACACAGGGAATAAAAAAACATGTAAAACAATGAGAATTATGATACAGAGAGTGGTTTATAAACTGGTTTTTATGTCTGGTTGGTTGGTTGGTTAGTTTTTCGTTGTTGTTGTTGTTGCTGCTGTTGTTTTTACTTAATAACACATTGTCAGCTTTTCCAGTGTCATTATCCTTCCAACATGTGACTTAGAAAGTTAAGGCTTTATCATGATATTTTTTTAACAAATCTACTACTGGACACTTTGATTATTTTTAGATCTTGCTTCTTCTAAAAATTACTGCAGTAAACACAAAATGCATATAGTTTAATTTTAAAAAGGGATGAGGAATTTTCAAAGGGAGTGCATTAAAACAAATATGCCACTCAGAAATCCTGATAGGACTCAGATATCATTTGCTCACATGCCAGATGCTAGTCTTCATTGCCCTGGGAGGACACTAAACTTCCTGCAATTTTTAGATTGCGTAAACACACTGGGCATTTTGTGCAATCAAGTGATAACTGTTTATGTAAATAATATTACCATGTCAAAAATAGTCTCTAAAAACAGTGAAGAGGGGTTAGGGGGAGACATCTTCCCGCAAAGAAAAATGAAAGCGCATTAACATAATCCAAAGCTCTCTGCCCTCTCAACCACCTTAAATACCGTAACACTTGGGATGAAATACAATAAATAAAAGGATGTTATATGGAGGCATGTAAGACCCAGGTTAGGGTTTATTGCAAAACAAGCTAATCTAATTCAACAAATGCTGACACAAAACACTGAGCTGTGTCCTGCAGTGCATGCAAAAGTGAACAAGATGGGACCCTTACTTTCAACACATGTATAATGTGGCACTGGCGGTAGGAGGGGAAAAGTAACTCTCCTAGAGATTAGATAGAATATACTAATACAGCATGCCAGAATTTTTTAAATGAACCTTCTGTAGGAAAAACTGTACCTGCCAAAGAAAACAGGCTGGGGGCAGGGTGGGGGATGACATAGGTATATGGGAAGAAGAGAGGGCAGCAGGACTTCACAATAGATCCAGACATGACAACAAAAATGACAACAAAAGCCATAGCAATTAAAAACCCAAAAGAAAAGGAAAGTGAGTTAGTTTAAGGCCAGACAATGATGCCACATGGTGAACTCTTAGGAGTGAGAAATGGAACCACATCTTGCTGAGAGAATCATAAAAACCTTCAGGTGAAAGACGTCATCTGAATCAGGCATTGGCATCATGACGGGATGTCCAAAGTCCAAGGGGAAATGGATATGGGAGAACCTACATTCCCTAGGCTCTCCACAGAGCCTGTTCCATAGGTAAGATCTACCATAAAACTAACTTTTTCCTAACCTAAACCCTCTTGAGACATAAGGGCACAGAGATGCTCAATACAAACCTTAACCTCCCAGAAGTTAGAATGTGCACCTTGACGACAATGCTAGCCCAAGAACTAATATCCACCCAACAGGTAAAAAGGCACAAAAGGCATCTGTGCTGCCAAAAAGGGTTTCTCCATGAGAGGCCATAATAGTTTCTCATCAGTCTGTTTACTAATTTCGGACCTGAGAGTAAAGACTCGATGTGAGAATGATTTGGTAGAGAAAAATGAGGATTGCTTGGGAATGAATAAAAAAAAAAAAAAGGAGATGTTTAAACAGGTTATTTCTCAAATCTGGCTAAGCTTCAGAACTGGGGGTCCTGTAACTCATCTCCATTATGGCACTATCTACCCTGAGATAGCATCAGATTCCACAGGTTAAGGGTTCAGTCTTAAAAGATGCATAACATTCCCCTCTCCCCCTTCTCCATCACATGCCACCAGTCACAAGCCCTGGTTGTTACCTGTACTTCTGAGGACATGCAGATCAGAGGTTCCCACAACCTCCTCCTTGGATTTGATAAATTTGCTAGAACAGCACACAGAGCTCAGAGAAACATTTTGCTCATCAAATTACTGGTTTATTTAAAACAGATATAACTCTGGAGCAGCCAGATGGAAGAAACGCCCAGGGCAAGGTATGGGGAAAGGGTGAGGAGCGCACCACCCTCCCAGCACCCCCACATATTCACCAGCCAGGAAGCTCTCTGAACCTTGTCCTCTTGAGTTTTTATGGAGGCCTCATTACATACTCTCAATTGATTAGATCATTGGCCATTGTTGTGTGAGTCAAGCTCCAGTCCCTCTCTCAGATGATAGGGGTGGCGGGGTACTGACAGTTCTACCCTTCTAATCATGTGGTTGGTTCCCCCAGCACCCAGCCCCCCTCCTCAGGTTACACCTAAGGGCTTTCCAATAGCCATCTCACTAACATAACAAAAGACACCTTTATTGATCTTAATTAGAAGCCTTTCAGGAGCTCTGTGCCAGGACCTGGTTTGAAGACCAAATGTGTATTATATACCATTATATCACTGTGAGTCTAAGTGAGTTTATGCCTTTTAAACAGCATTCAGCACTAAATTTCAGAAAAGGTTCCTGAGCTGTTCTATTACCTACCTGCAAGTGCTGCTTTTCTGCATGACATCAGCTCGGTGATACCCAGAGAGTTTGCAAAA
This sequence comes from Anoura caudifer, assembly GCA_004027475.1. Classification (NCBI taxonomy): domain Eukaryota; kingdom Metazoa; phylum Chordata; class Mammalia; order Chiroptera; family Phyllostomidae; genus Anoura; species Anoura caudifer. Next base: position 167,264 of record PVKU01002781.1, read on the forward strand.
ACCGTCATTACTATAAACTACAGGCCAGTCTACAATCTGGGCATTTCCCAGTAAGAAACTTGATTCTAAAGAAGAAAGAAAAAAAGGAAGATTTTTAGCATCATTCATCAATGTACTTCTTTCAAGTAATCAAAAAAATAAATTCATAAAGATAGACAAATGCAATTATGGTGTGCTGTGGTACAAATAATAAAACCTGTTCTTAAAATTGACATATAATGAGTTTAGCATGATCATCAAATGAGATCTGCATTAAGCTCAAGATTTGCATACAAACTAAAAACTCCTTTGAAGAGAAACCAGTTTATATAATACCTCTTGCTATTCATGTATACTCTCAGCTATGAAAACAAAATATGGTTAACATTAAATAAATGTTAATGACTATAATAATTATACCTAAAAACAGGTATTAGAGCTAGTCACTTCTCCACAAAATGAGACTATTACACTTAATAACTAAGGCAATCTTGGATAATTCCTCCAAAATTTCTATTAATACAATTTTGGACATGCTGGAACAAATTTGATTGACCTTAAGAAGTCTAATTTAAAATAACATTGTAGAGTTCCTTTCTAAAATAAAATTATTTAAATATATTATTTTCAACCACATGCTACAACAAAATTTAGAAGCTGTCTTTAGTCTAAATAAAGAAACATTTCCAGTCTATTTTACATAAAGAAGTGGTTTTGTTTTATGTATAAAAATTAATACAAAAATAATCTTTTGTATCAACCTTGAACATACAACAGTCTTAGGCAATAGCTTTAGCAATATTTAGATAACATGATAAATATGTTAACATTAAAATGAATTAAAATTAATATTAAAATAAAAATACTAAAATAGAAAAAATAAATTATTTTTCAAATAAATATTTTAATAGCACACATTTTAAAAGAAAAACTACATTTTGAAATACTCAAAATTTCTACCTAAAATAATCTTTGAACTATATTCAGAGTAGTATACTAAAAAGATTAATTAACTTATGAGTAGAAAACTTTAAATCCTGACTCATGGTTGGTCTGCATAAAAATCACAATGCAATTCAACATTTATTAAGCAGCTGCTAATAAAAGGCACTACTCTGGGTCAGTCAATGGGCTACTGTAAAAATCAACATAACACACCCTTTACTCTCAATAAACTTATACATTAAGGAAAAAACCATTACATAACCAATTACAATTTAGCAGAATGGATGTTAAATCAAGAATCATAGTACAAAATATGGGGAAATAATCTGTTTCAAGGCACTAAAAACCAAACAAAGGTAGGCAGAAACTGAAAAATACAAACCCTTGAATAAAAGATTTATCAAATGAGATATTCATTTAACTGTCCATTCCCCTGTGCGCACTTCCCAATTTGTACAGTTCATAGGTGGCAGAATTCAAGTAGAAAAGTCAAAGATCACAATTTGGGGCTGCCAGAGCAGCTTAAAGTGAAAGGAGAAGATGCTTTGACATATAGAGCCATAAACCTATATAGAATTGATCTCAAATCCTTACCTGTGACCTAAACTGTGTACATGCAGGATAAGACTGCAAAGGAACTCATCAACCTGAGAAAGGACTAGAAGACCAAGAGGCAGGCAGAAATTTTACCATGTCCTCAAGGCTATATGATAAATTTCAGAGTCCAAGTCCTATTGAGCTCAAGAAACTTGGTAAATTCCTCAAGATTTACATGCTTTAAGAGGAAGAAATAAGTCCCAGGATACAGGTTTATGACCTGGAAATAAAATTAAAAATGTAGAAGTCTCTCTCTCTCTCTCTCTCTCTCTCCCTCTCTCTCTCTCTCTCTCTCTCTCTCTTTCACACACACACACACACACACACACACACGGCTAAAATTATAATCAAGGTGACCCACCAATAATTTAACTACCTGCTGAAATAAAATGTTACCCTGTTCAGAGAAAAATAATAAAATCCAAACTCTCCACAATGTATCAACCCAATGCTCACTATACAATTAAAACATGAGGCATGAAAACACGGAGCTGTGACAAAAACCAGGGTATAGATGAGTAATTAAGAGGTCAATACTTTGAACATAGAAATAAACAATACAACCTCTGAAACTTAAAAATAATTCATTGAACAGGTTTAACAGTAAATTATGCCATAAAAAATGAAGGCAAATTTAAAAACATATCCATGAAAGTTATTGCTAACTGAAGAAAAAAGAGTAACAGATTTAAAAGATGTCCTGTAGGACAATATTAAGCAGTCTGGATATATGTAGTTTAGTCTGGAAGGAAAAGTGACAGAGTAAGGCACAAATGCTACATGGATAAATGGTGACTAAAATTTTTCCAAATAGCATAAAAAGTAATCCACAGATCTTAGCTCAGTAAAACTCAAGCAAGGTAAACACAAACAAAGCCGCAATAGGAAGATAACACTAAAACTGCTGAAAATAAAAAGTAAGAACAAAAAGATACAGAGCCTCACATAAATGGTTAACTGATTTTTTTCTACAAAGATGCCAGGCAGTTGAAAGAGTAAAAACTAAAGTCTTGTCAATGAACTGTGCTGAAACAACTAGATATCCACATAAGCAAAAATTGAACTCTGACCTCTACCTCACACCACATACAAAAACAAAAAATAAAAAAAGTTTTAATGGGTCATTGACCCAAATACAAAAATAAAAGCTAAAAAGAAATCATAGGAGGAAATCTTTGCCACTTTGAGGAAGACAGAAATTTCTTAGATAAGACTCATATAGTAATCATTGTTAAAAGCATATGTGGATAAGCACATTAAACATCATCAACATTAAAATCAATTGCTCATTCAAAGACACTATAAAGAAAATAAAAAGGAAATCCACAGACTAAGAGAAAATATTCACAATATAGGCATCTGAGAAAGAACTCCTATCCAGAATATACAAAAGATTCCTACAAGAGGACAAATGACCCAATTAACAAAACAAGCAAATGATTTGAAGACATTTCACAAAAGAAGATATACAAGCCAATAAGCACAACCAGATGCTCACCGAGATGCTCACCATCACCATGCATCAGGGAAATATAAACTAAAAGCACAATGATATGATATATCACTGCTCAACCACTAGAGTGGTTATAAAGACTAACAGTACAAAATGTTAATGAAAATGTGGAACAACTCAAACTCTTTTAAAATGCTAACGCTAATATAAAATGGCATGATCACTTTGGAAAACAATTTATTTGGGAAATATCAGGTATGACCCAGAAATTTCACTCCTAGGCATTTACTCGAGGGAAATAAAAACATATTTTTAAAAAAGACTTATAGAAAAATATTCACATCAAATTTATTTGTAAGAACCAAAACCTGAAAACAATGCAAATGTCCACCAACAAGAGAATGGATTAAAAATTGTGGCATAGTCAAACTCCTGTTCAATTGTGGGTCGGTAGAGGAACTACCAGGAAAGAGACAAAAAGAACTTTCTGGGGAAGGTCATTGTTCTCTATCTTTATAAAGGGGTAAGTTACACAGATATATACACTTTTGACAAAGCTAACTGAACTGTACACTTAAAATCTGTGTGTTTTACCGCATATACTTATACCTCAACTTTAAAAGAAAACACAAGGAAGACAAAGGACCAGAGAATCAGAAGGTCCCGTCTGCCACACCAGACCTCTTCTATGAACTTCAGATCTTGATATCCAAGTTGACTTCTCCTCTTAGATATGGTAAATGGACCTCAGCAGAACATGCCCATGGCTTTCATTACCCTAAATCAGGTACTTTTCTGTTTCCTATCTTAGAAAATGGGCTCATACTCATGTGATTATGTAAGTCAGAAATCTGGGAGCCACCTTTCAACATCCTCACCACCCCTATAACTAATCCATTTCCAAATCTTACTGACTCTATCTCCTACAATTCTTTCAAATATGTCCACTTCTCTGGATCCTCACCATCATTCCCAACTCCAAGCTCCCACAATCTCTTCCCTGGACAACTCCAATAGCTATCTACATGGTTTTGCTCCAACCTTCTCTGTGACTCCTCTAAAGGGGATTGTCCACACTGAAACCCAAATGGTCTTTCCAAAATTCAGTTGGTTCATGTCTCCACCCTGCTTTCACACCCATCAAGGCCTTGTCCTGGCCTGCAAGTATGTTGAAACTCGGTTCCCATCACTCTGCTCTAGCTCTCAGTATGACAGCCACATTAATTTTTCCTATATTCTCATAACCTTCAAGCACTTTCCCACCATAGGACCTTTTAACTTGCTATTCTCTCTGCCTAAACACTATTCCTTTCCCTCCCTATCTGACTGACATCTATATTTTTTTAGGTCTTAACTCAGTTGTCATGAGCCCAATGAAGTTTTTTCCTAACCTTCTGACCAGGTCATTCCATAAGTTTAGAGACAATGTGGTTGGGGTTTGATGAGGTCATGAGGGTGGAGTCCCTCATGAATGTGATTAGTACCCTTATGAGAGTCACAAAAGAGCTTCCTTCCTCTTCCCTGTTGTCCATCCTATGAGGATACAATGAGAAGTCAGCTGTCTGCAACCAGAAGAAGGGTTCTCACCAAAACCTGACTATGCTGGCCCCCTGATCTCAGAATTCCAGCCTCCAGAACTGTAAGAAATTAATCTATATTGTTTACAAGCCCCCCCCCCCAGTTTTGGTATTTTGCTACAGCAACCCAAATACACTATGATATTTATCAATGAATCTTTAGGAAATTAGTTCTAATCTGTCCTCATAGCTCTTAGCGCAGCAATTTTCAACTGGTGTGCTGCAAGGATTTTTAAAACATGCAGTACCTGACTGTTTAGTCAGGGGCACTGACCTCTTTTCCCTTAGACTGTCAAATTAAAAAAATGACAACAGACACCACAACAATAACCATCCAGTGTGAATGCCCTGTCTTGAACCATAAATATATAGGTCATGTAATAGAGTTGCATCTTATTGGTCACATCACATAATAAGGTTGTCTCCAATTGCTTAATTCTTTTTTACCAGAAACTTTTATATACAAGTATAGGCACCTGCTTTTTTTAAAAAGTCACTTTGGATTAAAAAGGGTAGGTAATTACTATTATTATTTTTTGTTGTTAATCCACCAAAATTATACCTTTTTTAGCTCAGATCAGCAGAAATACATTTTTGGTGTGCCACAGAATTTTATAATTAGTTTATGTGTGCCGTGAAATGAAAAGGTTGAAAATCACTGTCTTAGCACATCAAAGCCATGGAAAACGGAATTTTTCTTGGGGTCCAGGCTGCTCCATTTCATGAAGGTATTTACACACATTTCACATCCAAATGGCTCTAATATACAACATGTTCCTGCAGGAGGGCCTAAGAACCGGGTCATTACTCCTACCAGGTGGTCATAGCCCAGGACATTTCAGAAGTCATAATTCCACATGTGAGCAGATTCTTGAGTGGATCTCTGCAAGAGGCTGAGTCTTGAAAACATCTCATTATACAGGACAGGGCAAAAGTAGGTTTACATTGTAAGTACACAAAACACAGAACTTATCCTTGTATTATTATTTATTAATTATTGTGTTACCTCATACGACAACTGTGAACCTACCTTCGCCCCACCCTGCACCCTTTCAAGGCCATCCGGTATCCTCTCAGAGACAGACATGAAATAAAACAAGCACTTCTCCCTCAAGAATTAGAAGGTTGAAAACGTAAATCACAGGCCCCTAATTCAAAATGGCCTACTAGGAATCAGAAGCGTTTCTCAATTTGATTGCACATTGGGTTGGGTTGGTGGTGAGGCAGGCTGGAGGGGGCCACCTTAGTTACTCATTCTAGGCCCCTCAAAGATTGTCTTAATTGGTCTGCAGTGAAATCCAGGCATCAGTACTGGGTTGGCCAAAAAGTCTGTTTAGTTTTTTCCATAAAATAAAAGATACATTTTTCATTTTCACCAATAAGTTTATTGATTTGGATATTTTGAGTATGTTGGCTATCTCCCACTTTTGGCTTCTAATGGGGAGAGGCCAGGGGTGTTGCTAAACATCTTCCAATGCACCAGACATCCCTAAAGCCCCCACAAGAATTATTTGGCCAAAATATCATTAGTACCAAGTATCTTGCCAAACTACTTTTGACACTTTTGATCAGTCATGGCACCTTCTCCATACACTACATAATCTTTTCTTGTGTTTCAGTTATGTTTTTACCTTTCTTGAAACAATAAAGCATAATATGCCAAAAATGTGTATTTTCTTCCATCTTCAATATTAAAATGGCTGCACAAAAATTCCCAATTTTGATTTTTCTTTTCTTAAATACATGCTGATAGTACAGCTGTCACAATACAATCTAACAAAATTGTTTCAAACAAAGGTAAAGACAACTAATCACTACTAGAGCCATCATACAGAAAAAAACTAAATGAACTTTTTGGCCAACCCAATATTTGTTTCTAAATCCTCTCATTTGGTTCTTACATGTAGCGATGGTAGAGAAGCCCTAATTCACTGCCACAATCATTCCTAAACCCTGGCAGCTGCAGCCAAATCCTGTAATGAGTATCAAAAATACAGATTGCTAAATCCTAATGCAGGCACAGTGAACAGACTCCCTCAGGGCACAACATGAAATACAGCCACAGCAGAATGTCTCATGCTCAGCCAAGGTTTGGAAAACTTTCACCTAGTACAGTGCTACTGAAAGTGTGGACCAGTATCACCTGGGAGTTTTATAAAGCAGAATCTGGTACCCACCCCAGACCTGGTCAATCAGAACCTGCATTTTATCAAGATCATCTGGTTATCCCCAAGCTCATGAATACATTCATCTTGTGCATCTTTGCCTTCTTTTTTATGGATGGGAAGGCAGGTCAGAAAAGTTAAAGAACTCAGCAAACTTAGAAAAAGGGTGTCTTGGTGGGGACAAAACATAGAACCTGGTCTCAGTGTCTAAGATTTCCTCTTCTATCACACTATATTTCTGAACTGCTGTCTAAGCTTTTGTTTTGCTATAACAAAGAAAGCACTTCCTTTTTACAGTGTTATTCCTTCAGACAGTAAGAAAATAACTCCATTCAACTCAATACCCCTGCATAATAATCCCATTCCTAAAGGAGATCATAAGCAAACCCTGAGGTCAATAATCCTGGCTGATAGGAATTTCTGGAAGAAGAGAGGTTCTATTCAGTCAATAAAAATAATATAAAAGTACATGAAATATTGCTTCCCTTTCTACAGCAATTCCAAGAAAAGAACATTTTCCTCTGAGCTGCTCCAACAGTACCTGTACCTGACATGATTGGACAGTTTTTTGGCTTTTTGTTTTGTTTTTATGAAAACTGTGTATTCTGATACAGAAATTCCATGGACATTAACAATGGGTGAATGGTGGGGAGAGGTTAAATCTCTCTCTCCCCCTCTCCCTCCCATCCTCTCCTCCTTTTTAATGCAAATAATCCTAGGGGATATATTTCAGAGCACCAGCACAGAGAAGTTTTAAGATATTTTCAGAAGTGCTAAGCCTCACAAAAGAATTCTAGTGTACCGACAAGGAGAGAAAACATGGAGTCCAGGTGAAGGCAAAAAACTTCACAAAAAGAAACTGAAACACTGAATAAAACACTTTCACTAATTTACAGTTTTTCCAAAGTTTTCAAGACTACTTCTAAGGAGAGCCATTCGGATGTTCCCCCTGATTGTATTCACTTAGTCCTACCTTTGGGGAAGCACACCCGCCAGAAATCATCACTCTTATTCCAAAAACCCTAAAACCCAGTCACGGAGCTGCTCCAGCAGAGGTGGCGTGCAGGCAGAAACTGGAAGCCTGGCTCAGGGCTCTTGCAAGCTGCTCTCCCAGGTGACCGGCCTTCCCTGAGAAAGGACCTGAGTTACCCCAACCTCCACAAGCCTCTGATTCAAAGGGCTAAAGAACGTGCATTCCAAATGACCAAGAAGGGAAATTTGAAACTTAAAAGCAACACAATAAAATCCACGTAGCAATAATCACTATCATTTTCTAAGCGGTTGGTAGAAAGGGGCATTGTTGAATATCTTCAACAATGCTAACTGTCAAAATTTCATTATAAAGTTAGGTTTTGGTTTGGGATTTCAGTTTTATTCAACAATTTACTTTGTTTCTCATCTAAATCGGGCTCTTATTAAAATCTGAAGCTACACGTTACTAATCCACAAGAACAGACTGACCAAGCTAAACACCTGGCCTGTGATACTCTTTTCCAAATGTCTGTAAGTAGAATACAGACATCACCTCTGGACACAGTCGCGCTAAAGCTCCCTTTGGTTGTGTTCTTCTTTACTTCAAAGGAATAAAGGGGGAGCCAGGTGAGAGTGATTCTACAGGTGATCACTACAGCATCATTCCCATCTGGCTGTCTCCCAAATTTCCCTTTTTCAGGGAACTCTTCCCCACTTCTGTCTACACCCAGGTGCTCGAGTCAAAATCTGGAAAGTCATCCTCATACTTCTTCATTCATGCCTTCCAATACCCTGCTGATTCTACCAACAAATCACTTCTCTTCATCTCTGTTGCTACCATCCCAGGCCATGCCACCATCATCCCTTGCCTGGTCTACTGTCAGAGTCTCCTAAACTGGTCCCCTAATATCACTCCTCCTCCCTCCAATCCAACCTGTCATTATGCAACAAGTAACCATTCTAGCCAGACCTGTCCATGGCACTGGAATATAGCACAAAAGCCTGGCCCTGAATAGCCAGGCCCATAACTGTCTCCCTCCTCCCTTCCTTCCCATCTTACTCTTTTTTTGCCCACTGCAATCCAACTGCACCAGACTTTAAGCTTCACAAACTCAGCCAGCCATTTTCTTTTTCTGTCCTTAGGACTGTTCCCATGTTTTCTCATTGCCCGAAATATTCCTCCACCCACATACCATCTAGCTACCTCTTACTTTAGGTCTCACTTTAACACTACTTCCTTAAAAAGGTCTCCCCTGACACAATCTCCCAATCAAAATTAGTCCCTCTTACCCTTAATCACAGCAACCTCCCCTGTTCCTTCAAAATGCTCACCACAATTTGCTGTTAAATATTTGATATGAGTCACCTGAATGCCTGTTTCCCTACCAGACTCCAAGTCTCATGAGGTCAGGGACCACACCTGTTTGTTCATCACTGTACACCACAAATGTTTGTCAAATGATCAAATCAAATGTAACAATTCTGTGTCCTGTGTAAAGTCATATAGGAATCAATAATTATTAGAGCAATGTTAGACACTGTCAAGAATACAGGTAAGAATCATGTTAGGTGTTTCTCTTCAAAGAACTGACAATTCTGTTGGTGGGGTGGGTGTGTGTGTGTGTGTGTGTGTGTGTGTGTGTGTGTATCTCCCTGGCTGGTGTGGCTCAGTGGATTGAGTGCTGACCTGAGAACCAGAGGGTTGCTTGTTTGGTTCCTGGTCAGGACACATGCCTGGCTTGCGGGCTAGGTCCCCAGTGGGGGACATGCAAGAGGCAACCACACATTGATGTTTCTTTCCCTCTCTTTCTCCCTCCTTTCCCCTCTCTCTAAAAATAAATAAATAAAATATTTAAATATATATCTATATATAGATATTCCTAAACAGATTTCCCTGCACTTGTGAATTTAAATCACGGAATATATATTATTTTTTAAACTTGTCTTCTGAGTGAGCTATATCTGTAGATATATTTGTTTCATAGAACAGTAACAACAAACCCATTACTGAAGCACATGTAACACATTTTATTTGGGCTAAAGTCCTGGCACAGGTGGCTAAACAAAGGCATAAATAATGTACGCACCAAGGCCACACCCACCATGTTGTTATCTGGGAGATACGCTGCCCACTTCCACTACATCAGCCACAGGATAAAAGGCTGGTGTCTTTCCTGCCTTACAACACACCTTCATCCTTCAGTTCTACAAGGAAATGTGTGTGTGTGTGTCGACACAAACGCTTTGTACCCTTCCATGATGAGACTAATTATTACATAATAATATTACCAACATTAGGCAGACCATCACTGTGGGAGTTTGAAATATGCAAAAATATCTGTTAATTTATTCAAATTTGTTCAGCTGTCATCAAAGTTAAAAATATGCCTCCATGTTTCATTCCTTCAGTATCAAAGGTACATTTTTAAGTTTCTGTGTGTCTTTGATGGCATTATTTTTCCATCTAGCCAAAGTAGTTCAGAATGTGTAAGATACTGCATATTTCTAAAATTCTATTGGTAGGAATAATAGAAATTTTGTTATAAAAATATTTCTATATACAAAAAAGTTCAACAATTCGAATTCTGTACTATTAATAGTTGATGTTTTGTTCATAAGAAGATGGGCTTCTAAAATGAACACTGGTCAGAATCATTAGAAGGAAAATATGACTACAATATGGCCTAGAGATTCATAGCCTCAAAATACAACAAAAACCCTTTACATGAATACAGATAATGACAATTATATACTGGATTTTATTACAATAAAATTTCTTAAAATATCTAAAGTTGTAAGACATTCACTAATTATATAATCTTAGATAAAAGCTAAATAAGTCAAGATGTGTTTATCAGGGGAAAAAAGTATTACATATTTAATGATTCGGCAACATTTTTCAATCCCACGAATAAACACTTTTTTTTGCAAATGAATTGTGTCTGAAGGGATTATATATTTTCCTGGAAGGTAACCTTTTAAGGCAACTGAACACTAATGACAAGATAACTAATGAAAAATTTCAATTAAAAGACTAGTCTAATCTGCGCACCTGGTAGAAAAATAAGCAAAGCTTTTCTGAATGCATTGACAATCCAATTAATTTTCTAAAGCTTTGTCCTATTTTATTTTAATTTCTACTATCTATGCACCAGGAGCTAATTGTTCAAGGGAAAGATACAGATCACATATTTGATGCAATTCTCTCCTTTGGCCAGATTTCACTGGGCCAGTTACAAAAAGAGGCTGACATTTCTGCCTTCTTCAGCTTCTTCAGTCACTGCCAGTCACTGAGATGAGGAGAACTGGTGTTTCTTTGGCTCTAAGTAGTAGGTTTTTGTTGACTAGAGAGGGGTGCCTATTTGTTTTTGTTTTATGTTTTTTGTTTTTTTCTCCAACTATTTAAGTCCTTGGTAAAATGCATCCAACTGCTTTTAAGCTCAGATCCACCAGTTTATGGAAATCTCAACTCTTAATACTTTGCTTTTTTCAGGATAAAAGAAAAAGGAAGGGAGGGAGGGAGGAAGAGAGGGAATCTACCCAAACCTTATCTTAGAGAAAATGGAAAAAAATTGATATTATTAGGCCCTTACTATCACAAGGCACAGTGCAAGATCCACTACATCTGTGGTTTTGCTGAGTTTTTCCAGCAGTTTTAACAATTCTGGAGAGTCTTGGTGTGTCACTGTAGGTAAAGGCTCAAGCCAGGACAGATGTCTGTGTCATCAAGATGGAAACGCCTTTGCTTTATTGAGAGCACTGTTCTCTGAGCTTGGAAATGCCCTGCAGAGTTCCAGAAAGATTACCAGTTACCTTGACCACAGGTGCTCCCGCAGAGGCAGAGATTACTTTAAGAATAAATAGGAGAATGTATTAGTCCTTTCATTCCTCATTCTCAGAGGAGATATTTTGTTCCCAAGCCCAACTGTTTTCTCTCCACCTGACATTCTTTCCTTTGTCCATCATCTTTATATGTACTGGCTGCATATGATGTCACTTGTGGACATGTTTCATGCCCTGACATGTGTCAGTACAGTGAATGGGCATAAATGCACTCATTCTGCACACAGCACTTATGGGGGGTATAAAAGAAGAACACGGCAAAACCTTACCACGAAGGATTGATGATTGGTAATTATGCCTCAATACCCTTGATAGAAATGGGGAAATACCAAAGAAATTAAGTCTGTTTGAAGCCAAATCCAATGATAAATTCAGTTCTGGCCACATTGAGTTTTAGGTGACTTCTGAGAAGTATAAGAGGAGGAATTGTACGGGCCATTGGAATGTGGGGCTGGAGCACAGAGAGGATAAAGCCAGCACAGAGGACAAATGTGCTCTAAAAGAAGGGTGAAGACGCAAGAAAGACAGCTGAAGGTTGAACCTGGATGACTATTCATCCTTCAGAAGGGAGGAGAGGAGAAGAGGGGAGGGGAGGGAGGGGATGAGAGGAGAGGAAAGGGGGAACAAAAAGAGAACCCAGGAAAAAGGGCAGGAGAGAGTGCAAAGACATGAAAATCCAAAAGGTGAGCATGGATGTGGAAAGGTATCCTGCAAAGCCAGAAAAATATGAACCAATAAAAGGCCTTTGGAGTCACATGAATGTTCACTTGTATGTAACCTTCCAGGAAACTTCAACAACACAGTATAGACAGAAATAGGTTGAAAACAGATGCAACCAAGAAGTAAAGGCAACTACAGATGGTGCATTCAAAGATTTAAACATCTTGATGATAATAAAACCAACAGCACTGGTACTTATACTGCTTCTTATGTACCAGACACTATTCTTAGCACCTTGCACACACTACCTCATTTAATCCTCACTCTTAACACCATAAGCTAGATCTATTATTACTTGTATTTTACAGAGGAGAAAACTAGGTACAGATAAGTAAGCCACAGAGCGAGAAACTCTCAGAGCCGGGATGCTAATGCAAACCCCCAGAACCTATGGTTCTTAACCAGTATGTACACTACCCTCACGTAAAAAAAAAGAAGCATCATTTCCATTCATTATGCATCCCCAATACTTAGATCAGTGCCTAGCACACAGTAAGCCTGCAATAAATGTCTGTTGAATTAATAAATGATTAACAAAAAAGAGTATGAGGATCAAGCAAAAGGATGGGAGTTGTTTTTAAGAGACTTTATTCTAGGATTATTTAAGCTTCGTTGAAAAGGTCCTTTATTCTCTCAATGCTACTAATATAAGAAAATTAACTCATTGTGTTTTAATTTGCCCCAAATAAAAAAAATATGCCAGCAGACAAAAAAGACTTATAGAAAAGACCAGGAAGAAGGTTAATTTTCCCCTCGATCCAAGTGAGTTGTCTAATTTTTAGTTAAACTTGGTGATCTGACAATGGCTCTGCAGTCTCTAAACAGTCAAAATTCATTTCCCCCCTCCCACCAAATACAGTGTAGGACTGTAAGCTGCTCCTTAGGCAAAACACTCAGAAAACACTTAACCTGGTAAGGATCGATTCTCAGTGATAAAACTTACCATCAATAACTCCTAACTGCAAAATTGTTTTTAAAATAATTTAATAAGAATTTATAGATTTTTAAAAAGTTCTTTCTTGCATAAAGTAGTTGAACTTTTAAGCCCTTGGAGATTTGAACAAAGAGTTAGAAACTATTTCAGCTGTACATCAGGTTGGAACAGAAGATGAGCATGAGATCACTTACACATTCCCCTCTCATGCTCTCAGGAAGCCCATCTGATTGGTCCTGTACAATACAATTTCCAGTTTCAAATGTGAACATTCATGAAATATATTAAACCGTGCAATTACTTATACAAGTAATGTTTTGGGGGGGAAATCCATTATGGGCTTGTTTAACTTAGGAAACAAAAATCAGAAAGCATTTATTCAACTAGTACTTAGTGCTGTGTGCTCTTCACAGTGGAGGATATTACAGTATGTGCAGGTATGACCCAAATCCCTACAGAGCTTAGTTCATTGATCAACATGTTCATGACTTCCCAGTTCTATGTCAGTGTCTTTAGAAACTGCTATGATTGTAACTTAAGCTCAGATCTCAAATTGCTTATCTCTCAAAAACAATAGGACCTCTCGAAATACATAGTCCTTATATTTCTCTTTATCGACCAGATCCCAAGAAAGAAAGAAACTCATTTCAATGAAATTTCATGTAGCTTTTCAACTACTCTTTCTTATCTAAATCACTCTGCTCTTTATTTAATTTTCCTACCTTTTTCCATGTGAAAACTTAATATATCACAAAACTACTATCTAGAATATATATGAATTCATCTATTTTAAGAGTAACCTCATACAACCAAATACTGAAATGTTTCAACTGCACACTGATTTATGAGATTACATTATTACTGCCCTCATTCAAGCAAATATTTTTCAAGACTAAACCTTTCCGATATTAACTTCTACATTATATAGAGTAAGGATATTTAAATATTTCTTTTCATTCATTACTCAATGATAAAAAGGGGTCATGCCACACATTATTCAATCAGAGTGTTTGGTGGAATACACCGAGGATTTCTGTTTCAATTTTATTAAGGTGTAATTAACAAATAAAAATTGTATATGCTTCAGGTTGTACAACGTAATGGTTTAACGTATGGACACATTGTGAAATGATTAGCACAATCAAGCTAATTATTTTATCCATTACCTCACTCACACAGTTATCATTTTCTTTCCTTTTTGAGTATAGGTAAGAAGAATATAAGATAGGCTTTTTTTAAATTCGATTCAGCTACTGGTAAAGGAAAAATGTTTCATAAATACCCATTTCATAGAGAACATCAGGACTACTTTTCTTTAACCTCAGTTTCCACAACCACCACTAGTTTTTGGTTGTTACTTATTCATGTTCATTTGATTTAGCAACATAGCACTTTTATTCATATAATTACTATGTGCCATATTTTAATTTTCCCATTAAAACTAATTTGTTGAGGACATTTCAAAGTACATTTCAATATGCAGTTTCTAACCCTCCCCCCCCCCGCAGCAGGCCCCCAAAAATCCCTAAGTCCAAGATTCAGACCTGCTGATTAAGGAAACACCACTTAAAATAATATTACGTCCAATCATATTTTGGGGGGGTAATTTAATAAGTTTGAAGAACTTTGAAGAACATCAGTTTTAGCTCTGCATTTTATTTTAAAAGTTTGGATAATGGAAAACTACTACAATCATATCCTAGGTAAGTAACCATAAATCTGGGAACTGTCAATAAGATCAAAGCACTGACATGAACTGACTCACCAATTTCACATAAATTACAGTAAGACATATGCTAGAGGGCAAATTTTATTGAAATATAATATGTCATCTACACTATAGTCATCTTTTCTAGTGCAAAACTTATTTATATGGCTTATATAAAGTTTCTTATCTTTCATATATGTACCACCACACTGAAAGGGTTTATTATAATAAAATTCTGTCCATCTGCCAAAATAAATATTCTACTAGTCTAAAATTTATTTAAATTTCTTCCTTTGCATAAACTATCTTTATTAATATCCCATTCTGTCACAAAGTGTTGTTTACCATCAACTAAAATAAGATTGCAATGACTACCTTTCTTGGTTTTACTTTTCTATGTATGATATTTTAAAATATTTTCTCCCTGAAGTAATAACCAACTACATTGATTTTAACTTTCAGTCAAATTTGAGGGAAAAAGAAAGAAAAAAAAAAGCACAGAAAAAGAACAAAATTAACTACTTGGTTTACCTGTGACAGAACCTGCAGTGACCTCTGGTGGTGAATCCTAAAGACAGAGTTTTGGAGAACAATTCACACCACCTTTTTCCTAGGCCAGACACTGGAGAATATGGAAGCAATGTTGGTCCAGGCTAGCAAATAGCTGTTATTAACAACGAAAGTCAAAGGTAAATATTGGCTGAACTGAGGGATTTCTCTTTGGAAATCTAATCAGTCACCGTCAATTAAAATAATCATAGCTGCTCCCTTCTATCAAAAAATAGTGTCTTATATAGTTCTGTTAGTAGGGCAGTTAAAAGATAGCTAGGCACATGGATTTCATACACACCCTACTTCTGGAATCAAGCAAAAGATAGGCAAAGAGGGCAATTCGAATGAAGACCAGAGCACCCTCGGGTAAACAGCTCTGTAGTCAGGAAAGTACTGCATTCGTTATATAACGCAGTGTGGGCTCCAAAGCAAGAGACAATCCTCCGGCTTATTTGTAAACGTAATTTAGGAGGTTGTCAGTATAATTTTAACCTCTATGATATTTTAATAGTGAAAGTGATACGTTATAAGACTGGGTAAACCAATGCTTCTAAAACACTATGTGGTTTTATCGACATTTCCTAAATTGTGATTTAAATGTTAAAGAAAATCTTTCAGTACCAAGAAATTTATACCCAAAATACCCATTTTTTAATCATTTCTTTCAAACTGGATAATACCTAAAAGTTATTATTCCTTATTTTGTTTTTAAATCACTAGTTTATTTCCTCTCCTATAGGTTCCTTTTTAGATCTCAGTTTTTACAAATATTAATTACAGCACAAAATCATTTTGGATATTCCTATAAGTAAAAGATAACTGAGTAAAGACATTGCTGGTGCAGCTGGGTATCTCAAGAAAAATAGAAATTGAGTATATCGAACTTCTTCTCTTAAAAGTTAAATGGTTCACAAAATACTATGTCCACTGTCTTCTTTTCTCTGCCCCTTTTTCCTCTAAAGAGAAAAACATTTCTAGTTTTTCATGATGTTCAAAATATTAGAGAGCAATATTTAATTTATAATAAAAATACACTATTTTCAAAGTTATAATTTTTCAAAATGGCAACCTAGTTTACTGTTACCCAAAATAACCATTTCTGCCAATTTATCAGGGAATCAAAGACGACATCTGATGAAATGTGCTGCCTGAAGACACAACCACACGGAAAGCCCTGGAAATGTTTTGGTTTTTGAACCTAAAATCCAATCTCATAGTTCTAAAAGCTGTTGCTCTCTTTCAGTGACTTTCCCTTCACCCGCAAGTGTACTTGCTCCTTACAGCCCAGTATACGTCGATGAACAGCTTGCATAAGTAATTGAAATTTAAATGAGTGAAGATAGCCTAATAATGTTTCAGACACAGATTTGGTCGATACGCACTTTGACCTTCTTTCTATGAGACATTGCACAGATGTAATGAACTCACCACACAGTTCCCAAACTCTCCCTACCTACCAGCTTATCTAAAAAACGTATTTAAACCTTGCTATTTATCCTTTTGACTTTTACAACTTCTTGGGCCAATAATGTGCTCTCTGTACCTACTAGAATCACATGCCAAGAGTTATTGTAATTCCTTTTATTTGTCTGAAATGATCTGGTCTTTTATCTTAAAACTAAATAAATTCCCTACTTTTAATATTTTGGGATTTTTCTTTAAAGTATGTGTGTATCCATCTTACTCAATGGCCTTCATTATTTGATTTTATTTTACTTTATTTTATAGACTTTGAATCACCATAACAATTTGAAATGTCTGCCCATAACAGACTGAGTCAACTAAATAAGAAAAATAAAAATCCCATCTCAGGAGATGGGAAATAACAGCAAACAGGCTACAGTGCTACTCTGGGGCTCAGAATATAGCACCATTATCCTGGGAAATTGTGGCTGAGGAGTTTGGAATTTTATTAGGAACTCCTCACATTTAAAAGCACCATCAAGAAGTTGTCTGATGGATTTCTAATTGGCTGAGATTTCAGCTCATTAGTGATATCCATGGACAAATAAGTGCCTGATGTTTTCCCTTTGTGTCTGTTTCCCTTTCATGTCTAATCTCAATTATCTCCCTCCCTCCATGTGTGTGTGTGTGTGTGTGTGTGTGTGTGTGTCTTTCTTTCTCTCTCTCCCCTACAACCCACCTCCCTCCCTTCCTCTCTGTATTTCTATTACTTTCTACAGCTGTCTTTGTGTGTGAGAGAAAGAGTGTTTTCTTCTGCACTATCTTTGTATCTAGGTGGATGTCAGTCTGTATGTTAACCAGTGTGCATCTCTAGGTATTGTTTCTGTTTCATCTGACTCTCACTAAAACCAGAAAATGATGTTGTGTCAGAAAGAGAAGCATTTCATGGACTAAGACAATCCCAGCCTATCTCTCCAATTCTTAAATATACTAGGAGTTACCCCTCCTTTTCTTTCTTTTTCCACTAAAACTCTACCAACACTTCACTTTCAATGTTGTTAAATTAGTGAATAATGGAATCTTCACTGTGACAAACTCGATCTGCCTATGAGAATTCTGAAGGAAATTTTCTCCATTAATCCCAATTAAATAATTTCTCAAAGTAAACTGATCTATCTCTCTGCCAAATCATATAGAAATGGCAACAACTATGGGATACTCCCACACATTTATGGGAGTAAATTTTTTTAATACTCCATAATTTAAAAATTACAGTTGTAATTTTGCCACCTGTAAAAATGGTACTGAGACTTTCCAATATTTATTATATACACAAGCACATATACTTACCTAAGTTACCACATTTCAAACAAAGCTCAGAGATTTTGAGTAGTAGTATTAAAAGTTAGCCATAAGCAATTAGAGGTGGTATATAAAATGCCAAAACAGATAAATTTTCATTCACACTTGGTGTTATCCATGAAAAGAAATACTAAACCAATGAAGCAATTATGAACATAACATGTGAAAAAGATAGAACATTCACCAACTTGGATGGAAGATGTAAAATGGAGGCAACAGAAGCAGGTATTTCTAAGTCACACAAGGTAAGTCTTAATTTCATGGTATATCTAAAATAAAAAGTAATCTAAAAACTGACTCATAGTTCCAGACCTTTTAACTAAAGATGCTATATTAGGAAACTTCAGTCGAGGAATTATTATCTGCTTTCTGGTTGCCCTGCGGAGCAATTGAGAACCTATAGGTTTATTCTTTATTTTGAAAAGTCCTTTCACAGAGCAAAATACAAGGAGTTGAAATAACTCAAGGGGATGAGAAAGCTGAAATAAGATTAATGTACCTTAACTGATTCTAAGGACCTTTAAATATCCCAAACCATCTGTTTTAATAGTAAAATCCCCTTGTAAGGTCTGGAATAATATTAACAGGAGAAGGTAATAGATAAACATAGAAATTGCCTACCATTATAAATTTATATTTTATATCATCATGAAAAAAATAAAAACACATTTGAAATCACACTGGAATAACTAAAAATATTATAGGTTTTTTAAAATTAGATCCAACCCCAAAAGTCTACTCCAGACTGTACCGTACCAGATGTTGACCCCTGTGGAAGAAATAAAGTCACACATCAGAGCTTTATGAAAAACAGCTCGGGACATTTAAATATATACAGTCCCAAAGCCAGGGGAAATATGTGCAAACCCAGTTTTAGAGGAGATCCTAATGTGAGAATTAATATAATCTAAGCTGCCAACTCAGGGAGAGCATAATTGTATTTAATTGTTTATTATTATTTGAGTGTGCTTTGCTCTTGCCCACTAGGCAGGGAACTTCTTGAGAACAGAAGTTTCTTAATCATTTTTTACTCAAAGGATCCCACAGAGTATCTGTTGTATAAGGCACCCTCTAAAAAAAATATTGTTTTAATGAATAAACAATTATGGAACTGCAGAGAGTATTTCAATTGCTTTGGTCCAAGCTCTACTGTGACCAATATGCAGAAATATCTCTCTCACAATTCTCCAAACAAGGGATTTAAAAACAAAATAACAGCCCCCAGAGAGGGGAGAGGGGATACTTTATAGGATACTTTACCTATCTTCCTTATAAAATTGGAAATTATGTAAAAGAATTTAAAGCAAGTGGAAGATGTAGAGATTTCAGTAAACTGCAAAGTTTATTAGGTCTTCAGATGTGAAATATATAACCATCCCCATTCAGAGCATATTGGAGGAAATGAATGCATAAATAGATGGCATTTTAAAGACAATTTAAGGCAAGAAAACCTTCACATCAGTATCAAGGTAAAAATGGCATTTTTAACATTCTTTCTCTAGTTACCTTAAAAACACAGAAGCTATTGCTTCCCTTCTACATTTCTCTTGTTTAAGTCAAATCAAATATCATATGAATCATTATAAGCCAATGCAAAAATTTTTTTAAAAAAGAAACTTTCAACATATATTTGACCATAGTAATTGTCTTCCCATTTTTCAAGTATTCTCTTCATTAGGTTCAAGTACTCTCCCTAGCACAAGGTTCCTTCCAGCGGCACCCATTGGGCCCAAAAGCCAAATCAGTGACAAAATCTTATTAAGTATCTACTTTAGCAGCCATTCCCAACTTGAAGGAAGCCCTTGCACTAAGATTCAGCTCTAAGAATTTGTTCAGTCTCTGCAACCTACTTGGGGAAAAAATGTAGAAAGAGGATGGACAAGAAATATAGCCCTCACCAAACTGAAACTCAACACTATTCTCCAGGTACCTGCACCCTACCCGCCATCCCCCCTCCCCCCGCCCCCATAGCTTCCTCCTGTTTCTGGCTCTGGACAGGTGGGAGAGGGGTGAGCACGTCCTGAGGAGAAGGCACAACTAACTTTCCAGCACCACTCATTCCCACCTCCATCCAAAATCAGGTCCAGCTAGTCACCGAAGCCACCAGGCTGGGCTGTCTGCATCCCCCGCCCCCTTTGGGAGAGGGATGGGATAGGGGCGCACACGCGTGTGCAGGATAGAAGTAGGGGTGTTCTGAACTGCAACTCTTCTTACCACTGGAGCGCCTGACGATGTTCTCCAAAAATGTGTTCTGAGGTGCCACCAGCCCTCTCTTGCCCCCCGGCATCCTGGGTCTGGAGAGCGGCGGCCAGGATCCGCGGCGGGGGAGGGGGGATGCAGGAAGAGAAGGTGGAGGAAGAGTAGGAAAAGGTGGTGGAGAAGATGGAGCCGAAAGAAGAGGGGGTGTGGCGGCGACGGGGTCCCCTGACTGTGTCTCCAGCCCAACCCGGATGAGCAGCTCTGGGGAGGAGGACCAGGCAGTTCATGGTAGTAGCGCTCCCCCGGCCGCAGCTGCCCAGACTGTGGCGGTGCCGCACACGGGGCTCTGGAACTGCAGGCTCCGCGGGGCACAATGCGCCTGCGCCGCCCCCGCTGTCGCTGTCCCGCCGGTGCTGCTGCTCAAGCTACTGCTGAGGCTGCTGCGGTGGTGGCCTCCGCCTGGGCGCGGGCTCAGCATTTCTCCCCCTTCCCCGTGCCCTGAGGTCAGGGGAGCGGGAAGGGCCAACTCAAGCGCCTCTTCCAGTCACTGTGAGCCCAGACCCAGACACCTTCACTGCGCCTTCCTTCTTCCGTTGCCCCAGCCCACCCTTCTCTAGCAGCTGGATCACCGCTGCCCCGCGGAGCCCAACTTCTACGGGGCTGTGCGCCTTGTGTCCGCTCCTCTCTCCCTGGAGATCTAGGCAAATGCTCGCCGTCCAGTGGGGCCGTGGAGTGGGAAAGGAAGTGGGAGAAGCAGGCAGGATGCCAGAGCGGGCAATGGGCAATCGAAGGGATCACATCTCAGCTTCTCCCGGAGGGGTCCCGAGACTCAAACGAGTCTGCTGGGTTGAAAATGCTCCCGCTCGGCTGAGGCTGAGCACCGAGACTGGGCGGTGCACTGGGACGCACAGCAGCCACCTGACGCTGCTACGCCCACCCCCCTCATTCTGGCTTCGGCTCCCGAAGCTCAACACAGAAGCTCTCAGCACCGGTCCTACCCCAAGCAGTGGAGTCCGAGCCAGATAAGGTCCGCCTAGGGCTGGGTCTGGCGAGGGAGAGCAGCAGCCGCACCGGGGCGCTTCCCCAGAGCTGCGGAGCGCAGGAGGCAAGTGGGGAGCTTGGCTGTGAAGTTGCTGAAAAGGTCGCACTTAACGCAAGGAGCAGGGAAAGAGGGTGAATAATTCACACCTGAAAGAGGGTGCAGCGGGCGTCAGTTGCGGTGGAAAACCAGTGAAGGTGACGGGAGCAAAGCTGAGCTGGAAGTGCGAACAGGGTTCATCTCTAACAACCCTCTAACCATTCATAACCGGGGACAGGAGTGCAACCGTTAGAAACAGAGTCCAAAAGCCGGAATTTACCACGGAGAGGGGACAATGGCATACACGCGAATGCATCTGGGAGAGATGTGGAGAAAATGGGGAGCTCGTGCGGCAGCAGCTTTTCTTCCCTAAGACAGTGGTTCTCAAAGTGGTCCTCACTGGCAGCACCTCCTGAGAACTCGTTAGAAATGCAGGTGATGGGGCTCTATATACCCCAGAGCTAGGGAGCCCAGAACCAAGGGTGGGGGGCAACAATCTGTTCTATCCATCCTTGGAACAATCCATCCTTCACAGCTGATTTTCCCCTTCCAGGCAAACATGTTGCACACTCTAATCTGAAAAGCACCAATATAAGGCTTCCTCTCAGGAAGCTCCAATTGGGCCTGTTGAGAAAGGACAGCTACATAAGAAGGGTCAAGGAGTAGAGACAAAATGTGTGCTGAGACAGGATCAGAGGATGGTGGTGAGGGGAAGCATGAAGCAGTGAAGGCAAAAGGAAAGCTGGACAGGCAGTCCCCTTTACCTGGGTCAGAATAGGCTCCTGTGCTAGGTAATCCCTGTTAGAAATGGTCAAGGCTAAATTGCCCAAAGGCAGCAGGAACCCCCAGGCTGGGGTCAAAGGAAACATCTGCTCAGTGCCAGACCAGGGCTAGAAGGAAAAAAAAGGGAGGGGTGGTGTCTGATTTTGTTTGGAATCCCTAGATCAGGGCTCCCCAAACTCAGGGGCCACAGACCAGTACCAGTCCAGGCCTATTAGAAACCTGGCCACACAAAAGGAGGTGAGCTTGAATGTAATGTGCTTGAATCATCCTGAAACCACATCCCCCAAACCCAGTCTGTGGAAAAATTGTCCCCTATGAAACCAATCCCTGGTGCCAAAAAAAAGTTGGTGACCACTGCCTACTGACTGGTAATCACCAGTCACTGGCCTCCAGTGACCATCACTCTCTCTCCTGAGCACCCCAGGGTAAGGGCCCCAGCCTGTGGCTGACAGACATAAACGCACAACCAGAATCCAGGTTTTAGCTCAGGGTCGTATGTTCCCTCTGCTCTTGGAAATGTCTGCCTGTTTGCCCAGTTGAGCAGCTAAGCAAACCCAGAAGGCTGACTGGAGGCAAAGAGCAGTTTGCTATGCTGGAATTCCTTCCGCAAAAAACCAAGAGACTGTGGCATAACACTAGGCTATTTGAGCTTTCTACCCAAAGCACTGCTGGCAGTGCAAGTTTCTTCCCTTACAGCTAGAATGTCTTCTAAATGCATGGGTGACTTTAATTGAATAACAAGGGACTCAGGCACAGATTGGACCCTTGTGGCTCACCTGCCTCTTACAGGAGTCAAAGATATAGCTGAGGTTACAGCTCCTTCCCTGCAGTTGAAGCAGAGGGGAACTGCAAAGACATCCTTAACAGCTAGATTTTCCCTCTCAAGTGAGTTTCATGTGACCTATGTTCATGGCAAAGTAGGCTATTGTGCAGGCCGATCATGGTCCTAGACCAGTGGTTTTCAACCGATGTGCCACGGCACACTGGTGAGCTGCAAGAGTTGTTGAAACGTGCACTACCTGACTGTTTATTTAGTCAGAGGCACTGACCTCTTTTCCCTTAAGTTTTCAAATTAAAAAATTACAACAGCCAAAGGAACAATAGCTATCAGTGTGAATGAATCAAAATTATACCTATTTTTTTTGTCAGATCAGCAAAAAAATATATTTTTCAGTGGGCTGCAGAATTTTAGCAATTAATTTATGTGTGCCATGAGATTTAAAAAAAAAAAAGTTTGAAAATTGCTGTCATAGGCCAATCAGCCATTCAGAGACTGGAGTGGTGAACAGGCAAGCTAATCTTTTTAAAATATATACCAATATAATTCATAGATTGCTATCCTAGACTTCTAACATGATATGATAAATCCATCAACAACACAAATAGGAAATATTTCAAATCTATATGTTCTTTTGCACCTCATCAGCTGTCCATTCTTGCCTCTGGGTATTGATATAAAATCTTGGCTTCCCAGCATTTCCCATCAAATATAAATATCCCTGTTCTAAATCACTCCTCTGTGGGTGTATTAGCTCACACTTCCCAAAGAGCAAACTCTTTTGGACTCCAGTAAGACACAGTCACACAGTTACTAGTAGAACTTCCCATTCATTTCCACTTGCAGATTTAATTAAAATGACATTTACCCTTTCTTCTTTGTCCTTAATAACTGCATAGCCTCACAGCTTTTGGATTATTTTAATTATTGTAAAAAATGGTAGCTATAAAGTATGAAATCCTTGGTTTACACACTTTTCTTAATCTGCTATTTTAAATTTTCAATTCACAGAGGAAGAAACAGAGACTTAGAGAAATGAAGCACCTATCCAAAATGACATGGTGCTTCAGAGGCTGCATCGAAACTAGAATTGGGTCTCCTCACCCTTCAGCCAGAGCTTGCAAATAATAGAAAATAGCCTGATTTGGGCTTAGTGTAGTAATACCCAGCAATATCTAGTGATCTGTATTGCCATCATTCATTTGGTAGCACTAGAGAGAAGAGAAACACCTGACAACTTAAAACAGCTCATAAACAAAATGGAGTTTAGGAAAATAGAGCGGCAACGTATGGCCTTGCTGGCCCTAAGGCAGGTGCTGGACGAATGCAGCAAGGTGCTAATACAGCATTTCAAAACATTTTGCAGAGTCCATATGTTAGCTATAACCAAACCACGGGCTTAACAGGTGAGAGAGAGAGATAGGAATCTAACAGCTTCAGTGTCACACAGAGGCCTACTTTTTGTTTGTTTTATTACGAAGATTCCATTTTAAAGCAGAATCATTTGTCCTTTCCTCCCCTCTTGAGGTATTGTAATTAGAGCCGTGTTGTCTGTGAGAACCAAGAGTTCAATACCCAGAGGTGTTCGCTGACTCCCAAGTCAGAGCCACGAAATGAATGAAAGCTAGCTGAACCGCAGGTGTGTTCCACTTCAACAGCAACTAATATAAAACTGAAGACAGAAAACTGATACATTAGGAGGTGATGGCTACAAGCCAATCATCACTGATTTGCTGAAGGATTCTTTTATCAAGCACCCTTTCTTAGAGAAGTTTTAAATGTAGTTTATTTATCAGTAGTTACAATTATATGTAAATGCTCATAAATGCATTAGAAATAGGTCCAGTCTGACAATATTTGGTCCTTTATGTGAAAATAGCCTTCCCACGACCCACCACGGAAATAATTTTTCTCCCCATCCCTGCTCTGTTTCTGAGGTAACTTCGGCAGAGGCCTACGGTGCAATCTTTGGATGCTAAATAGGCGACTCTGATGGAGGAATGGGAGGAAGAAAGAAAGGAAATGGCCAGAAGCTGTTCTTCATCCTGGCCCCCAGGGTTGGTCTCATTAGCAGTGGTATCAGCTCAAACCGCTTCCTCCTCTCCAGCCCATTCCCCAAGTCTCCCTCTCTGCTCCCCCCAGAGCCCTACCACAGCTCTGGCAGTGAAATATCCAGACACTACTCAACTCCTTTGCAGGCACAAAGTCCCACACTTACACTTATAAAGTTATAACCTGCCTCCTTCCCCTATCACCCTACCCTCAACGAATCTAAGTTGAGAGAAAGCAGAATAAAGATGCAGTATTGGCCCCGGCTGGTGTGACCCAGTGGGTTAAGTGCTGGCCTGCAAACCAAAGGGTCACCAGTTTGATCCCCAGTCAGGGCGTGTGCCTGAGTTGCAGACTCTGTCCTCAGTTGGGAGTATGCAAGAGGCAGCCAATTCATGTTTCTCTCGTACATGGATGTTTCTCTCCCTTTCTTTCCCTCTCCCTTCCCCTCCCTCTAAATATAAATAAATAAAATCTTTTTTTTAAAAAAGATGCAGTGTTGTATAGAGAGAGGTTCAATGCTTAGACTCTGGACCCAGATTGCCTAGAATTTAAACTTGCCTCTGCAGTTTACTGCCGTATTTTTTTTTGGACTATAAGACGCACCCCCCCCCCAATTTGGGAGAAATAATGGTTGTTAATGCTGCTGTCGAGTTCTGTTTACATTTACATTGGTGAAATATTATGTTATTTATGTTGTTAAATATTTTACCACATTTTTTGCTTCAAAATTTTTTTTTCCTATTTTCCTCCTCTAAAACCTAAGTGAGTCTTGTAGTCCAAAAAATACAGTATATGGCCTAAGGCCAGTTATTTAGCCTCAATTTCCCCTTCTATAAAATGGGGATAAAAATCACCTATTTAATAGGCCTGTTATGAGGATTAAATGAGTTCCTATTCAGAAGTTATCTGGCATATAACAAGTACCACATAAGTGTTTGTAAAGTAATTAAGCCTTTTCATTCCCTTCTACTTTCATTTCCAGTGAAAGCTGTAGGTGGGGATCATTACTAATGTTCACCAATATCCAGATGCCTTTTCCACCTCCTTGATATTAGCAGTAGCCAAACTAGTTCTGGTCAATGAAATGTGAATGGAGGTGATGTGTGGAAGCAGGTGAGAGCCAGGGCTCGGTTCTCAGTGCTCCTCTTCCTCTGCCTCATGACTATGGAATACTGAGCAACAAAAGGAGAACAGCTGCATGGAAGAGTTACCTAGACCTGCCATTGACATAATACAACCAGGAATTACACGTCTGCTGTGTTAAAACGCTGAGATGCTGGCACTACTTGTTACTGTATCACAACCTAGTCTATCCTGACTATACAGGTTATGAACATGCTTTAAATACAGGAAGTTAGAGGAATAATAATTCCCTACCTGCACATTCCTGGGGAGCTTATAAAAATCCCAATATCTGGGCGATAGCCCCCAGACCAAGTAAACCAGAATTTCTGAGCCTGAGACTCAGACATCATTAGTTTTAACATTCTCCAAGTGATTTCACTGTGCATCAAGGTTGAGAACCACTGTCCTAGAGCAGTGATTTGCAAACTTTTTCACCTCATGACATACATACACTAATCACTAAAATTCCTTGGGATGCCAAAAAATGTATTTTAGTTGATCTGACAAAAAATAGGTATAATTTTGATTCATTCACACCAGATGGCTATTGTTGTGTTGGCTGTTGTCATTTTTTTATTTGACAGTCTAAGCAAAAAGAGGTGGGTGCCCCTGACTAAATAGTCAGGTATTGCATGTTTTAAAAATCCTTGCAGCACACCAATTGAAAATCACTGTCCTAGAAACACTGTGTCAAGATCCTCAACTCCCAAGGGTAGATTACACCTACCCAGCAAAAGAACCAACCATAACGTACCCAGCTGTGAGTTTCCCCCTACTTGTAGCTGCTGAACATCTCAAGAGAGAATCACAAAACCTCCCAGGCTGATGCCCCATAAAGTCAAAGCCTTCAAACTCCACTTGCCCTTCTCAATGCAGCCCAGTCTTTCTACACATCCCTAGTCAACTGTCCTTCCATGCTCTATAGTAGCCTTCTCAAATGTCTCTCTTCACACTTCAGATGGCTTGGAAGGTGGCTCCCAGAGAAGGGGTCATGCTGTCAATCATTAGACTCCCTGCCTTGTCTCTCTCTTCCTTTCCTTGTAAGTGAATGGAAAGCAATTTCCCTCTCCATCGCTTCACCAGTGCTCTCTCTGGATCCTGTTCTCTTGTGCCTCTGGAAGGACCTCACTTTACTGACTGTCCCCTGATTCCTCTCTCTTCAACGTTTAATAAGCTTTAAGAATACCTTCTTAATTTGCTGTTTGCTCAGCTTTTGCTCTGCCTCTCCCACCCTTTCGTGTCAACTTCTCCGAAGAGTGGTCTGTAGTAGGTGTCGCTCCTTCCTTGCCTCCTACATACTCCTTAACCCACTCCACTATTTTCCTGAAACTGCCCCCCAAAGGCCATTTTTTGAACTGCCAGATACAGTAAAGCAATTTCACTTTTAATTTTACTCCACCTGCTTATGACATTTGACCCCGGTACCACTCATCTCTTCATACCTTGGACTGCCTGGTTTTGAATATTGGTTGTGTGACCTCAGTAGTTTAATTAACTTATCTGTCCCTGAATTTTTTTATCTGTAAAAAGAGAAGAGTGATAGCCCTGGCCAGGTGGCTCTGTTGGTTGGAGCCTCATCCCATGCACCAAAAGGTTGCATGTTCAATACCCAGTCAGGGCATGTAAGAGAAGCAACTGATTAATGTTTCTCTCTCACATAAATGTCTCTATCTATCTATCTCAAATCAATAAACATATCCTCAAGTAAGGATTTCAGAAAGAGAGAGAGTGAATAGTGATAGTGCCTACCTCATAAGACTGATGTAAGAATTAATTGAGATAGTACAGGTGGACAGTCTTATATCCACATTTCTGAAACTGCAGAACTCTGAAGTCCTAAACTTTTCATAAATTTGTCACAGACCTATTCACCAGAAAAGCCTGACCTGAATTGTCATGAAGCTATTTGTCCTCTTTCTTTATTCCATTTGCTGTGAAGATTGACATGTTTTGTTGCATAGATTGCAGCAACAGGGATTTCTGGCCCTAATCTGAGAGGGGAGATGCAAATATACAGAAATGCACACATTTCTGAATTCCCAAACACAGATCTCTTTCCTGCAACTGTACACACACATACCTATGTGCTGACTGGCTCTCTCTATGTGGCAATTCAACATATCCAAAACAAGTGCATGATCCTGCAGCCTGCCCAGACCTTCTCCCCCTCCAGTGTCTCCCATCTCAGGAGCGCCACCCCCATTTACCCAGTTGTCTAAGTCAGTAACATCAACACATCTCTACTACCCCACCTCCAGTCCAGCTCATTCTACTTCCCATTTAGCTCTGAAAAGTATCTACTTGTCCCTATCCTTGTTGGCACTGCTCAAGGACAAGTCCCTTCCTATGCAGTCAGGGCTGAGAATTATTATTCCCCTATTTTCCTGTACTTAAAGAAAATTAATGATCTGTATCAGTTAGGATAGATTAGGGTACAACACAGTAACAAACAGTGCCAGAATCTCATCATTCACTTGGATTACCGCAAGTCCTCTAACCTGTCACCCTGATTCCTGTATTTCCTGCCATGTTCCTCTCAATCTCCATCTCCAAGCTCCACCTCAATTCATTCTTCACCCTGCACTATAACTAAAGCTCTTAAGGCAAAAAATCTATTTATGTCACCCATAAGTTCCTTGCTTCCCTCAGGTGAAAGTCTAAAGCCGTTACCTAGCCTTTCTTTAATCCTTTCCTATCTGACTCCTGCTTACCTATCCAGTTTCAACTCTCATCATTTCCCATTGTAACCTCACATCCTCATAAATCCTTGCCCTTTACACTCCTTTTTACTCCTTGTGCAATTGATCCTTCAACAACACAGTTTTAAACTGCATGGGTCCACTTTTAAGTGATATTTCAATAAATACTATAAATATATTTTCTCAATAACATTTTCTTTAGCTTACTTTATAATAAGAATATAGTATATAGTACATATAACATACAAAATATGTGTTAACTGACACTAAGTCTTCTGATCACCAGTAGGGTGTTGGCTAAGTTTAGGGGGAGTCAAAAGTTATACATGGAGTTTCAACCGTGGGGGGTGAGGGGTGGTCAGCACCCCTAACCCTCTCATTGTTCAAGGGTCAACTATACTTACCTTGCTGTCTCTCTGTTCCTTCACCTATGTCCTATATCACCAAACATAGTCTTCAGATCATAGGTTAGGTTTTTTCTCCAAAAGGCCTTGTTTGACTCTCTAAGACTTGGTAAAGTGCATTTCCTGGGTCTTCTTCTAGTGCACTGTATTCTTTCTCTCCTGAAGCACTGCCTCACTGTAATAAGAAAAAAATAACAAATGCAGTTGAAACCCTAGGCATTGCCCCACCAGAACTGCCACTGGCCACTTGGCATCTTTGTGAGATCGGGAGATGTCTCCTTGGACAGGCAAGGGAGGGACCCCAATTGGTGAGATGATTATGGGCTAGATTTCAGCTTCTATTTGCTCCCTTGTTGGGGCACCCCCAGAGGGGGAGAGGGAGGGAGGTTTTCTAGGTGGGAGAACTATAAAAAAAAATCAGAATAATAGAAAAGCATATGATATATGACAGAAAGTAGGTAATCCAGTCTTAACAAAGACAAATGGGAGATAGAATTGGAGGAACAGTTAGGGACATATGAGGCCAACTTAATGAGTTTGGGCTTATTCTGAAGCACCAAAAGACATGTTTTCAGGGAAGAAGTGATATAACACTTTAGGAGATGGCATCTGCGTGTAATTGGTACACAAGATGCTTTGGAAACTCATCACAAAACAAAATTGTAACTATGCATGGTAATGGATGTGAACCAGACTTGTGCTGATCATTTCACAATGTACAAATATCAAATCATTTTGTTGTCTTCTGAAACTAATATAATGTGGTATGTCAATTATACCACAATTGGGGAAAAATAGATGCTTTGAGTAGAGAAAAGGCCAAAATTGGATACACTCAGTAAGAGAACCCTGCATATGAGGAGATGATATTTTTGAAACAATAATACTCTCCCACCCTAATATGTACTATCACTCTCTTGTTATCATTACACCATCACTCCTCACCATGCTCCCCTCTTCTTGGCATTTGCATTTCAAAAGCCCTTTTGAGGCTGGTGTGGCTCAGGGTGACTTGACTGCAGAATCAAAGCATCTCTGGCTCAATTCCTAGTCAGGGGACATGCCTGGGTTGTGGACCAGGTCAGGTCCCCAGTAGGGGGTGCGTGAAAGGCAACCACACATTGATGTTTCTCGCCCTCTCTTCCTCCCTCCCTTTTCCCTCTGTCTAAAATAAATAAACAAAATCTTTTCAAAAAACAAAGAAAATTGTTACAATAAAGATTATCTGTATTCTTACCAGGTGATAGACACTGTTCTAAGTACATGCATTTTCTCATTTAATCATTTAATTTTAATAGAATAAAATTAAACTTTATTCAATTCTACAAATATTTATAATTTTTGTAAATGTCTAGCATTTACATGACAGACATTACATGTGTTTAAATTATTCCCATTGCACCAAAATGAAACTGAGGCACAGATAAGAAACTTGCACAGTGTCATAAAACTTGTATGTGATATAACGAGGATTATGTACCCAGGTATTGTCTTCAGAGCTAGATTCTTAGCCATCCTGTCAAACCACTGCACCATACTATTTCCCAAAAGTTCTGGGGAAAAAATAAGAAGAACTAGCTATCTCAGCTCTGGCCACTGGCCACGTGGCTCAGTTGGTTGGAGCATCCTTCCATACACCAAAAGGTTATGAATTCAACCCCCAGGTCAGGACACATACGTAGGTTGCAGGCTCAATCCCCAGTCAGGGTACATATGGGAGGCAACCAATCAATGTTTCTCTATTACACAGAATCTATCTGTCTCTCTCTCTCCCCTTCTCTCTGTAAAATCCATGGAAATATCCTCAGATGAGGAGATTAAAAAACAAACAAACCAGCTATCTCCTATGTTCCCACTTCCAGCCTCAATGAGAAAATATTTCCCTGTGCTAAGGGAAGGGAGACATGCTGGAGATGAAGCAGAGTAAGAAAGTCCTGCCTCTGCTGCCATGTGGGCAGAGCCCTGGATCTCCAAGCGAAATAACAAACAAACAAACAATAAAACCAGTAGGTTTACGGGAGTCAGGACAGGATGATCTGCCCCATCTGCTAGGTAGAATTTGAGGGAGGCAGTAAGACTGCAGAGGAGAAAAAGCTGTCGGTGGCTAGAGATGGGTCGTTAATTAGCATAGAGAGATTCCCCAGACCGCTGTGGGCGCGTGGACACGAACGTGATACAATGGCTCGTGCATGCCCTACAGGTCACCCAGGAAGCAGAGAAAGTGAAATTATATCACATCTATTATTGGTTTTACCTATCTGACTCCCTCAGCAACTACACTGTGAACTCCCTACGGTCAGAGACCATGTCTTCTTTATGTGTTTCTTTAGCTCTGATTCAGTGTCCAGAACATGCAGGCCACAAAAATAAATTGATTTGTTAATTATTCAGTGCTTTGGGGAAGTTTTTAGTGTAGATTTAAAAGTTTTAATTTCTACCCACACTTCACAACATACACCACTATAAATTCCAAATATACTACCAAGTTAAACACTTAAAACTATTTAAATAGGTTTCTAAATTACTTTCGAAGTGTAGGAAAGTATAAATAACAAGATAAGCAGGTTTGATCACATCAAGCCCATATCACCTGCACATACAGAGCATAATGTACATAAAGAATTTGAAAGAATAATAAAAATTATTCATAATTAATCTTATTGTGGAACATTTTTTCTTCAAAATCTGCTTGGTATGAATACAGATCTATACAAGATAGGATCTATACAGAATCCAATAAACACACAGCCAAAAAACTTAACAGATAATAGCCATAATTGTAAATTTGTCATTATTCTCAATAGCACCTTGTGAGATTACCAGAACAGGTCTAATTATTCCTATTGCTCACATTTTTAAAAATGTCCCAGATGAACTATGATTTCTAGAAGGTCCTCGGCCAGTGAGTAGAAAGCCAAGAGCAGCTCAGCGCTCTGGCGTCTCGTTCAGTGTCCTTCCCCCAGATCGCATTGGCCAGGGGGTAATTCAAACGAAAAGCTAAATCTATAAAAATGGTTTAAACTGTGTATTCTTACTAGTAAATCTAGGTGACATAAGTGTTTAGATATGAATAAACAAGCAGGTAGATCATGGTATGTTAACTATAAGCAAAATTCCATTTAAATTGACAAATTCACACACAATGCAATATACAGATGATGTATTATAGAACTGTACACTTAAAACCTATATACTTTCATTAACCAATGTCACTCCAATAGAATTAATAAAATTTTTTAAAAATCATCCACATTACTAAGTATAGTTATCGCTTGTTTACTCCCTTTGCTGTATAGTATTTCATTGTGTCTATATATCACAATTTATTCATTCTACTATTGATGGGCTTTGGGGAATTTCCAGCTTGGAGCTACTATAAATAAAACTGTTATAACATTTTTTTTTAAATCCTCACTCCAGGATATGTTTTTTACTGATTTTAGAGAGAGAAAAAAGGGGAAAGAGAGAAACATTGATGAGTGCCTCCCCTACACACCCCAACTAGGGATGGAACCTGCAACCTAGGTATGTGCCCTGATCAGGAATCGAACCCACAACCTTTTGATGTATGGATAGATGCTCTAACCAACTAAGCCACTTGGCCAGGGCACTGCTATAACATTCTCATACATGTCTATTGCAAAGCAAATGGACGTATTTGTATTGTATATATGCCCAGCAGTAGAATTTCTTTAAAAATTGATAAATTCAAGGACTATACACAAGTTTGGAAAAGATCTTTAAAAATACAGGTCAGTGGAAAATATATATAAAGATAAATATTATATATTCATTGATTTCTACAATATATATGTTGACTTGTAAGCAGAAGCCTGGGAAGAGTCTATAGATTTTATGACTTATTAATGATTTACAGGATTGGGGTTTAATTTTTTCTTTTCACCTACTAATATTTCACATTGCTACTGACTCTGATGTTTCCATTTAATGTTCACCATCACATGTTTAAGTAGATCACTAGAAAACAGTGCAAAAGTCTGGCCGGGAGAAAAGACATACATACACACACTCATAAAATATCCAGGTATAGCTGACACGCAATAAACTGCACATATTTAAAATGTAGAGTTGGAGCATAGGGAATACAGTCAATAATATTGTAATAACCATTTATGGTGTCAGATGGGTACTAGATTTACTGGGGTATACACTTCATAAGTTATATAGATAATCATGTATCAAAAATTAATATAATATTGTATGTCAACTGTTACTAAAATTTTCTTAAATTATTTCTTAAAAATAAAAAAATTAAATAGAATGTAGAATCTGACTAGTTTTGACATATGTAATGTTAAAAGTCACCACACTCAAGCAGTGAATGTATCTATTGCCCCCAGAAGTTTCCTTACACCCCTTTACGATCCACCCTCCTTCCCAGTCCATGGACAACACTGATTTGCTTTCTGTCACTATAGATTAGTTTACTGTCTAAAATGGTATATAGGTGGAATAAACAGTGTACACTCCTATTTCTCTGCCTCCTTTTACTAATGATAATTCTTTTGAAATTCAGGCACAATTTTTGCAGGTATTGACAGAAAGGGTGATAAAATTGCTAGGTGATTATCATGCCCTATAAACTTTGAGTCATGGGGCATTAATAATGGCCAAAGCATAACTTCCTCTGACATTTGAAGAATTCATCTATGGAGGCACAACGGTATTTTCAAGTTCTTTTTCTACCAGCAGTCAGCCAGAGGGAATGAGCATCAGTCAGAAGGCAAGGCACTGGGCCTGGCTCTGCGTGCCTGTGTGCCTGGGGCTGGCATGTAACTTTATGCCTCAGTTTGCTCATCTGTGAAAGAAAGCTAGAACTGACTCTTTTTAGTAGGGAGGAGCCACTTTTTATTTCCCAAAGCTGTTAAAATCTCTAGGCTGGAGAGATCATAAGGATTAAATGGTGAAGTACCTGAGAAATGCAGAAAAGGATCATCAAGGGACCCTGGTACACTGGAGAGGGGGCTAAGAAGTAGAGGAAGCCAGTGAACAGATTCTTTTTTGACCTAAAGTTTAGTCATTGTATAGATGCTGATCTCCTTACTGCTAAGCAACCCTGCAGTTGCTGAGAATGCAGCTGAGGAAGCCACCTTGCAGTCAGACAGAACTGGGCTTGAAACCCACCTCGGAGCAAGTCTATTCTCACAGCTTATCAGGAAAATGAGAATGAAGAAAAACAAGTATCCAGACAGCTTATAGATTGTTCTGAGGATTCAACGAGGCAGCATTTAATGACCCAAATACAGAACCTGTAAAATGGAGGCAATACCTTCATTGTGAAGCCATTTAAGAAATAGAGTTCCTCCCTGGCTGGTGTAGCTCAGTGGACTGAGTGTGGGCCTGTGAACCAAAGGGTTGCTGGTTTGATTCCCAGTCAGGGAACATACCTGGGTTGTGGGCCAGGTCCCCAGTAGGGGGCCTGTGAGAGTCAAATAAATAAATAAAATCTTTAAAAAAAATAGAGTTCCTTCTTTCTTTCTGCTGCGTAGTATTCCAGCCAACCAACAAAACAAACAAGTGAGCAAAATATAACCAGAGACATGGAAATAAAGAACAAACTGACAGTGACCAGACGGGAGGGGGCAAGGGGATAATGGGGGAAAGCAGGGGAAGGGTCAAATCAAGGAACATGTATAAAGGACCCATGGACAAGAACAATGGGAGGGGGAGGGTTGTCTGGGGAGGGGGGTGTGGTGAGCAGGGCAGGGGAGAGTAATGGGAAAGTAGTTGAACAACAATAAAAAATTAAAATTTTTTAAAAAATGAATGTACATTTAAAAAAGCAATGGAAGTAACAGATGTTTGAGAAATGGAAGTATTGATAATGATAGCTGTCCGTCCAGCTAGAGGAAGAAAGAAAACTGAGATAACCCCTGGGCACCACCACTCCTTCTTTGGTCTCTCTCAGCAGTGCTTTCCCTGGAGCAGCCCTGGTTCGGCGGACAGGCCCCCTCTCCACCCGGTGCGGGACGTGTCCACCCCAAAACAGCCCCATGTTCAGTGGTGTGCTGGGACCAGCTTATGAGAGTCAACTTCTAGATTTTCAGAGATCTTGTGAGTAGGTTGTTAAACATAGTCACTAATAAGAATTAAATTGCATTAATTTGCAATTAAATAAATGGTATTAAAAATGAAGGCAATCAATACTCAAAACTTATCATTTCCTAATGACATTACTACATTTTACTAGTATCTATGCTCTTGGGCTCATTTACAACTATTATGTGTGTGTGGCGTAAATTCTCTCCAGCAGTGCGCTGTTCACTGCACAGCAATTTCCAGCCCATGTTCAGTGACATCACACTGGAAACTTGCAGTCAGCTGTGGAAACAGACTATGGCTACAAATCAGGGGTTGATTTATTGCTTTGTTGATTATCTAGACAAGGAAGTGATCGAGAAAATGCAGATTATAAATAATTCAGATTAAATTTAAAAGTATTCAAGTGTATGGCTAGCACACCGTAAATAACAACAAAATATTTGAGGAAATATTCCACCAGTTTTCAAAAACTATTTTCCAATTCAACGAAGACGTCACTCACATCATCGGCAAGCATATAAATTCCAGCATACATCTTCATTGTTTCACTCTTATCATTAAGATAAGTGACAATACCAACCAACATACATGTTGGAACTGCAGTATCATCAATGACAACCATAGATTGGCCACAAGCTCAACAGTCAGGCAAAAATCAGTGAAAGTACCCTGTGAGAGTCAATGGCTACCTGGAATTTACAATAAAGAATGCTGAATATTTTAATATTACTTGATAATTATGTGCTACACATATTTTATATGAGTAAAATTTATAATATATTTAAATATATTTGCATATGCATACATGTGATGCATTTTTTTCTTGAAAGTCAGCCAGAGTCAGCAATTAAAAATTTACCCAACACTAGCTCCCAGAGTCACCAGTTCTGAGTTTAACAATCCCAGTGCAAATAGAAACCCCTTTTCAGAATAGCTAACTATCAATCCAGAGGACGACCCTGATGGGGTCTACCTCTGTCACATGTCCACATGTCTATGGCCACGCCAAGAACAGTTGCAAAGAGGACATAGTACAGGAACCAATTCAGCCTGGGGCATGTGCTGGGCACTAGCACATTTGATAATCTCACTGACTATGGAGACGGGCACAATTCTCCAAAAGGAACAGAGATGCTGGGCAAAAACAAGAGGCAGCTATAACGGCAGATACTCAATAAATGGCAGTCCCCATCATGCAAAGCTGTTCTCACCTTTAAATCTCAGGAAGTAAAATTAGCAACAGTTTACTCTGTAGTACATCTGACATTCTAAAATTAAATACTCTCCCACTCATTTCAATTTTCTCCTTTCCCCAAGACGTCAGCAGAGTTCCAGCCATTGGCTGTTTATAATTCATTCTTTCTTTTAACCAACATTTCTTGAGCATCTACTTTTTAAGAAACTGGGTTAGATGTTGTGGATCCACTTACATTTACTCTAAATTTGATAAATGGTCATCTAGCCTGATCACAGGCCCATCTGTGGGTCTCAAACACCCTGTCCTGAACATGGTACTGCTACTTTCAAAAACAGTTTATGCCACCTCAGCTGTAGTAGGCTAATTGAACCAAACGTGTTCAAAGAGGCAAACTCCAAGAATAAAATCCCCAAATGTCAGCGCTGTCTAGGCAGGATGAAGAAACATATGGGATCTCAGCCATTTTTCAAATTACTCATGCC
This sequence comes from Anoura caudifer, assembly GCA_004027475.1. Taxonomy (NCBI): domain Eukaryota; kingdom Metazoa; phylum Chordata; class Mammalia; order Chiroptera; family Phyllostomidae; genus Anoura; species Anoura caudifer. Next base: position 204,336 of record PVKU01002781.1, read on the forward strand.
AAGGTGTCTGAAGGGGCTGGGCTCCAGGGAGCAGCTTTATGCCTTCCAGAGAAGTCATATGGTCATGTAATTCTAATTGTAACCTTGAAAAAAATTATGCATGTAAAAAGTCATTGCAAAAAAGATTCTTATCATAAAGGGCCATTCTGTTGCCATTCCATTTGCAGTATAAAAACATCTTATAACCTTAAAATTGGGCAAGAAATGTCCCCTATTATAAGAACATTTTTTGATGTGAACCTAATGAAAAGCCATCCACCCCATACAGTATTTCTGGAAGTTGAGGCCAGTATCTCCTCCAGAGATGACTATAGGGTCCTTTGAAACCACTATGGCATGCATCTCACATTCAAAAGTGAACAAATGGCTCTTATGCTAGAAAGAAATAGATCAAAGTGGCTCAGATGTGTAAACCAGAGGCAGTTAAAAAAAAAGAGTTTTTGTTTAAAGGATATGGGCCAAAAGAAAACAGAAATTCAAAGAGTTAAAGAAGTCAGCTCAGCTCAGATCAAGAAAGAAAGAACAGACTGAAACAGCCCATGCAACTCTGTGGACATAGGCCAGAATCTGCATCATGGGCAGCCAGAAGCTAGAACCGAGGGGCTAAAGCTGGCAGGGTGGGGAGGCCTGAGTACTAGGCTCTTCCTTAGCTGTTACCATAGGTAATCACTAATCCTCACACCTTTCCAAGGTAGATACTACATATGCCCACATTACAGATGATGAAGCTGAGACTCAGAAAAGTCAGTAACTTGCCCAAGGTCATACAGCTAGTAAGCGTCAGAACCAGAAGAACTATTTGGCTACAAATTCCTCTTTCCGTAGGTTGACTCCAATGTAACTGGAGAGCAAACAGTCCAAATCCCAATATCCATAGGGACCATTGTGACCAATGTAAGCTATATTTTATGCCTGGGAGTGAAAGATGGTAGAAACTCTAAACAGTGGCAATATATTTTGTCACGTGGGTGAAACAGTCAGGGAGGGATAGAAGGACAAGCTGAGAAGGACTCTGTCAGGTTAGAGGCATCATGCCAGCCAGTTGGCTGGGGATGGAATTGGGAGCAAGTCTAGTTTCAGGGAAAGGGGCTGGTATGGCCACAGTTAAGGAACCATCAGTCCTAGCTGGCAACTGAAATTCAAACTCAAACTGGAAGCAGAAGCCTCATCATATGGAACAGGTGCTTGGGGACAGGAGATGGGATGAGCCCTAGCAGTCATTCCAGTGTCACTGCACCTTGGCCGTGGGGCAGCAAGACCACATCTGGTGGGGACATATTTCTGTGGGTCCCAAGACTGCCTCAGCCCCTGAATGGAGTGAAGCCTACAGAGTTCTAGAAGAGACAACAGATAATGAGCAAGAAAACCAATTAACAAGTAAAATATTGGTATTTGCAAGTCAAAGAAGTTCTAAGAAAGGAAAAAAGAGACTGAAATCAAAGAAAAAAGTAAAGGGAGACACATTTCAGATTAAGTGCTCAAAACAAGTCTCTCTTCATATTTACAGCAAGGAAAGAGGCCACTCCTGAAAGGAGGAGAAGGAAGGGCAGTGCAGAAGGAGCGGGGAGCTCCCTGACAGGCCTCAGGTGCAGACAAGTCTGGGGTGTTAAAGAAACACTAGGAAAGTGGGGTCGGAGTGAGTGATGAGGGGGACAGGGATACAGAGTGATGTAAACAACAAATGCTGTATAAAACATGTGGTTTATATTTTAGAGAGAGAGAAATTAATAACAAAATTGATACGGACCCCCACCAAAAACAAAATCTGAACAGCGGTTACTTTTGGTAGTGGGATTTTACTTTATTTTTCATACTTTAATGCACAGGTAGCAAACAAAAGACCCGTGGGCCAAATCTGGCCCTCCATCTTTTTTATCCAGCCCAGGACCTTGTTTCTACCCAGCACCAGCTCTGAGCTCCTTGCCCCTAGTTAAGGAGGAGTTACATTTATACAGTCCTAAAGTTACATTCAGTCCTCTGAAGGCAACTGAGGCTGACGTGGCCCCCAGTGAAAATGAGTTTGACACCCCTGCTTTAATGCATTACCGGATTATTTTTACTATGAACACACATTTATATGTGTATGTGTGTGTGTTTTACATCTGCCTTTATAATCAGAAAGAACAAAAAAAAGCCATTCCATTTAAGAAGAACCAGACAAACAACAGTCTGGAAACTTCAGGTGAAAGACAAAGAGACAGGCTGGCAGCCAGCTGCTTCGCCACTGCTGTGATCAAAACATAGTTTGTGTTTATTCAACTCAATTTAGCAAACATTTCCCAAGCACCTACTCTGGGCTAGCCTGGGTTGGATGGTGAGGAAGCATAGATGAATCTATCTTATATCCTGACCTCAATAAACTCATAAGGAAATAACCTGGCTTTTATAGAAAATTATATTACTTTGCTAAGACTGCCGTAGAAAAATGCCGCAGACAATTTATTTGCTCATAGTTCTGGAGGCTGGAAGTCCAAGATCAAGGTGTAGGTCAACAGGTTTGGTTTCTCCTGAGGGCCCACCACTTGACTTGCAGATGGCCACCTTCTCACTGTGCCCTCACATGGTCTTCCTTCTGTGTACACACATTGCTGGTGCCTCTGTATATCCAAACTTCATCTTCTCATAGGGATACCAGTCAGACTGTATTAGGGTCCACCTTAAGGGTCTCCATGTTAACTTCACCACCTTTTTAAAAGCCCTATCTCTAAACACAATCATAATTCTGAGGTACTGGATATTACAACTAACATATGAGTTTTGAGGGAACACAATTGAGCCCATGATAGGAATCCACAAATTAAAGCTTCAGTAGTAAGATTTCTATTAATTTTGTGATTTACCATTGATGTCTCAAATTTTCTTTGTGAAATTTGAACCAGATATTCAGAAATATCTTACAAAATAATTATTAATAATCACATAAATAAATATAAAAATATTTTTACCTTTTTATAAAATAAATACTACACATACATTTATGCTTTATATTCAAAATATGGAAAAATTTAGCAAAGTGTAATTTTAAAAAATAAAGAAATTTTTATTCTGCTACCTATAGAACCTAGGAAAGGAGAATTTGAAATGAAATTTCCAGAGAGTGGGATTATATTGATTAACAGAATAGTTTTATAATATGTTGGGTTAGCCAAAAAGTCCATTTAGTTTTTTCCATAAAATAAAAGACACATTTTTCATTTTCACCAATAACTTTATTGATTTGGATATTTTGAGTATGTCAGCTGTCTCTTTCTATTGGCTTCTAGTGGGTAGAGGCCAGGGGTGCTGCTAAACATCTTCCAGTGCATAAGACAGCCCCATAGCAAAGGATTATTTGGCCAAAATGTCAATAGTACCAAGTGACTTAGCAAACCACTTTTGACACTTTCGATCAGTCACAGCACTTTCTCTATACACTGCAGAAATCTTTTTGTGTGTTTCAGTTGCATTTTTACTTTTCTTGAAATAATAAAGCATAATACACCAAAAATGTTGTGTATGTCCTTCCATCTTCAATATTAAAATGACTGCACAAAAGCTACCAATTTTAATAAGTTTTTTTTTAACGCATGCTGCTCTGACAGCTGTCACAATACAATCTAACAAAATTGCTTCAAATGAAGTTAAGGACAGCTAAGCACTACCAGAGCCATACTACAGAAAAAACATAATGGACTTTTTGGCCAACCCAATATTTAATAACACCTCAAATCACTCTGTCTTATGTGAAATGAGGTGAATCAGGCTCAAATAAAGTCAGAGATTAAAAAGCTAGAACCACCTATAAGATTTAAAATAATCCCCCCCATGTCATATTCAAAAATTCCACTCACTTTGTTCAGGAATGCTCAAAATCCACTCTGCCTCAAATTCTATCCCATATGGAAGGAAACAGAAAGCACCTCCTAACTGGAGAAAAGGTATCTTCCCAAGATGACAAATGCCTGACATAACGTAGTCACCCATGGTAACAAAAACCAAATGAAAGACAATTCTAAATCACAAGCAAGTTCATTCTCTCTCAACAATATTCAAGATAATGCTAGCAGTATGTCCTTAGCATACTCAAAAAAAGAATATCCCTCTCCTAACCTCTCAGTATTCTCTTCTGTCCAAGGTTTTACCCATAAAACAGACAGTGAGCCGGCAGTACTGCCAAACAAGTAGCATTCACCATCACAGTGCCAAGTACAGAGTAAATACTCTGGAGATATATGATATGCATTTGTTCATCCCTCTTCAAAATATGTTCCCCAGTAGCCCCCTCTGCTTTCTCAATTGTGCCCTAAGTTCATTTGGCAGTATCCATCTTTCGAATCAGTCATGTGGTGTACAATAGATCAGCTCAGCCACACCACTACCAGTTCTAGGAGAGGAGTCTATTTAGTTCGACAATCAGCATTTCCCATCCACTTTGTCCA
>PVKU01002782.1:0-174035 GCA_004027475.1 Anoura caudifer
TTAAAAAAAAAAAAGAAAAAAAAAAAAAAAGAACTTGCGAATGAAGAAGCTGTTCTCTGAAGAGGGGGAAATGTGTTTCCCAAGGTTTACCCGAGTCTGCACTAGAGTCTCTATCCTTATTCACATCCATTTGGTCTTATTTCATAATATCCCAAGAATCCTCTGCATACTCATCTAGTTTTCTAGAAACTAAAGGGCCAGCAACTAGGGACCATCTTGGGTATTAGGTATGAATATTATAGATCTAGATTTGAATACACTGGAAACATATATTCTTTATTGTAATGAAATAAATCTACATTCTTGTTTCTCCTCAACCTGGCTACAATGTATTTATAAGTTGACTCAACATCATATGAAAAATGACACATTCAGAACATCATTCGATGTTTGGTTTACATATAACGTTATAAAATGGAGCATCCATTTTAGTTCATGCCCAATTCTTCTTTATCACATACCCAGAACCCTTCACATTTTTATTTTCTCCCATGATTGAAAACTCAAGATATCATGTGAATCCTGACTTAAATAATCTGCAGCAGGTCTGCTGTTATGTAGTCATACACACTGATAGATCTATAATTATGTAGTTTTATAAAACAGTAACAGAGCTGATTTAACTGTCTAGTGTGCAAATATGTATGAATGCAACTCTAATGACCTGATATTTACTTAGACTGCAATAGCTTCTTGAGGGGTTGTAGGTAGGGGCCAAGAAGAGAAATGTGGGGGTGATTGTACTAATAGGTACTTGAGGTAAATGGAGAAAATAATACCTTCTCTATTATTTATTGACAAATTGGGAAAAATCTAGAAAAAAACTCTAGGCCATTATCCATAATGCTATTAGGTTTAATCTAAAAGCCTCAACTGTGTATATATCACATTAGTACCTGTACTTTCAATATGCCCATATCAATTAGTCAAATACTTGTCTTCATGACACCAAACTGACCAGTAGTTATTCATCTCTATTCATAAATCTATATCAGAGAAAAATTACTGAAGAACCAGAAGCCAAGTGAAACAGACTTGACAGATTTGAACCAACAGCATTTGACAAATTGAACTACCTGAGTATAAAGATTAAGCACAGGGCATGAAGATTCCAGAACCAAACAAGGGCCATACACTCAAAATGTTCATTAATGGCATTATTAGTTAATTATCATTAGCTTTGGAGGATCCTTAACATATCACATTTTATTATATATGACTAAAATTTGGAGCTTCCCATGATACAGAACTCCAAACAATACATTATTAGTAATGCCATTCATAAATGAAACTTTACCTGATCTGTATTTTTGTTTCAATATTTTTGGAAAATAAAATGAATCACTTATAAATTCCACTATTTTATTTTTTTAGTTATTATTATACAAAGTATGAAGAGGAAATATTATTTATGTCTACCAAATATTATCTAAAAGTAACCATATTAATGGTTTGATATGTAATTAGGTTTAATCTAAAAGCCTCAACTCTGTATATGGTTTGTATGTAATATCATATAATTTCTTATACCTTCAAAGATACACATACACATGCATTATACTTAATAAATTACATTCTGTTTCCTTTTTAACAATGTGTCATGAGCCAGGACATTACATAGAGTGATACATCACATTAATAGCTGAATAGAATTTCATATTATGACCAGTGATATGCTGATAAATGGGATTTGTTGAAGGTCCCCAAACCAAGTTTGATCATTTGCTAGGAAGACTCACAAGACTCAACATATAGCTGAACTCAGAGCTATGATTTATTATAGCAAAAGAAGATGAAGCAAAATCAGTGAAGGAAAAAGGCACCTTGGGCAAAGTCCTCAGAAGACCAGGAGCTTACTTCTAAGAGTCATTTCTCAGCATTTGCAGACAGCATATTTAATTCCTTCAATATCAAATTCTGATAGTATGTGTGAAATGCTTTCTACCTGCAAAGCTCATTAGAAACTCAGTTTCCAAGGATTTTACTGGAAACTGGTTATGAGGTAACCCTTTGCCTAGCACAAATCAAGATCCCAGACTCTCAGAACATAAACAGGTGTTCTGCATAATCCACATCATTTGCACAAACAGTTTTGGTACAATAAAGCCTCTTATCTGTACGGGAATGGTGAAAACCCTCCTACAATCCAACTTCCCAGACACCTAGCAAAACAGGTCTTTCTAAAGATAACAGTCACAGGTGCCGGGTTAATTCTTTTCTGCATACCAGCTCTCTGGGGGGAAAAATTAAAATAAACTTGATTTGTACTTTTTACTAATTTTCATGCTACAAATACTCCCCTCATGGCCAATTTCAACCTACTAACACAATGACACTGAATGTAAACTTAGGAAAAAATTCAAACAACTGGGTCTCCACAAGACAGCATAACCTGTTTTTGGCACACCGCTGGAAATACCACCATTTATGACAAACTTCCTAAGAGTATATGCCTCCAATATACATGCACATTTTTATGGTCAATTAATTTTAAAATAAGAAGAGAAATTAAGGTAGAAATGTTACATGTTACAGATAACTCTTCAGTCTCCATGATTGTCTTCCAACTGAACAGGCTGTATAAGAGTGGTTCTTTACCTGACAACCCACAAGGAGTAAAATGTTAGAGCCATATGATCCCTTTAATTCACATCTAACATTACATAAGTAAATGACTTAAGGAGCAGCTAATATAAGTGATTTTGTAAGACCCCCTATTAATCATGCACCAGCCAGCAGAAATAGGAATCTAGTTTCCTCGAGTGCTTGAACCATCATCTCAATAACTAGAAAATAAAACCCTAGAGTAATATTTAAAATCATTCACTAATTTCAGATTCAAAACCTTAGATAATTTAATAATCTAATTTTTCAATCCTGAAAAAAGAACTACATGTGGATACAAAAATCAAAAGATAAAGAGGCAGTAGGTATGATAAAAAGTGAACAAATTTCACATCTTCTATAGTAAAGGCTTAAAACATACAATCTAAAGAAGACAACTCAAGAACTATATGAGTTCACATCTGCAAAGGTAATACCAGAGAAAACAAAGTATGAAGGTAAACTAAGGGGCAGGGAAAAAAGAATTTTAATATTTCATTTTATAGCTGCTGTATTATTTGATTATTATACATCTATTTGTATTCTATCTTTTAAAAATGGGACGTATTTTTTAAAGACAGAAAAAAGGCTGGGAATGTGTATATTAAGAGTAGTTATGCCTGGGTTGCACAGTTGGTTATTAAGGTGATTATTTTTCTACTTTGCATTTCTCAATTTTTTCTATGTGAACATTTATTATTTCATTATAAAAATAAGGTTTTTGCTATTGTTATTTTTATTATTGATCTTAAAGAAAGAAAATGATAAATTACCATTTATAAACTGAGGGTGCTGTTCTATGCTAAGACCATTATTAGCTGGCACTGAAATCCCAGATTTCTAATATATTAAAAGGATATAGCAACAATTAAGTCCAAGAAAGTGTGACTATTCTCCCCAAATGTCATGACAAATATGCAGTAGGTACAGATTAATAGACTTATTTGAAATTTCTTCTGGGATTACAAAGCCTCTTTCTCCAGGCTCCCAGCCTGTGGTCTTTCTAATGCACTGTCTCATTCATGAGCACAAAGGAAGTTTTGAAATAACAATGGCTTTGGAGGGCACAAACAGCAATATTTAATACAGTAGGTTAACATGTTATTATACTATATGCATATTTATCAGAGAAGAGACAGGAGTTGTATTTAAAAAGATGATTATGGGTAATATGGTCATAATAGATTATAAAGCAATTATTTTTGAGCTACTAGTCTTACACAACCTTTTCAATATGTTAAAAGATTGAAGTTAATCAAAAACAGTATTCATTTTCACATAAAAGGTTTTGATTAATATCCTGGTGTGCCATTATACTAATGAATGAATTGTTCTTCCTTATTGGAAATAGTCTCATAAAATTGATCTTAATTACCTATTTTATGAAATACATAATTGAAAAAATTTTGCAAATAACTAAATGATAAGATTCAGAAACATTAAAGATAAAATATTATCTCAGGAAAAGAAGAAAAAGGAAAGCTGGAAAAGAGTTTGCATCTTACATGTGCCTTTGGGTAAATTTCCTGTGAACAAGATTCAGGCTAGAGAATCTATGTTTTCACAGGTGTAATGGGTTAAACTTGTGAATTTTATTTCTTAGAGCCACAACTTATATTTGTGGTTCTCCAGGTTGTTGGAGTAAGACAAACCCTGCAATCACCATGATGCTGCTAAGTGATAGTCACTAGTTCCCTTTGCCTTGGTGCTTTGTCTTAAAATGTTCCAGGGTAGGTGTTGATGACGCTAAGTATTACCAAACAAGCCTGTCCTGTGGGGGGGGAAAAAAAAAAACTAGAAAGGCTGTTTATATTAGACCACATCTGTGCTCTCAGACGAAAATTGTGTTCCCATTGGTATTTTAGAGTGTCTAATCCACAAATAACACCACTTATAGGTCAGGAATAAAGGGAAATTGAGGGTATGGGCAAATGCACAGGTGGTAAACAAACAAAATCAGAAGAGAAGCATATTCCAAAAGGGTACATTTTAAAATTATATCTGAAAAATTCAACTGAATCAACCAGTTAATTATTCATTTACTTTGTCAACAAATAATATGTTGAAAACTGGCATTGTGCTTACTAAGAGCCAGACAAATCTCTACATACTTTAAAAGACCACAGTCCAACCTGGAATAACTAGAAAGAAATCATGCTAATATACCCTTACGAGAGTTTGAGGTTCCACTGGAGGGGTAGGGGGGTATTCTAACTCCAGTATTTTCCAGTCACTAGCAAGCAATGTCACAGTAAATTAATGGAATCGTAAAACCACCAGCACATGGATTTCTCCTATTTCTATGTCCTAACATCTGGGCCAGATCTCCTGATATTCACCTCACCTAAGTTGTGGCTGAATTTGCCTTGAGATTCCATTAGCAGAAAGGCTGATTTTTAATAGGGACAAGGCTCTAAGACATGTCCTTTTCTCCAGTCTCCTTCTACTTACTTCTTTCTTCTCTTCACTTTATGCTCAAGTCCCTGAAAGCCTCAAGCCCCAAACAGCTCTTTGTGGGAAGGATCTTCCAGAAAAGCTTGATTAAAATGGCAAAAGGCATAAGGAGACACTAAGTTTAAGGAAGAAAAATCCTACTGAGGTAGAATTTGTTTCATTCATGTACTTGCAGGATAAGCTGTAGGAGAACAAACATTTATGGTTTATAGTTTACTGGGGACTAGGACTAGAACCTATGGGTGGAGTTTACAGGAAGAGAGATACTGAGTAAGTATAGGGCTTTCTAAACACTGGAGTTCCCTCAATTATGAAATTATCTATCTTGTAAAGCAATGAGTTTCGAGGTAGGCAAAATGTCTGCCTTGTAATATGGTTGAATGTTATAAAACAAATTTCTTTATTAAATTAGTCATACTATTTAATTGTAAGAGGTCCTGTCCAACTTTAAGATTTGGTGCTTTCACAGCTTTTCTTCTGGAAAGAAAATCTGGCATATTCTTCTGAATAAGACCTTGGTTTAGCATCTTGGGATCCTGACATAGGAAGATACAGAATTGGGGATTGCATATTCACATAGATGCACTGTGAGCAGACAGTCCTGTACTAGCTATTTGATCTTCAATAAGACACTGAAAGCTCCTGAGCTTCCATTCCTCACTCAAGTGGGGGAAGAATGGAACAAGGCCACAAACTCTTCTCTAAAGCTCTCAGGGACACATGGTTTGGAATTCAGAATTTTCCAGATATTATATGGCCAAAAGTGCATTCTATGTGCATCATGTAATACTGCTAGTGGGACCTTGGAAGTACACTATAATAAAACCCATTAATAATTCTTCATTAAAACATTTGAATATTACCATGAATTCTAAGAAATAAAGTCTATAAATGAACCTATCATCTGTACAGTCAGATTTGTCATCAAATGAATTTAAAAAAATTGTCTCACATACAAGGGATGGCAGAATTATATTTTTCTTGGAAATTACGACATTTGTCATTTAAACTCTGGAAAATGCCATAGTAGGTGCTCTGTTAGTAATCATTCATACAACTTTCTGCTTTTCAACATTGTGGCCTTTAGATAAATTTTAAGACTTATACATAAGACATGGAGATTTAGCTTGAAACCACAGTTTGTTTAGTAATTTTATGTTGGAGAATGTACTAAATCTAATTTCCTGATTTGGGAACAGGTATACAACACATATGTGCAGTGGTCTCTCCCAGGGCACTTAGGCTCAAGTTGCCAATTCACCCTTTCTCCTTTCTTCACAAAATTGCCTTGACCAAACAGAAGCAACGTTGACCAGATGGCCAGCCCCCATCTCTACCTCCAAGGCCAGCCAATAGCCAATGATTAGTTCATGGTTAAAAATTTGGCCCTCTTGCTTCAAATTGAGACAGTCTCTGTGGCTCCATTCATGCTCCAGGGCTCTCCATAAGATCAGGCTGAGACACAGTCCCATGGACTTCCTTAATACATTTCTTGACTTCTGCTTCCTCACTGCCTTACATTATTCATGTGAGAGCAATCCCTCAATAAATCATGTGCAAACAATCTTATCTCAAGCTCTGCCTCTAAAGAACCCAACCTAAGATTTTTTTTATATTTAATTCATGCACACTTTGATTTAACTGTAGATTCTTAAGATTCACCTGTTACACCATGGTAGCCAAATGTAATAGAAAAAATCTTGGCTTCTGAGATCTGTCAGTCAAAATTGGTTAGTCTAGTTATCCAGCCTTTATGAACCTCAATGTCCCCATTAAGGAAAATGGTATGTACACTGCAGGGGTGTTATAAGTGGATATGAAGTGCCTTACAATAACTGACAGAGCACGCACATAATAAACAGAAGTTTCAATTCCCCCATAAGGGTCACTGCTGACTTTTGGAACTCTTAAGCTCTGTCCACATTTGTCAATCATAAATTCTTCTGTCAATCATCAAATTCTTTTCTGTCTACTGATAGAACTTGAACCTGAAGTTTAATGAGGTGAGGACAACAAGATCATCCCTTGCAGATGCTTCCTTATTGCTAGGTCACCTCTGGTCAGGATGGAAATGTCTTCTTAATCTTGTGCTTGGAGCCATTTTCCACAGGCTTGCACCTCTCAGGCTATAAATGTTACATAGAATACATGAGTACTCACAAATTATCTGAAGGCCAAGACCTCTTGCCATGTACCTGAAGAGCTCTGTTCATTATAACAGAAGGTTGGTGCAGACAGTCATACAACACCAGAAGGAACACAGAAGCATCTGTGTTTATTTGGGCTTTGCTCTGCCAGTTCTTAGAATCTCAGCTGGAAGAGTCTGAAATATAATGAACCGTACTCATGTGGCCTTAAGTCACCCCTATCCCAGGAGACCTCCTTCCTGCTCATCCTTCTTTATGGAATAGGAAATAAATGTCAAGAGTAAATTTCTTCCTCTTTTTGTCATTTTGCTATTTTTTAAATTATATTTTACTAAATATGGTATTACATGTATCCCGGTTTTTCTCCATTTGTCCCCCTCCATCCAACAACCCCACTCCCTCAGGCAATCCCCACACCATTGTTCATGTCCATGGGTTATGCGTATAAGTTCTCTGGCTACTCCCTTTCCTATATTGTACTTGACATCCCCATGGCTATTCTGTAACTACTTATTTGTACTTCTTAATCCCCTCACCTCTTCACCTATTTCCCCACACCCTCCTCCCATCTGGCAACCATCACAACATTCTCCATATCCATGATTCTGTCTTTGTTCTTCTTGTTTGCTTAGCTTGTTTTTTATATTTAATTGTTGGTAAGTATGTATTTTTGTCATTTTATTGTTCAGAGTCTTGGTCTTTTTCTTAAATAAGCCCCTTTAACATTTCATATAATAATGGCTTGGTGATGATGAACTCCTTTGGTTTTTTCTTGTCTGGGAAGCTCTCTATCTGCCCTTTGATTCTAAATGGTAGCTTTACTGTGTAGAGCCATCTTGGCTGTAGGTCTCTGCTTTTCATTTCTTTGAATATTTCTTGCCAATCCCTTCCAGCCTGCAAAGTTTCTTTTAAGAAATTAGCTGACAGTATTATGGGAACCCCCCTATAGATAACTAACTGCTTTTCTCTTGCTGCTTTTAAGATTCTCTCTTTATCTTTAACTTTTAGCATTTTCATTATCATGTGTCTTGGAGTGGCTCTCTTTGCATCCATCTTGTTTAGGATTCTCTGTACTTGCATGTCTATTTCCTTCACCAAATTAGGGAAGTTTCTTTTATTATTTTTTTTCAAATAGAATTCCAATTTCTTGCTTTTTCTCTTCCCCTTCTGGTACCCCTATGATGTAAATGTTAGAATAATCCAAGTTTTCCCATAGGCTGCTTACATTCTCCTCATTTTCTGGATCCTTTTTTCTTCTTGTTCTTTTTGTTTAAAAAATTTATTGTTGTTCAATTATAGTTGTCCCCATTTTCCCCCATTACTCTCCCCTGCCCTGCCCACCCCTGCTCCCACATTCAATCCTCCTCCTCCCAGCATTGTCCTTGTCCATGGGTCCTTTATACTTGTTCCTTGACTTGATGCTTCCTCTTATTTCCCCCTATATCTTCCTCCCCCAACCCCTTTGGTCACTGTCAATTTGTTCTTTATTTCCATGTCTCTGGCCCTCTTTTGCTCACTTGTTTTTCTTTATTGGGTTCCACTTATAGGTGAGATCATATGGTATTTTTCTTCATCACCTGGCTTATTTCACTTAGCATAATACTCTCCAGTTCTATCCATGTTGTTGCAAAGGGTTCTAGTTGTTCTAATTGGTAGTTTTTTGCTTCCTTATGTTCCAAATCATTTGATTCTCAGCTTCATCCAGTCTACTGTTGTTTCCCTGTAAATTGTTCTTTATTTCAATTAGTGTATCCTTCATTTCTGACTGGATCTGTTTTATGCTGTTAAGGTCCTCACTAAATTCCTTGAGCATCCTACAACCAAGTGTTTTGAACTCTGCATCTGACAGATTGCTTATCTCCATTTTGTTTAGATCTTTTTCTGGGTTTTGGTCTGTCCTTTCATTTGGGCCTTTGTCTCCTCATTTGGCAGCCTCCCTCTGCTTGTTTCCATGTATTAGGTGGAGCCGCTATGACTCCCTGTCTTGGCAGCATAGCCTAATATAGTAGGTGTCCTGCAGGGTCCAGTAGCACAGCCTCCCCTATCACCCAAGCTGGGTACTTGAAGTAAACCCTTCATGTTGGCTGAGTACACCCTCCTCTGTAGTTGAGCCTTGATTGCGGTTGACAGATCAATGGGAAGGATTTACCCAGGCCAGTTAGCTGCAAGGATTGGCCGTGACCATTTGCCACCAACCTCTGCCTTCCGTGGAGGATCAGCTGTGCAGGGGCTAGGTGGTGGTGCTCTGAAGTAGTCTGTAGCTATTCAGTGAGTTTGAAGGCTCTGGGGTTCCCCAAGTGGTGCATGCCAAGGTCAGTCCCAACTTGTGTTCTGCCCAGGGCCACCCTGCATGAACGATAAATCACTCTGAGAGGCTACTACTTGTGCTGGGCTTGCAGATTTCCAGACAAAGACAAGCTATGAATCTAAGCTGGCTCCTGCTAGTGCCAGGCCTGAGGCCACTTAGCTGTTGCTTATTTGATGGGATTTAGGAAGTTGTGAAACAAGAGCCAAGACCAGCCATTCATATGGAAAATTCACAGTTAACAGTTTGGGTGGGCCTATAAGTTAGGTGGGATAAGTCTCAGGGCATATCCAGGGCAGGGCAAACAGTGTTAGCCAGGTTGATGGAATCTCAGATATGGCACCTACCTGCAGACTCTGTGTCTCCATTGGTGAAGGGCTCAGAAAAGTGATAATGGCCTCTGCTCACTTTTCTCTCTGGGAGGATACTCTCAACCAGCTCCTTCCTTGATGCCAGATACTTCAGTTCCTCCCTGAATGCCACTGGTGCCTTTCAAGTTGCTATCCTGGTGGTGCTGGAGCTCAGAGGGAGTATGTCTATGTAAGTCCATGAATGGGCTCTTTGAGAGGGACTGCTTGGGACTCTAGAAGTTTCTTCCACTGACTGAATCCCTGCTGGTCTTTGCAGCCAGAAATTGTGGAGACTTATCTTCCTGGTACTTGAACCCTGGGTTGGGGGCCCTGGTACAGGGCTGGGACTCCTCACTCTGGAGATATCTCTCCAATTTTATCTACCACACATGGGTGTGGGATCAGCCTATTCTGTGTCTCTACCCCTCCTACCAGTCTAGATAAATGTAGTTGCTTTAATTCTATAGTTGTCAGACTTCCATTCAACTAGATATTTATGATGGTTCTGTGTGATGTTTGTTCTATATTTAAGTTCTAATTTTGATGTCAATGTGCAAGGAGGCAAGCTGTGTTCACCTATGCCACTATTTTGAGCAAAAGTTTCAAGAACAAATTTCTGTATGGGAATGACAGAAACTAACAACAACAAAAGACTTGCAGTCACTCCTAGATAGTGATTGTCTTTATTCCCAGAAGAATCTTGCAAAGATATCATTAATCCCATTTTGTTGATTAATGAATCAGAGAGTTTTAATAATTTTATCAAGTTATACACTAGTAAGTAGAGATATTACTGTTTGGATCCCAACCTGTCTAACCTATGTGTCTCACTGTCTCAAAACACTGTTCAAACAGATTTGCAAGATAGTGACTAAATCCCCAAAGCCAGGTATTGAATATCTTTTATATAGGTTAGTTTGAATCAGAAGGGGGAAGTAGATCTCCTGTAGCATGTAAAAGATATAATAAAACATTCAAATTATGCTTATAATTAGTTTCAGATTTCATGAAACATTGACAAGTGTAAATTATAATAAATAAATTTAACTAGGTTTAATGTTACTTGACTCAAATGGTCCACTATAGATAGATTATTTGTAGATCAATAGATAGATAGACATCTTTCAGAAAGCAACTGGCTACTCCCAGATTTTGCCAGCCATGCAGCCATTCTACTAATCAATTCCCCAACTTACTAAAACCAACATCTTTGTATAAAATAAAGACTGGAATTTTTAGCATGAAATAAAGAATCTGGTTTTAGAGGATGATGCAACAACAAAAAAAAGTTCTCTTGTGGAGTTTAAGAGGTCAAGTGATCAGAAGCTTGACAGTGAAACATTATTTGTGGCTTTGCCCAACTGAATATTCGCTGAAATGTAGAAAGATCCCTACCTACATTGAGTTGTTTGATTCCTAACTGTTGTGTCATCTGCCTCCTCTAATTTTCATGTTTGGTGAAAAGAAAAAAATATAAACTTACAAAATCCAAATCCCACAACTCTAACATCAAATAAATATCCATGAAGTCATCTTTTAGCATGTCAGAAAGGGAGAAAACTAGGGTGGGGGACATGTCTGCTGTTGACATTTATGTCATTAGAATTTCACTAAATAGGGCTTAGAATGGATGGGAAGCTCCCACAGCTGAATTTTTTTTTTTTTAAAGAAGCAGCAGCTAATATATTCCTAATCAGTTTTCTAAAAAGAAATGGTATCTTATAAAATATAGAGACAGTGTTAAAGGTACACTATATCCACTCTTCAGCATTACATATATTGTATGCATTTTACTGAGTTTGAAACAAATATATATGCCTTTCCCTTTTAGCTATTTTGTATATTTTGTGGTATCCTTTATTCCAATGTTTATCCTTGCACCTTGTACTTGTGGACTGCTTCCTAAATATTTCTTCCTTTCATGTATCATTACCTGGCTTCTTCCTTTAAGTCTACCTCTGAGGATTTTAAGGGCTTACACCATCATCTCCGTAACTTACAAGGTGTTGCATAAATACTTGTTTGATTGATTTATTGTTGACCAATGTAACCCACTCTCCTGTCACTTCTCTTCCCTCCCTCCAGCATTTTCCTTGGGAAGGAAGAGGCAGCTAATTGAATCAAAGTAGCAGCCAAGTCAAGGAGAAAGACACAGGGGGGGTAGAAGTCATTCATATCATCGGCGCTGCTGGACAGAAAAGGACAAGGTCAAATGACTCAACTTGGGAATGTTCATTTGAAAGGGCTGAAATAAAGAGAGAACACCTTCTTCCTTAAAAATAATTACCAGTTCATGTACAGTAAGGCTTAACAAAATTCATTAGAGACTATGGCAAACATTTTATACAATGAAATGAGATCTTCTCGGTAGTATAGTTCAGAAATGTTAGTCTTTTACCAAACTGTTGTGATCCAGACTTGCCAATGGGTAAGAATGAGACCTAACTTTGACTCTCACATCTTCTTCCCTCTCTGTGATTTAGGAGAAAAGTTGTAAACTCATTTGCAATATTAAGTAATTGATGCTGAGCCATTAAGTACTGCTGTACCTCAAAACTGCTCAAGGAGTAGAGTTCCCTTCATAATTACAGAAATTCTGCCATTTATATATTTTAGGCATAGTTGGTTTCAGAAGAAAACACTACAAGCTACATATTACAAAAATAAAATTTAGCATTAAGACAAAAATTAAATTTCACAATGAAGATTTCAAGACTAATATATTTATTTTATATATACAATATGTCTCTGAAATATGGTAGTGGCATTAATGGACAATTCAGGAAAAATATTGATGCCACCACATTTTAGGGCTTTCTCATAAACTATTTTATTCTGTTCTAATAAAATTTATTTTACATAATAGAAAACTAAGACTCACAGAAGTTACACATCATACCCAAAGGTCAAGTACTATAGCTGACTCTCCTGATTCTCACAGGCTGGAAAGAGCCCATTGTGCATGTTGCTTCCCAAGTTCAGTGACTTCTAGTCTGTCAGTCACGGTGAATTTGAAAACACTACAAAGAAATTGGCACACTCTACAAATTAAGGCCTATTTTTGCCCTAGAGCTGGTTGTTAAACATTTACCTGCATGCCACTATATAGAGATTGTAGCTGGTAGAGTTGAGATTCAAAGTTAATGTTTCTGATTTTAATCCTGAACTTTTACTTTTTAGTGTTTTTTTTTTTTTGCTTTTTTTTTTAGAGAGAAGGAAAAGGAGGAAGAAAGAGAGGGAGAGAAACATCAATGTGTGGTTGCCTCTCATGTGGCCCCCGCACTGGAGACCTGGCCCACAACCCAGGCATGTGCCCTGAGTGGGAATCAAACCGGCGACCATTTGGTTCGCAGCCCATGCTCAATCCACTGAGCCACACCAGCCAGGGCTTAATCCTGAACTTTTACACAATCTCTCAGCTACTCAAGGACTTTTTTCATTTGAAATCAAATTGAGTGTTTTTTTTAAATAAAATATTCTATAAAAGCATAATTTTTAAATGGCATTAAAATAACTTGGTCAAGGAAAGAAGTAAGCATGCATTCAGTGAGTATAGAAAAAATCCTATAAATGTATAACATCTATAATTATGTCTACTTTAAAAATGAAACCTTATACTATATTAATTGGAAAAACTCAGAACATGAATATATCTTTTTATTTATTTTTATGTTTTTATCCTTACCCAAGGATAAATTTAGTGTTTTTAGAGAAAGAGAGGAAGGGAGAGGGAGAAACACTGATGTGAGAGAAAACATCGATCAATTGCCTCCCATGGGTGCTGCTCCTACCAAGAATCAAACCTGCAACCTTTTTTTTTTTTTTTTTTTTTTTTGGTGTACGAGACAATGCTCCAATGAACTGAGCCACCCAGCCAGGGTTCTCTTTTAAATAATTTTATCTAAAGATATATTCATGTTCTTCCCTGGCTGAGTGGCTCAGTCTAGGCCTGTCTAGCTATAAAAATATCCCAGTGGATAACAGAGTCAGAATCCATTACATCTATGTGCTAAAGTTTAAATATGAAATACTAGTAAACAGCCAGAAAAGGACCCAAAGGTCATGTCAGTAGCCAAATATTACATGTTCAGTTCCTTCTCATTTTGGTTCTCTTATGTTTGTACACTTCTAATTGCAGAATTTCTAATTAAAAACCCAGGATAACCCTCAGCAGAGGGAATGTGAAGAAAAGGCCTGTAATGAATTCCTACTAGAGATGACTCAATATGATTTATGATCTTGAAATCCATAGTAAACCAAAAGTTGAACTTGAATGTGTGCGTGCATCTAATCGTCTCTGTTAAAGGGCACTGAACAAACATACCATGTGCCAAATAAATATGTCTAGAGCAAATTTTTGAGGCCAAGTCTCTGGGAAAATAACCAGGAAGGAAGCTTTGGATTGACTACAACAGACTTTTTCCCCTTCAAGTAAAGAGCTGAGAACATGAAGAGTAAGATCAAAGAGTAAACACTGGGAAACACAGCCTCTCTCCCAACTTCTTGGCACCTTCCCCTTGCTATCTCATCAGGCACAAACTAATCCAGCCAACAGTATCAAGCCCAAAGCCAACTATTGACTCTATGCAGCATGGGGCAAAAAAGATGCTAAAAATGAATGAGTGGTTATTATCAATGGGCACCTAAGAGAAACAATAGTCAGCATGCCAACTAACAATGCACCTTCAAAACCCTCATTTACTATGCTTTTAATTTCTTTTGCTTGGTCCTAATGGTAATTGCCAAAAAGTATTTTAATATTAATTTAGAATTTGCCTGGGTGAATACTGAGGGTGGTCAGCATATAAATCCCCCTGGGAGATACCTAGAGGAGAAGTTTTCAGAAATATGGCTAGAACTACCCAGTTGACCTCAAGAGAGAAAAAGAAACTTGTGAAAAATATCCAGCTGACCTCTAGTTACACTTTTAAAAGCAGGTGTGGGCCTCATACCTGCTTGTCAAGCATCATAAAAGATCCAAGAAATTCAAATTCTGAGTCACTGTCTGCTGAATTCCCAAATAAAATATTATGTTCTCCAAACAGTGGAATCCTGCTAAGTTTATCCTCTGGGAGGCCTAAGAGGAAGGTAATTGGCAGCTCATCCCTCCAAACCCTAACCTCAGCATACTACTCTGAGGTATATTTTCTAGGATTGTTCATCCATTTACCTGAAAGCAATTAGATGTGACTCAAATGAAACACAGTCTAAGGCCCAAAGAAAATATTCCAAAACAGATCTACCTCCCCTTCTTCTCATGCCAGGAACTAAGTGATGCAGAAATAAGAAAATATGAAAAGGTCATATTTTGAGGAAAACTCCTACATATCTGAAGCAAAAGTACAAATCACAAAGAAACACAGCACCAGCAGGTGGAGCTGGTTAAAAAACTAGAAAAGTATTTACCATCTCAAAAGATCTAAAGTTAATAAATTGTAGGGGAGAGAGGGGAGAGTGAGCAGATGACTCCAAGGCAATTGCTCAGGGTGGTCCTTTTCACCCTTTTAGTCCTGTGGGAAAAGTCCTCTTGTCTCAACGGACTTTTAGCCAATTAGCCCTCAGCAATCTACAAGGATTTGGGTCTTAGAATGAAATGCGAGCATGATGTTTGACCAATGAGAGGCAGGAGTTGACAGAAACTTTCAGACTGTTAAAACAGATGAAAAAGAACAGGATAGAAAACTTTAGATTATGTTATGATGATGCCTGATACTGCCTGCCTTAGACCTTTTCCTTTTTAGGGGTGTGTTTGTGAGGAAAACCCTTTGGAATATGAGTAAAAGTCTATGCAAATGAGGTTCACTAAGAAAAGGATGCATCTAAGTCCAAAGGTAGACAATTGGAGGTCAGAAGTATTAAAAAAATTGACTTGTCCAGAATAAAATTTTATAGTATTCATTTTCTAATTATGACAGTAACATATACACTTTTAAAAATTTAGAAGTTGCAGTTAAATCCATTTTCCATTCTCTTAGAAACCAGACTCCAACTTCTCCCTAAGAAGGCTGTCTCCACCACTCTCATTCACAGGGTTCTACCAGTGAATGCATGTCCGTAGGCACGGTCATGGGTTCAGAGGTGAGCAGGTGACTAATTAAGCTTTTCGGAGAAAGGGAGGGTAGCTCTCTCTTTTCTGATGGATTTACCTGGGAGGATCCTGGGCTGGGGTTGCTGCCAGCCTGTGGCCATCACCTGGAGCCTAAGAATAAATCCAACAGGAGAGATACAGAGCCAAGGGATGAAGGGAGGCCAGGAAAAGGTGGCACAGTTTAGATGCCTTTGTCTCAGTCACATGCCACCCCTAGACTTCTCCATTACAAACCAACACATTTTGGGTTTTTTAGCCTTAATAAATTGTTTTTTTTTTTTTTTCATTTACGCTGTGTGGAATAACATTTTCTGTCATTGTCATCCAAAATAATTATTCTTCAAGTCCTCTCAGAGGACTCTCCTAGAAATGGCCACCCTGCCTTGATTTCATTTCTCCCAGATTGATCATTTGATAATCAATTTCTGTCTGTTCTTCCAAGAAGCCTTGCATCTTGGTCTTCATCAACCCCATCATCTAGGCTTTCATTGCCTTTTCCCTGGATAATTATGATCAGTTTCCAATAAGGTTCATTTGCTCTCTAAGACCAGGCAGGGCAATGCACCTCCATTCTCAAAAGTTATCTGTGGCCATCAATTACAAAAATAAATAAACAAACAAAAGCTAACAATAAAACAAAAGGAATATTAGGTCTGCTATCTGAAGCCCTATCTTTCCAGATCTTTTTCTCCCACTGACCCTGCTTATGCTGCATAGCCCTGCTCACAACTCCCAGGCCATGGTGTGCATTCCTTATGTCTCTGTGGAGTCACATAGCCAGTCACCTCCATCAGGAAAGAGTTTCACTCTTGTCTCCACCTACCCTACCTCTAACTCAAGACACAGCTGAAAATTTGCTTTTATTTTCTTTCCTGTGAAAACCTTTATAATTGTGCCTGCTGATAGTATTACTCACTTCCTTTATACCTAATACCACAGTGATGATAAGTACCCTCTTATGACCTAGGTTATTGGGTTGGCCAAAAAGTTCATTTAGTTTTTTCTGTACTATGGCCCTAGTAGTGCTTAGTTGTCTTTAACTTCATTTGAAAAAGTTTCGTTAGATTGTATTGTGATGGCTGTCATTTCAACATGCATTAAAAGAAACTTACAAAAATTGGTGGATGTATGTGCAGCCATTTTAATATTGAAGATGGAAGAAGATATCTAACATTTTTGTGTATTATGCTTTATTATTTCAAGAAAGGTAAAAATGCAACTGAAATGCAAAATAAAGAGATTTGTGCAGTGTATGGAGAAGGTGCTGTAACTGATTGAACATGTTAAAAGTTGTTTGTGAAATTTCTTCATGCTATTGACAATTTGGCCAAATAACTCTTTGCTGTGGGGCTGTCTCATGCATTGAAAGACATTTAGCAGCACTGCTGGTCTCTACCCACTAGAAGTCAATAGTGGGAGATAGCTTACACAATCAAAATATCCAAATCAATAAAGTTACTGGTGAAAAGGAAAGATCTGTGTTTTTTTTTATTTTACAAAAATCTACTCAGTAGATTTTTAATTCCTTAAGAGTGGAGACAAGACTTTTTACATCTTTCCTACCTTCCAGTAAAGAGAACCATGTTTTATGCAAGATATTAATTAGCACATTGGCAATTACTTGACTATCTAAATAGATGAATATATCTTTAAATAAACAAACAATAAAGACAAAAAATAAAAGATAGTCCCTAAAAAGTAGCAGTGCATTTCCCTGGCATTTAATAAGTTAGTTGAGAAAAACTATTTTCTTTTAAAAATGCAGGATGAAAATGACTGTGTTTGGACTATTTCCAGGCCACACTAACTAAAGCACAAAGTGGTTCTTGTCTCATTATTTCATATAGACAGCTAAATCATAGAATTTAAGAACCCTAGGGAGATATGAAAGAGTGGACCCACTCATCCATATATGGGGCTCCAGCAACAGTACTTATAATAATAACATCTTTTTTTAATCCTCATCCGAGGACATGCCCATTGACTTTTAGAGACAGAGGAAGGGAGGGATGATAGATAGATGATAGATAAATAGATAGATAGGTAGATAGATAGATAATAGATGATAGATAGATAGATATCAATTTGAGAGAGCAACATGGATCTGTTGCCTCCTGTACGCACCCAGACCAGGGACCCAACCTGCCACTTACATATTTGCCCTTATTGAGAATTAAACCTGCAACTCTTTCATGTAGGGGATGATGTTCCAACCAACTGAGCCACCCAACCAGGGCAATAATATTGTTGAAGAAAGAGGAAGTGATCACATTTCATTTCTTTCCCCACTGATTTTATCTCAAGTGACTTTCCTTTCTATCACTAATATCCATCTCTTCACATGGCTATTTCTCAGCAAGCCTGCAAGAAGCTCTTACTGCACCTGTGATAAAGGAAATCTTTGCTGTGCTTGGAGCACATTCCTATGAGCCTGCCATTTGATCCTGTGCCTGCAGAGAATGAGAGACTGCAAAACAGTGAGTTTTCCTGCCTCCAGAAGAAGAAACCAGAACAGCCTCTTCTAGAAAACGAGTGAGAATCAGCAGAAAAGCAGCCTGATGGTTAACCACTCCTTGTGGTCCGTGACTCAACTAAACTATCTGAACTTAACTCTAATAGACTTTGTGGCTTAACAGGGCTCCTGAAAACCACAAATAGATCTGGGGTTCTGCAACTGGCTAGTGCCAAACGATCCTACAAACACCCAATGTAAAAGTGACAAGTCACGGACATGTTTGAACCAACAAGTCTATTTACCTCATGAAACCTCAAGCCCATTCAACTTATACCCTTGCCTTGGTCGGGGAGGAAGATGGTGCCCATCTATAAGGTGACTCACAATTCTCTTCTACTTATTCTCTGACAGCCTGAAGGCCCATCCTCAGAGCTTCACTCCTTTATGCTAAATAAATTTTCCCTGCTTTGGCCAGCAGTGAACTTAGCTTAACACACTCAGTCTTTATTCTGCTTTTATCTCCATTTTGGTTGTTAAATGTTTGATTATTGTTCAAAGTGTTCCCAGTTATTAAAAAAATTTCAATTCAGGCTAACCTAGCAGGCCAAGTGTCTGAAAACTGGAGATCACCACCCAGAGCTTTGGTACAGAGGCTCAGTTTGGCAACTTCAGAACACATGCTAGTCGGGCCACCTGAGCTGAGCAGCATGTGCATGCATGCCCCTTGGACAGCAGAATGAAGCATTTCCTAAGTGCTTGAAACTTTTTGCAACAGTCACAGTTCAAATGTGGCTGATATTTGCAATATCTCCCTTGACCCAATCCCTCTATTTACTCTGTATGTGAGTCCTTTTAGTTAGCAAGTGAAAACCAGGCAGTTGGAACAGTTAGGCAGCCAACAGCGCTCCTTCCCGCATTCACTGACATTTAAAGAGAGCACTCCTTCAGAAACACTGGAGGTGTCATCTTAATTTTTTTTAATTAAACTGTTATTATTATAAGCTATCAAAATATGCCACACTGTTTACACATCTGCTCAGAGAATGCTTTGGTACATGTTTGTGAATACAAAGTGTGACCATTTTACCAGGGAATTATTATTTTAATATACCTTTTCTCTATGTACGCATGAGACGTATATAAGGCATGACAAATTCATAATATTGTAGACATCTGAGTCAAAGGTTTAATGTCTACATTTAAAAAGTAGCAAGGTTAAGAAAGAAAATTACAGCTATAACAGCCTTTTGTTGGCTTTATAGACCTGAATTACTAGTGTTTCTAATATGATAGTTATTATAGGGTTATGAGATCATAAAGTACTAAGCTTTCACAGTGCGTTCATGGAAAGGTGCTAATTAATGTAATCTTATAAAATTACTATTACTCTTATTACTAACAATACTAATAATGAATGATATGAAATACATTTAAAATACAGTTCTAGCATCTGACTTATTTTCTATTATGTGATTCCCATACAAATTTCAAGCTCTAAATGTTTGATTTTGTTATCTTGTTTTATATGACATTTAAATTGGTGACAAAAACAATAAAAAAACTTCCTAGTTAACTATTTTAATTAGTTATACACTTTATTAATTCCTTCAATAGTCTCTTTTTCTCTTTATCAACCAATTTCAGATTATTTTTTAAAAAGTTATTATAATATTTGGGGGGCAGTATATTGTCCTTTTTCTTATGAGGAAAACATTCAATGTTAGATACTAAGCTCAGAAATAAAATTACTCTTACAAGCATTGTAATCTATAAATTATGCAACTTTTCCTTGGCTACAGATGAAAATGAAACAAACACAATGTTTTGGAGGAAAAGGAAACTATTGAGTCAAATAACTTTGTGAAAAGTAATAGCAAGCAGACTAGAAATTTCATTTCAGTCATTATATTTATGTATTTTTTTGTAAATGTGGTTTATAGTGCATATAGAAACATAGACAGTCTAAATCAAAACAAATGTAAAGGTTGTTTTATTCTATTTCCACCTTTTAATAGTTAAGGAAACAGAGTGAATGGCACATTGGAGAGTGCACAGGGCCCGAACACGAGTCCCCTGACAGAAATCTTTGCTGAATACTAAACTTCTAATCATAATAATTTAAACTAAATATACTATGAAACCAACAGAATTTAAAGAAATAGTAACATTAGGAAAATCCCACATTCATTTATTTTAAGAGTAAAATTTAGTTTTGAACAATTTACAAAGTTGCAGCTGAAGGATTAAAAAAAAAAAAGTTGTCTGCTAACACTGTTCCTTGCCAATTATCTAAATTCTAAGATTTGCTTTCACTGTTTTTTCCAAATGTCTTTCTTTTGTGATTTCTTCAATTTCTTGGCATTTCATAGGCATCTTTAAAATGTTTTATAAAAATCTGGGTGGCAGCAAAAGGAAAGTAGTATTGGTTCAAAATGGTACTCTGCTATTTGGGAGGCCATATCATATAAAATACAAATTATCTCCTCCAAGCAAAATCCTTAAAAAGACCTGTATCAGTGAAAGTAGGAAAGCTCTATACCAGCATCATCCACTAGAAATACCATGTGAGCCTTTACATCATTTTAAATGTTATATGGTCACATTAAAAAAGTAAAAGAAAAACATAAAATTAATTTTAATATTTTATTTTACTTAAACCAATGCATCTGAAATATAATCATTTGACTAGGTAAGCAATAGAAAATTGATGACATATGCATTATTTTTTACATTAAGTCTTTGCAATGCAGGTTGTATTTTGTATCTGCAGCACATTGTAACTCATGTTTGCCACATTCCAAGTGCTTAGTAGCCAGCTGTGGCCATGGCTCCCATGCTGGACAGCAGAACTCTAGATGATTAATTGTGATAAATCATGAGCTTGCCCAGACTATGTCAGAGCTAGTCAAGAAGCTTACTGCCACAACAGGCCACTGCACTGTTGCACACTGGCCTACAGACATTCCTCTTACCACTGATACCTGAGGGAGTTAGTGAAAAATCTTTCATTTTAATTTTCATCAACTAGTTGCTATGAAGAAATTAAATGAAGAAAAACACAATTAGAGGAATTAAAGTACTCATATAGGATCTAGACTGCATTTCCTTTACCTGGCCCCAGCTGGAGAACCAGCCAGGGAGCCTTTTCTGAGCATTAACTCTCAAATGCCACAACCCTCTGTGTTTATGTTTCTCTTGATAGCTTATTCCATCATCTTTCTATCCCTGGTCCCCATAACATAGCTGCCTGTAAGTGTCTGTTACACTAATCTGAGTTCATTAGAATCTCTAAATTGAGTGGAAGAGGTGGAACTTGGCATCCCTTCAGTTAAGAGCAAATTTACTCTACAGATGTAGTTCTTACCCTACTTACAATTAATTGCCAAGGGCATTGGGCATCCAAGAAATTCTTCTGCGTCAAGTTTTCCATTCTATCTATGGAAGATTTATTCAGTCTCATGGTATAGTTATATTCAGTGAAAAATAAAACTTACCTCCTAAAGAGGTGAAATTTATCTACTGTTAAAGCATTCTTTTACTATCAGAACTGTGTACTCAAAATGATATCTCATAGGTGCTGAGAAAACACTAGTTATCATTAATTATCAATGTTACATTATTCTATGAAAAAAAACAATGATGTGGATATGATTTTTCAATAAGAGGGCAATATATGGTTTCATGTCTTTATCTGATGGACCAATATACATGCAGAAGTAAATCTGTTTTTATATATGAATGTTGGTCCCTGGCATGTTTGTCTGGAGACATCAATGATGAATTTCCAGGGTACAGAGGTCACCCAAAGGAGAACTTACAAATAAAAGTAAATCAGTGGGAGCTTAGGCTCTTTAAGACTCCACTTCCTTATCTGTAAACTTAAAAATAATGCCTAACTCCTAGGACTACTGTGGGAGGCTAACCTAGATAAGGCATTGGTCATTCTTAGTGAGAAATGGGGAGCCTGGTAAATGCTTAAGAAATGGTACCTATTTGTATAAACTTGTTTGACCTTTCAAAAATGAGGTAAAGAAGTAGGATAGGGTAAATAATTTGTCTTTTCCTCAAGCTGGAAACAATGTGAATCATGCTGATAACTGTTGATTTTACCAGAATAAACACAATTTGAGACATATTGTCACTAAAAAGAGGTGATGATTCTACATCCTGCCAAGTCATGTTCTTTGAAACACCCTTGTTTACTGTCCAAGGTATCTGTGGTCCTTTTCTGTTTGGAGACATCTGTATACACAGAGGGAGATGGTAGTGCCCCATGGTTAGAGAACAGAATTTAGAGTTAGTCTCAGTGACTGATGCTCCATTCCTGCCACACGTTCACTTAGATCTGGGGACTTCAAACTCCTTCCATTGTTTTATGCTTGTTAGAACCTAAACAGTAGCACGAAGGCCTGGGAACCTAACGTTGGAGAACTGTATCAATGCAGGCATGCTTTTATTAGATGATACCCTAACAATCCTAGTCGGGACCTCACTGTAATGAATGGCTGGGAGGAAAGATTAGGTAAATTATAGGAAACTTTTACAGAATAGAATGAATTTCTTCTTAGTGAGACAGAAACCTAAGCTAACTGCTCATGGAGTTGGATCTAGTCTCTCTCCCTTTGTTTCCATTTCAAAAAAGTGCAACTACAACCCATTGATTTATTTTTCCTCTTACATATTTTAAAAGTCTCCACCTTCTTAAGCACATCATTAGTTTTCTTAACAAGTTCTTTTCCTTGCATATAATCAATAGTATTCTGCAAGTCAATCTAAATTATCACATTCACCAAATTACTAGGAAACACATACATTTCTAAATTTATTTAGTAGCTTGACTTATTCATGCCTATAACCACTAATGTAAAGGCAATATGGTCTCCCTGACAGGAAAGTCCACATTATTAAAAATTGTAACTGGACTCAGACACCCTGGTGTTAAATTCTCACTCTGTCTTAATAAAGTTCACGTAACTGGTACAAGCCCTTTAAATTCAGTGAACTTCAATCCTGGCCAGGTGGCTCAGTTGAATGGAGCATTGTTGTGTACACCAAAATGTTGCAGGTTCAATTCCCAGTCAGTGCACATACTTAGGTTATGGGTTTAATCCTTGGTCAGGGAACATACAGGAGGTGACTGATCAATTATTTTGTGAGCTCTCTCTTGCTCTCTCTCTCTCCCTCTCTCTCCCCATTCCTCTCTTTCTAAAATCAGTAAACATATCCTCAGGTGAAGATTAAAAAAATTTAGTGATCTTCAGTTTCCTCATATGTAACTATGTAAATATAAAATATTTCTTTCTCTGCATGCCACATATAAAAAGCCACAGAGAAATTGTTATGTGCCCTAGAGCTAAATAACTAGTTTTATTTTATTTTTCCATAATTTTGTCTTTTTTTTTACATTTTATTTAAGTCTAATATGACATATATTTGGGTAGATGAACCAATTATTTATACACAATATTAATCTCTACTTACTTCAAAAATGGAGGTTAAAGAGTCCACTTAAAACTAATATCCCCTTTTTACACATTTTGTCTTTTTTTTTTTTCAAATTACTTTTATGCATTGTCCCATTTTCCTTTGTGGAAATTACCCAATGGAAGTAGGCACAAACATTATTATTTTCATTCTACAAATATCAAAGCTGAGGCAAAGAAAGCAACTTAATCATCTTGACTGAGATTTCCATGAAACAACACCGACAACAAAAAAGTCAACCTTGCACTAAATTTCCACTCCAGCACTCATTTTCTAACATCATAATTTTTCCAGGGTCAGGTTCTTATAGCAATTTTTTAAGTTCATAATTACCTTAGTTGCATGCACAATTTGGGTAGTTAAGTAATTACTTGATTTGCACATACAAATACTGCAATTGCTGGCACATAAAAATAATGTCCTTTAAACATTTGGGCCCAGTGGAGGACAAATGGTCAGGAAAATCAAAATTCCTGTGGTTCGCGAAAGGGATGACTATAAACAGAAAACACTAGAAGCCATGCTCAGATGTTTAGAGAATCAGCTCACTTTAACCCAGAGGGGGAAAAGCAACATGCTAGTATTCTAACCTCAATTTCCTTATCTCTCTTCAGAGATTTCCAGGTACTGATAAACTATTTGGAACTATAAAGAGTCTAAAAGAAGATCAGAATACTTGAATGTAAAATACGGCCCCACCATTGAAGGAGTTGAAGATAGTTCTGGGCAAATCTCTTAATCCCTAAACCTTCTAATACTAATCTCCAAAATATCAACCTTATATGGTTGAAAAGAGGAATAAATGAGATAATTATATAAAAGTACTCTGTAAACTCTAAAACCCTGTACAAATACAACACAGTATTACTGGGTTTGAAATGTATGTGATGCTATCGAATACCCCAACAGAGCAGAGTAGACTGACACCAGGTTTTCTTGGCTGAACAACAAGCTGTCTCTAAGGAAGCTTAGTCATTTTAGTGCCTTTCCCCTTGCATTGAAAAGGAGCATGAAAGGGTTGTGATCTTCCTTTTATATTCAGAGTTGATGTGGCTTTTGTGTTAGTTTTATATCTAGTTTTTGATCCCATAATTGAGAATGGATGACAGAGAAGCTGGCAAGAATCTCAAGGAGAGCAAAAATAAATGTCTGTGATGTTAGGAACTAGGCCCTCGAATGAGAACTGGGGAGACAAGATATTTTTCACTCTCCCAATAAGTTCATGAGCATTGTTGGCCTGCTAAAGGTTTTAAAGGATATGAAAAATTATTATGCATATGAAACTGAAGATAAAGCATTACCTGAAAATGTAGCCAGAAAAATGTATTTATAGTATTGTGCAGAATTGTCAGGAACTAGAGTGGCAAGGCACCAGAAAATGTTTTCATTGGAGAGTTTGCATCGTTTTCATGGAGATGATTACAAGTTCTGATATGACCAATCTATGAGAAGGCTAAAAAATGGACTGAGGGACATGATGATTTTGCAAGAGATGTGATTTTATTTTATATTTTATATGTTTTTAAAGTTTATTTTTATTGTATTTTTTCCATTGCCATTCACCCCCCCTACACCACACCCCTGCCCTGTGGTCACCATGCTGTTGTCCGCATCCATGAGTCCTTTTTCCTTTGTGCTCAACCTCTCCACACACTAGCTGTCCCCCTTGTCATCCTGCTCTCTATCTATGGGTCTGTCTCTGTTTTGCTTGTCAGTTCAGCTTGTTCATTAGATTGCATATGAGTGAAATCACATAACATTTGCTTCTCTCTGACTGACTTATTTCACTTAGCATAATGTTCTCTAGGCCCACCCATGCTGTTGCAAAGGGTAAAATTTTCTTTTTCTCTCACAGATGAATAGTATTCCATTGTATAAATGTCCCATAGTTGTTTTACCTACTCATCTATTGATAGGCACTTGGGCAGCTTCCATGTCTTGGCTATTGTAAATAGCACTGCAATAGATATAACGGTGCTTGTATTCTTTCAAATTAGTGTTTTGGGTTTCTTTGGATATATTCCCAGAAGTGGGATCACTGGGTCAAAGGGCAGATGAAAATGAGAACACAACAGCCCCAAATCCATAGGACACAAGGCAAGAGATGTGATTTTAGAATTATCACAATGCATCCTCCTTTGCTTACAAAGAAAAGCCACATTATGAAAATGTGTAGCCTTTCCTCTCCGACGTCCTCTTTCTGATTTGCAAACAGGGAGGTTATTATTATATTCTTGTCCTGTTACCAGACAGGTGCACATGTGAATCTCGCAAGATATTAATACTTAACCCTTTGAACTCTTTGGTTTGTAAATATCTAAGACATTTTCAAATTCCTAAAGTGGAGCATGGAGAGAGCTCACACACAGCTCGGGCATGATTCCAACAGTATCATCAAGACCCAGTTGCTTTCTGTCTCTCAGATACACCCAGACAGCTACATAGGGTGCCAGGATGGCATTGGCAGCTCCAGTCAGTTCCTCTGACTCAGGGACAGAGGGGAAGGGCAACTCTGTCTGCTCCACAACTTTCACTAAAAACATGTACTTCATTTAATCAATTCTGATTGGTCCAAATGCAATCGCAGCAACCAGGGCATCTGAGGGACTCTGATCCTCCCAGAGAATATGGACTAAATTTTGGAGGAGGGTTGGTATTCCAGAGGAATTCTGCATGTTTTTTCCAGGAATCCAGATGCTGGTAGCAGAAACAATAGATAGCCAATACCAGAGATTTAGAAATAAACCTATCTAGAGGCCTGACAGTGAACAGGAAGGCTTCTTTGATAACTTTTCCAAGATTTATGGTTACAAAGTTCTTATCTTCACTTTTATCACTTACAAAGAGATTCTGCATTTATCAAAGGTTGCCACTCACGGGAGCCTCCATACGATTCCACTGTCACAGGGAAATCACACAGTTCCCCGAAATGGGCAAGCCTTAAAGCTAAAGTCATGCAAGTTCATATCCTATACCTTTCCTTTTGTGGCTGCATGCCCTTGTAAAAGTTGCTGACCTCTTTATGCCTTAGGAATCTTAGCATTGAAACAGGAATAATGACATTTATTCTGAGGGTAATAGTAAGGACTGAAGATATATATGAGAAGCCCCTATAACAGTGTATGCTCTATACTGGATGCTCAATAAATGACCATGATTACTCTACGTGGTTAGATCCAGGTCCTGTAATCTATTTCTTGTGGCTTCCTCTCTTGTTCTCATCACCACACAGCACCCAAATGTCAGTATTCAAAATGGCCCTCATCTGACTTTCAGGATTTGGAAGAAGTCAGCAGTCAAAACAGCAGCTAAAGGCACAGTACAGTAGTGTGTGAATTGTTGGATGGGGCACTACTGTGCACAAACCAAGAAAAGAATGGTCACCATCACATACCAAGTCCTTGTCACTCTTAATGTAAAGATTTCTCTCAGGTGCTGAACGTACATGAGGAATTCAGAGAAAAAATCAAATTCAAATGCTTTATGACATGAAAACTCTGTAGAGAAGTTGGTTCACTAAAAACTAGCTATTCCTTATCAGCAAATGACCAGCTGCAACAAGCTGGCCTGGAACCTCTTGCTACTTGACCTCATCAGCAACCACCCTGCAATAGGTCACCATTGCTTAATTAGACAAGGGAGTTTTCAAATGTAATCTCTTGCACTCAGCAGGCCCTGGGTCAAACAGAATCTGACTAACCTGCAGCTTGTGTTTACACAGCTTCCAACAGTTCAAAAAGCCAAGGAAAGATCAGAAGCTTATCTTCCAGCCAATAGGGGAGGGAGGGTAGGTGGAATTTGACAGAAGGTTGTAATCATCCACATCGGGGATGAGGGGAAGGCCTGCTCATCTGTTTTTAAGCATGTCAGGACAAGAAGTTACATTTCTAGAAATGCAGATGCAAAAAAAAGGTGGGCAGATGCCATTCTCGTGGTTTAATTAAGAAGGAAAGTAAAGATCTAAGGTAAGTTCAGCTCTGTTGGCTGGGCCTCCTCTCTGGGGAAGCAAGGGGAGAGGTGAGGCAGCTAGTGGAGAGGATGAGCACGGTGGATGTGCTAGCCAGTGTGTGGCAGCTGTTCCTGGTGAATCCTATTCTAGCTCATGGCCATGTGTCCCAGCCCTTTTGGAAAATTACCTCCAAATAACAGATCACGAAAGAGCAACTCCAACAAGCCCTATAATTTAGTCCTAAGAGGAAATTCTTCATTCATCAAGTGTACAGGAGGCTAAATTAGTTCTTTACCCATGTGGGTCCTGGTTGGCAATTTTATGAGAGGGTAAGCCCTACCTTGGGGAGGAGTCCAGCCAGAAAGGATGGCGGTTAAAGCCGGCCTGGTGCCCAGCTGGGTCAGACCACATATTGTACCACAGATTGGGTAGAGTTCCTGGGGAATATCTTTGGGACTCAGTCCCTGTCAGTATTTTTTTCTTCAAATGCACATTTTTGGGGGTTTGTGGGGAATGAGTGAATCTGCTTCGTCTCAGCCTGAGGTTGCTGGAGCTTTCTCCACCAGGAGGGAGAGCAGACTTGCCAGAGTGCAGGATGGGATCGAAGCCAAATGTGACCTTTAAAAGAGCGCTTCAGTTTCATTCAATTATACCAATATACAAAATAACTGTGAATCACATATATTGTATGCATATTTTTCTCCTTATTTGTTGGTTTATTTTTGCTTTTGCTTTTGGTCTGTGAAACTATTCACAGCTTGGAGTGTAGCTCCACTGTTGGTGCTCATTAAAAACAAAATGAAAGAAAACAAAAACAACTTAGGAGACAATTAAAAGACAGATATGTTTGAGAGGACATCTCTTTCCTCTCCTTTAGCCAAATCCTTATTTTTATGGCTTTTTTTTTTCTTTTAATTGCGAGGTAGTTGAATTCCTCAGCTGTACTGACCATTTCAAGAAGTCTATAAATAAGCCAGAAGTTTTCTTTGTGCCTAATCAACAGGTTGCCTAAAACAAGATACTTTTTTACATTGCCTACATTTTAAGAATGATGTTGCTAAAATTGGGCTACATTCTGAAGTTAAAAATCCTGTTTCTCTTCTTAGAAATCTGACTCACTGCTTCCATCTAGGAATCTGAATAAAACAACATGCTTCTCCGCTTGCTGTCTTTTTCTGTATTCTCAAAAATGTCGAGCTCATTTGTATTTGCAAAACTTCTTTACAGATTTTATGAGCAGCCACTCTCTGTAAATCAAGTTCACTTTGTGCACTCAGTAAATGGTACAGGCAGGACATGTTTGAAAAAAAGGTTTACTAATTTGGGGAGAAAATGATTCTGCAGAAATAGAACATAGATGCTTTCACAAATAGCAAAACAGCGGTTCAAAAGTAAAGTTGGAATTAAAGTGTTACATTTTATATATATCACTAAGTTCAAATAAAACTATACAAATAGAGTTGGTTGATCTGTACAGCTTTGTCGACCTGTTTATTTCCTGTTTTCTGCCCATAAAGGCTGATGCTGGTATTATGTCTCTAAATTTAAACTCATAGAATATAAAAATGGTTGGCTATTCAAAGTATAGAATTATCTGCTCTAAAAAAATCTCACCAAAGAAATTGTTTAAAAGAGAGTATACTGAATACCTTAAATAAATGAAATGCATTCATTATTAATTTAGCGGGCTAATAAAAGTAATTTAATATATACACTTTCATTCAGGGTGTTCCTATCAAATGAGACAAAGACTTACCTGTCTTTTTAACTTTAATTTATTTTTTCCTTGAGGGGGGTGGGCAAGAAGAGGACTCAGAATTCCCTACCAACCATGCATGCTCAATGTAGAGGACAGGATAAAGCTGAATTCATTGCTTACTCAGCTGGGTGCCTTGAGCTTAATAAATATTTGACAGTTTGCCATGTAAATGGCCACCAGAGGCAGAGCTGCTGGTTTTGTCAGTGGAATAGGTAAGCCAAGAATCTGAAGGTCTGTAGGCCTGCAATCATTCAAAGTCAAGTAAGAAGAGTATTAGAGCATAGTTACTGAGTGGTCTTGGCTCACATTTGAGTGATTGTAAATCTCAGGCAGACAGTTCCAGGGACACTGTAGAGAAACAGATTCTGAGTGTGTCAAATGGACACTGAAAGTTAAGGAAGAGCCAAA
Organism: Anoura caudifer; assembly: GCA_004027475.1. Taxonomy (NCBI): domain Eukaryota; kingdom Metazoa; phylum Chordata; class Mammalia; order Chiroptera; family Phyllostomidae; genus Anoura; species Anoura caudifer. The sequence continues at coordinate 30,004 of PVKU01002782.1, forward strand.
GACTTCATATTCCTCTAGCTGGCACATCACCCATTCCTCAAATAGGACATTAGACATTGAACAAATCTCTACAAATTGTTGGTTTTTGACAAGAGTTCTCTAAGAAAAAGCTCATCAGCTTGAGATGAAAAAATGAAAGATGTTGAAGCACAACATCAAACTACTAAGAGAAACTTGTGGATATGGAAGCAAATCAAAGCTCTGTCTTCATATAATTGCAATTTATACTTTCATTTATTTCACAAATAATCACTGGGGTGAATTTTATACCCAGAAACTGTACTACTCACTGATAATATGCTAGAGAATAAGACAGATAAATTACCTAGAGTTTTTTTTTTTAAGTGGGTTAGACTGTTTGCAAGGATTGTGTGGAATAGACAGTAAACAAGAAAATAAATAAGCCAACAAGATCAAATAATATAGTGATATGCACACAGGACCAGAGTGAAAACCCAGAAAGTGACTTAATGACTGCTACAGATGGGTGGTCATGGAAGGCCTCTCTTGGAAGGTGACATAGGAGCTGATACATGAATTACAAGGTATGAGCCATATGAAGAGCTGGAGTAAGAGGGTGGGCAGAGAAACTAGCAAGTGTGAAGGTCTAAAGGCAAGAATTAGCTGGGTCTATTCTGGGAATAAAGAGTGGGCTAGTGTGGTTGTTCCTTGTGAGAAAGGAAGAATGATAAGAGATAAATATAGGCAAGAGCACTCACAACCTCCTCAACCTAGGAAATGTCTTGGCTTTTGTTTTAAGTATCATTGGGGAATGGCATGATAGGATTTAGAATTTTGGAACAATCACTCTGGCTGCTATGACAGAGTATAGTGCAGGGGGACATGGTAGAAAAGAGAAGAGGTTATCACAGTGGTCCAGGCATGCAAAACTGGTGCTTGTACAGGAGCCATGACAGTGAGAATATGAGTCAATACATGTGGAATGTACTTTATTCTATTCCCACAGTAACACATAAGGGGAAGGGGTATTCAGAGGTTTCTGGTTTGAGAACTACTATTTGGTTCTTTTCTATCTAATGTATTCTGCCTCTTCTACCCACTGATGGAGGAAAAGTTAACAAAATTACATTCATCATGTCTTCCCTTGGTGTTTACTAGTCTATATTTCAACAAAATTTTACATCCTATGACATATTTGAAGTAAGCATAGTATGTTTCTCTATAGACAATAAAAGCCTGTGATTTATGAGGCTGTTTAAAACTTTCAAATAAAAGCCTGGCAGTCATCACAAGACACAAGCAATTTTACCTTTCACTATATTCTTTTAAATGACATTGTGTTGAGCATAAGGAAAACCAACTGATGCTCACTCTGGCCATGAATTGTGGAACTTGGAATATGGTTTTCATGTAGAGCTGATCAGCGTGGAGCACAAATGACAGCCATGAGAACCATCGGTGTGAAAGAAATGCCAGTGTAGCCTGGATCTATGGGTCCCTGAGGCATCTGGATCCCCACAGATTCTGTAGGTGGGAAGGTGCTCTGCCACTTTTCAATACAGATAGATGTTTCCAATGTGTTTTACATATGTGAGTCACATATGTAAATCTACATTTTCTAGCAGTCATCAAAAGTAAAAAAAAGTAAAATTAATTTTAATAAAATATTATTTTTAAGCCAATCATTTCAACATTTAATCAACAAGAAAACTGTTAAGTGCATGTTTTACACATTTTTCCAACCTAAACTTTCAAATTTAATATATAATCAGTTGGACTAGTCACATTTCAAGTGCTCACTAGCCATGTGTGGCTAATGGCTACTGTATTAGACATTACAGCTCTAGGACAGTGATATTCAACCTTTGTCATGTCACAGCACATGTGAACTAATTACTGAAATCCTGTGGCATACTGAAAAAATATATTTTTTGCTGACCTGACAAAAAAGTTGGTATAATTTTGATTAACTCACACTAGACAGCTACTGTTGTATTGGCTATTGTCATTTTTTTATTTGACAGTCTCAGGGAAAAGAGGTCAGTGCCCCTGACTAAATAGTCAGATGTTGCATGTTTCAAAAATTCTTGCGGCACACCAGTGTGCCATGACATACTGGTTGGAAATCGCTGATATACAATACACACACACATACACACACCCCATATATATACATATATACATACACATATATGTATGTATATACATGGGGTGTGTGTATGTGTAGTCTATATGGTATATATGTGTATGTATAGTCTACATATACTATATATAATATATATAGTACACATACCTTGTTAGCAACAATATCCAAAAAGAAACATATCACATTATTGGCATGACCTAATGGTTTTTGTCAATAGGCAGTTCATAAATAGCTAATAACTAACCAAAAGCTCCACAGTAATGTAACATAAGAATGGTAACCTTGACCCCTGAAAAAAATACAACCACATTTCACTAACTCATAGCTTCAGACTGCTTTTTACAGCTCCAACACTTTGCTTTATTACACTGTACCCAAATGGAGGGGCACAGAAACAAAAAGAAAAATTAAAAGCTAATGTTTTTTATTCCACTTTTTAAAAAATGGGTGAAGCTGTAAATGGACAATAGAATTATCCGTAAAATGTTTTTTAAAACTCCTGAATGCCCATGTCTAGACTTAACCTTCCCATGTTTAACAAACAATTGTTAACAAGTCTGTCTCAAGGGGGAGAAACCATGTGACAAGATAACAGGGGGGGGGGCAAGGGAAGTGTTTTGGTATTGCCTAGTTGCAGACAAGAAAATCATGACCAGGAGGGTGAAATGACCACGTTGGCCCTGCAGTAAGAGCAGATACATCTAAACAGTGCATGTCTGCCCGCACGGAAGCTCTGCGTCAGCATCACTGGCTCTGCCGCCTCCACATAGTCCTGGGGTGGTCATGATGGCCAAAATATTCCTATGCTGAGAGGCTTTGCGAGCCTCTCCCACAAGGTAACATGATTAGATGACACCAATTTAATTATCTTTCCAAAGCCAACCTAAACATCATACTTAGAACTGCAACTTACTGAAACTTAAACTCTTGCCACCTATGGATAGATTTATGTAAGGAGAAAACACATGGAACATTCTGAACTAACTCTGAAAAGGTAGACAGAATAGTGTCATAAAAATAGAAACTTCCACAGAGTGGAAGAATAATTGACAGATCTTTTCAATGACAAATCAGAACTTTTTAGATTGGAGATAATTTTTATTTCCTATAGTGGGACAAGTGAAGATGAGTTTTCTAGGAACCCTTATAAAACTCCATTGTTTTCCAGAGCCCAGAAGACTCTTATAGGGTAATCGAGGATGCACAACAAGTAACAAACAAATGTTTGGCATCCTCAGATTGGAAAGTAAATCTGTCAATAGTAAGGAAATAAAGATTGGGTAAACTTGTTTTTCTTAAACAAATCAACATTTTAGTGAATGAATGAATGCCTACAAACATATATACACACTTACCTGCATAACAGCATTTAGAGTGAGGCACCAGCCATAGTTTTTAGAGATTTTTACTTTACTATAGATTCATTTTGCAAGGAACTGGAGGTTTGCAGAGTAAAAGACTAATATGGTAGCTAACTTACCTGGCTGTGGAGACATTACTGTATACCCTCTCCTTTCCTGTAGAGCTATATCCACATCATGCCTTTAAAGGCTATAGGATGCTTTCTATACATATTTAATATTTCTTTAGATAGTTGTGTATGTGTTCCTGGTAGGCTAGCCTGAAGATCTCCTTCTTCCGCCCATGTCCATTCCCATGAAGGAAGTTATCAGGGCAGATACCCACATCAAGCCAGCATCTGAAGCATGCAGACAGGGCAGAGACCACATTCTGCCTCTATGTAGAGATCTTTAATTCATCCTGTGGGATCTGAAGGGAGCACACAGCCATGAGCCTAACTAATTCTATAGCATTTTTTCTAAATAAAACTAATTTTTATTTTCATACAGAAAAACTAGATAATCAAAGAATTATTTTTTTCAGTGAAGGCAGAAACAGATTGAAGTCACCTGGGTTTCAATGTGGTGGCAAATTTTGTTTGATTTCTACTATCTGAGGCAACAATGTACCCTTTCTAAAATAATAAACACGAAATAAAAGCACCTCTATTCACAAATGCTCTTTGCAATGCATAACAATAAGCAATTCCTAAGGGCACTGTTACAACCAACCTTGCATTAGGGAATTGCTTTGGAAAGAAGTTGCATTTTAACAAAAGGTAAAATGAAACTGATTTTACCCTCCCTTCTGTATTCTTTCTTTCCTTTCAATATCCATGGTAATAACATCTCTGACTCCTAGCCCCAAGCTCAGAAGACCTTACTGATTGCCAATTGCAGGTCAGTTTTCCTCAATCTCCCCAAAGTAATCATTCAGTCTCTACTTGAACACCTGCACTCATCTCAAAATAGTTTTTCTTTTCTTAGTCTTCACGGAAACCTCTATTCATTAGAAAGTTTTAACTTATGTTGAGTCAAATCATTTCAACTAATAACATACATTGACCTTAGTTTCAGTAAATAATGTACAAAGATAATCCCTATAGCAGATACAGAACGAGAATGTAACATGCTTCCCACACTTTAGAAAGATGCCACCATCTAAGGAGAAGAGTAGGCTTAATAATTAATGAAAACTTAGCCACTGAAAGGGGATTATGGCTCTGTGTGCAACACAATGAAGAGTAAGTATAAAATGGGAAAGATAGGGAAGACTGCATGGGGGAGGACAAGCCTACATAAGCTGAGGTAAAACCTCCTGGGACACAGCCATAGCAAGACCAAGGAGGCAAGACAATTGCAAGGATTTGCACAACTGAAGATCAAACTCAAAAAAACACTAGATACCTGTGACACTGATAAAAGGTAGAGGAATGTGCATGGTGTTTGAATATCTAATGATGGGTCTAAATCATTTTAGGAAAGATGTTTCTTAAAAATATGATTTCAATACAGGTATTGTATATGTAATTATGCTTTATTTTTCATTTAACTTTATGCTTGCTTTGGGCAGCTGTATAGCATATATGTCAATTTGTATAAAATTTTGATTTTCTATGTACATCTGCAGAACTTCAGTTTTGTCTTTTTCTTTTTAACCAAAGCATATATTTCAAATGTATTTTATATTTTTGTTCCTTCAATACCTGTCAGCAGTAGGATACCTGAATTCCTCATTTTACTGTAAACTTTTGCAGAATCATGTTCACATGCTCCATGTGGAATAAAAAAGTTGTAGGCAGTCTGCTTTTGATTTAAAAGGAAGGCTTGCTTCAGTCTCAAGTCCAGCCTTTCTAATGGGTATGGCAGCAGCTACGACAGGCCCTAGTCTACAATATAAATGCATTCTTCCTGCTATGTCCAGAAAGATGTTGAAAATGTCTCTAAAAATTTATTTTTCAGCTTACTTCCCATCTCTCCATTCAAAATCAAATAGCCAACAACATCTCAAGGAGAGTTCAGACATACAGATGGTTACATCAGGAAAATAAGAGAAAATCAAATCTTACAGGATCTTATAATATTTTTGGTAACTCAGGTATAATTGAGTAGGCCCAGGATACAATAGGCCTAAATTTGAATTCGTTTTGCCATTAATTTGTTTATATGAACTTGGGCAAACTACTCTGAGGACCAGTTTCCCAATGTGTAAAGTTTAGAAAATTATGGTAAAGATTAAATAAAACATTTATATTATCTGAGGAGCTTATGGAGTACCCAGTACATTATAGTCATTCCAAGAAAACTTTAGTTCCTTTATTCATTTATTCACTCACACATCTCTACTAATATAAATAAACTAGACACCCAATTCCTTCTAAATTATTTTGTATCAAAATAATACTTGAAGGCATAGAATCAGGGTTTATGTGGACTCTGTGTGGAAAAAAATTGCAATATATGTTGTCACAAACTTTGCTTCTGACCTCCTGTCAAGTGACTAGGCCATTAGAGTTAGCTTCAGTCTTTAAGCAAAGTTGCAATATGTTTTGTTCTAATATTGATATTTGGAGGTCAGAATGAAACCCTGGAAGTCTTCTGAGGAGAATTTTAGGCTGGATATAAGTAAAGTTTGACACAGAGTTCTTCATGTGGAAGAGGTTGAACAAATTTCTTGTAAAGTATGTTTACCCAGAGGCAAAATATTTAATTCCTAAACAATTTCACTTACTTTTGTAAGACAGATTTGCCTCACAAATGCTAGCAAAAAACTTTTTTTCCCTAATATATGATAGTGTTGCACATACCATACAACTCTAGCTGTAATTTTGCTCTTTTTTATTCTTATTCAGAGATTATCTTCTGATCTCAAATCTGATCATTCATCTAAGTTTTGTCTTTAAATTACTTTAGCTATTCTTCAGAAATGGTTCTCAATGGCTTCATTATTATTCTGTAATTATCCACTGTAAGCCCAGTTCCCAAATCATCTCAGATGCCTTCCATGCAATAAAGTTTTCAGAACACACTAATGAATGCCTTTAGTTTAAGATTTTAAAACTCAAAATATTGTAACAGTCCAGATTTTTTAAAAATGTACTTGGTCTTGATATTATGTAAATAATATTGTATAAATATATATGTGCTAACATTCATACACAACTTTTACATGAACATATGGCTATAGAAATATTTCACTTCCACACACTTAACTTAATGCAGTTTTAGAAATTAAATGGGACATCACACAGGTCATATTAAACCTCAGAAACCTTGAAGTAATTTCAGTAATCTTCTACCACAAACTTTAGTTCTTAAAAATTAAATGACTATTATTTTTATTTTTAATTTAAACAAAAAAAAAGTTAAAGAACTATCTGGCACTTCTTTCTTTCTCATACTAATAGAGCTGTTTCGGTTGTAGGACCAGGCCACTGAAATCTCCCTCACAATCTCTTGTGAGTCTATGTCCACAGCTTCAAGAAGTTAGGAATGAACTTTATCTCAGTCAGGCTGACAATGATAAGATTTCAAAAAGGAGAGGGGACTGACCACCCACAGCCCTGCTGTCTCTGGACAGCCAGACTTGCAAATACCGCTATCACAACGCTAGTAGCATCTCCAAACTGACAGTCCTGTTGATTGTCAGGCCTGCAGGGAATTTTATCTAATTGCCCAGAAACAGGAAGGAAAGGAAAGCACACACACTCATTTTCATTTAAATATAGACAATTTTTACCTTTGAGCCTGGGGTTGGGGGAGGGGAACACAGATTTACTCACACCATTCTTTTTTTCTTGGAGCCAATATGCCCCTAGTGGAATATCTCTTGCAATTTGACTTTATTTTTCTTTTGAAGATTGCCTGAGAGATACTAACTGAGGACCTCCCCTTGGAAAAGCACCTGGGAGCTGAAGAGACATGTCTTGGTGCAGACGAACACTGCCAAAGGTGACAGGGTGGCAGCTGACAGCCCAGGAAGTGAATCATTGTCTTTGTTGGTTTCTATTTGTCAGCAGAGAAAAAAACATCAAAAATAACCTACCAAAAAATCAATAAATATCCTATCATCCATGTCTGGGACCCTAGTTTCTAGTTGCCTCCCTCCCTCCCACCCCCATTATTAAATGAGTCTATGGGTGAAAAACTCCAAATACCTTATAAATCATATGTTGGATCACCTTAGTTTCAAGGCGAGTGGCAAAAAAAAAAAAAAAAAAAGACAAACACATCAAAAGAACATGCTGGCATTGAGAGAAGGGAAACATTTAAGGGACACAGCATGCTCTAGCAAAATAAAAAACTCTCTGCACTGAGAATACATTATGCCCCAGCAGAGCTCAGCATACATGGTAAAAATAAATTCAGCTGAAAAACATGAGATACACCCTTCTGCCGCTGATCAGTTTGCTGGAAGGACACAGACTTCGTGGTTGGTAAATACCACTTTTTAGTTTTATAAATACCTAATTACTTCCCAGCAAAGCATGATGAAATGTTCATCACTTAACTTTTCAAAAGCATCTAAAATATCCAAAGATTTAATAAACCACTGTCAAAATACATATACATCCAACAAAAATAATCCAGAAAATGACACTGGCACCTTCCTGGGCAGAACAGTCTTTAGGAGATTTATTGTTATATGGCCATGGCTGTGTGCTGTGTTACAGAAAATATTACAGATTTTACTTCCTCAACATTTAGATTCATATATACTATTTTTGCCTTCTCCAAGTTTCCTGGATGACTGAAGTCCTTACAGTCTTCAGTTAGTCATATCCCGCACTCTACTAATTCTCAGATGCTGGAATTATGACAGTGATTGAGATCATGACGAACTTCTGACACTGAAGTCCTATCTTTATCAATAAGGACAGAGTTACTAATTCATGAGTCACCTAAAACTACCCCTTGCATTTGGTGGCACAGAGTCCAGAGGACAGACTTCAGAACAGCTGGTTCTAAATTACTGACATAGAAAGTGGGGAAACTGAGTTGTTTTGACCGTGTCAGTCATTTAGAGCTCACTTCCCACACAGGTTACAAATCTGTTCTCTCCTCTTAAAGCAGTTGGTTAAAATTAAGATGGATAATTCTCTAACTCATCGTATAAGGGAGTCATCCTTTGCAAGATCTTGGAAAGTCCCATGTTAAATTTCATAGAAAGCACAGTTCCCATCTGAAGCTCAAAACTAATTAAGGGGCCATCTAAACAATTTACGAGTCAAACAGAGGTGATACGTGAATAGAGTACAATTACCCTCTTCATCTTGCTTCACTAGGCACAGCTGCAAATGCCAACATCAAACTCCTCTCCAGTTCCATGAGTGCATCCATCTTCTTTTAATGAGTTTCCTTTTCACTTTTTGGAGGTGGGCCAACGCACTCCTTGGTGAGATCCACATTCATGAATGTCCAAGGATCAAAGTATGTCTCCTAAATGACAATGGCATTCATGGCACTGTACAGGAGGCTGGGGATTGCTTAACAACTCATTTTCTCATTTCTTTTCCTCAGCTATCCTCCATTGTTAAGGAAAAGAAATTAAGTTCAAAGGAAGCTCCATCCTACCATCATAGAAATTATAAAAAGATCACTGTTATTCTAAGAAACGTAAGGACAAGAAGTTCCTAATGTAGAATAAAGTGCAACCAAAAGAGAGAAAATGAATAACTCACATGCCAGAGAATGGTACTCTACATGCCAGTCACTGGAGAGCAACTGGGTCTGTGATGTAAATTTAACCATGTGTGTCCCCAGTTTTTGCAATACTTATTCTCACCATGTTTCAAGCTACAACATTATAAGCTATAGGAAAGAACAGAAGAATTTATAGTGCTATGTGGTTTTAATAGAATCATAGTTACTATCTTAAAATTACTGTGTAGGACTATCCATATATGGAGGCTCCCTTTTTACAATTTAATGATACAGAATAAGAGACAATATACATGCACTATATTAGAAATTTAGGCTAGAAATATTAATATTAGTAATTATAACAAACTCTAAAATGCCAAAATGTTTAATTTTGAGCAGGCACTTCTATAATATATTTCTATTATTATATTCTACATTATTATATCATCCTAAATTACTATATATTTACTACTTATATATTACTACATATTAAAGCATAATATAGATTACAATATACTCCATTACTAAATCTATAATATCATTCTATAGTATATTTCTATTACTGTATTCTGTTTCTTCCCTTTTGCATGAGTTTAAAAGAGAAACCTTACGAGCTGACTTTTCTAACATTTAAATAACCAGATAATTTTATCTGCTTAGTGAAAGAAGCCAACAGATGCTGTAAAGTTAAGGCCATGCCTGAAGAGGAGTAAGAATGATGGAACATTATCCCCCCATCTCATCTTTTTATTGGAGCCTTTATGGTATCAGCAAACATGACTGTTCTGCATCAGACATTTCAGTAACTACTACTGGGCAAATTCTAACCCTATAGCATCTGCCCCCAGTCCCACTCCTGAAAAAACATATAAAACTTGAAAGTGGAAGTATCTTAGCTTGGTCATGTTAGTCTTGACCTGACCTGAGAGCCTAAGAATTGAAGTCGAACTTAATAACTGGCACATTATTATTGGGGGACTACTGTAAAAGAAGAGGCTAGCACATGATTTAAACTACAGAGAAGGCAGTGTAAAGCACAGTAGGAAATCCTAGTGTCAGAAATTATTTTGAGAAAAGGAACAATCATATATCAAGGTCAATTGACAGCTTCACATTTAAGGTAGCTATTGAACACATGCATTTTTTGCTCCTCTTTCCCAAAACCCCATAGCAAAATAAAAATAAAAATAATAAATTTAAGACAGCAATAGAAATCAGAGGATTACATTAGCCAGCTCAAACAATGAGAAATGTCCAGAAGATACAAAGCAGGTGTGGAGGCAAAAATGATGAAGAACCCACAGTGCAACACAGGCTGAGACAGATTGTTTTATTAAAACAATGATAAGTTCTCAGTAGAACTTCACATTAACCTAGTATTGAAGCCTACTGTGATAAGGTGCAGCAGGGTAGTTAGTGGATACCAGGGCAGTCTGGCCCCCAGGGTAGCTCATGACTAAGGTATTTGCCCTCAGGCAAAAGCCAAAAGGCAGTCTGAATCAAGTTGAAGATCTGACCAGATGTATTTCTAGAGATGTACTGTGGCCAAGAGAAAGGAAGTATGACAACAGTCAAGTTTCTGTCACTACAAAGAGCTAGAATACTCTTCTGCTGACACTCCATAAAAACACAGTAGAGAGCAGGGCTGTATAAAACAGCATCAGTCCTGTCCAATAAGGCAGCTGCCAGGTCAGCCACATTTGGAGCAAGCGCAGTGATGTCTGATTCAAGAAGGAAACTATCCAAGTCATGCCAGACCTGTGTGACAGTGCTCAAGATATCTACACGTGTGACCTGAACAGACATGTCTGTAAAGGTGAAGAACCCCAGGATAGGCCTAACAGGAGGATAAGCCCACCTGGAATTCCTACAAAACTTATCAAATGTATCAAGACATTTATTGAGAGACACAGAGGGTGGAGTACATGACTCTCAAGGGTATAAGAAGTGGGGACCTCAGACCACTGCCAACACAGCTGAGCTCTACACACCATGGTGCTGTTCCATGCCATGCTGATGTCCTGACCGCCATGCTGCCAGAGGCTCGGCCCTGCTGGACCAAGGACTTCGTCTGCCCTGCTGCCAACTGGGCTCTAAAGGCTCTGCCTTGCAAGATGCTGACAGCTCCCCTGCCTACCGTGCTGTCTCCTGGACCCACTGACTGAGACTCTGGGATTTGGGTTTGTTAATCCCCCATTGATTGCTGTGTACTGTATTCCTCCTAAATTGTTAGAGTGTGGGTAGGATATTAATGTATGTTGATGTGCTACCTTAAGTGAACATGCACTTAATAAAAGCTGAGTAAATAGCATAGTTACCTTGTGTGACTCTTGTTTATTCCTTGGTGCCAGGTTGCTCTGTAGACAGCTTGCCAAGCAGTTGCCCTGCTGACTTACAGGAAAGACTATAATGCAACTCCTTCCTAAGGACCTGTTCAGTGATGTTCTCTGGGGTGCTCGTGACAGACACTCCCCTTCATACTAAAGGAGAACCCTCCTTGCTACATCTGTCTCCCTTCCACCCCACCTACTTCTCTTCAGATCCTGAGAGTTTGTAATTACCCTCAGAATATGTTTACTATTTGTGCCATGTCCATATATACCTACTTCAATTATTTATACTGATAAATCAAGCCATCATTTGCAAGCATGAAGTGATACATCAGAATAATCAGTTGAAGAAGTCAATATGCAAGAGAGACACAATCTGAACAAGTACACCCATTGAAAAGGGAGAATCCCAAGCATAAAAGATAACAATGAAATAAATGTAATTGGTCTCTTCAGATTAATTACAGTGTATACCATGAAAATAGATTTGAGGGTGAAAGCCGAGTATCTGTATTTAAGCATGATTTTCAGCTATTTCTTATGTACGGTAACATTTACAAACTAGTCTGAGATTATCTTTAAAATCCCCCAGGCTGAGAATCCCTAATTCTATTTCAAGTGCCTGAGTTTTGTACTTCTCATGGGTTACAAATAACCACTATTACACAATGTAAATAAAACATTCTGAAACTAAGAAATCACAAACGATGCACTGTTGCACTGAATGATGAGCCCAAGCAGATTTAAGGATCAGCAGTGCAAAGACTGCCTTGCTGTGCACCACATACATATTCTGTCTTTGGACAGTTTTCTCCGTGGACAGTGTTCTCTACTGAGATGGCAGGGAAGTCTGGGGGCCCCGACACGGAGAAGGACTACTTTACTTGAAAAGTACTTGGCCAAGAGTTAGCATTCAATAGAGTACTTGTGAATACTACCTGGGAGCATATCACACATAATGTTTTATCCCAACACTCAATTTATCAGGCTGAAATATCTGTTAAACAATGCTATGCCCTATAGCAGAAGAGCCTAAGGCTAAGTGGGACAAGTGTCAGAACAGTCAATGCAGAGGAACTGTTTGAGGAAAGCCAGCTCCCAAATGGAGATTTTCATCTGTGTATTGTATTCACTTTAATCCTCTAAGTATTTTCAGTTTCCTATGAAAGAACTGAAATTTCCTGAGTGACAACACTGCCAACAGTTATTATCCCTTTCCCTTATCTTCAAAGACTCTCTATTAAAATGGCTTATATCTAATCTGAGCATTATTAAGATTACATGCAGCTCTCCAGACACCCACCGAATTAGAAAGAACAGTCCCTAAAGAATATACAGACTTCCATTCTCACATAGTGTGTATGGTACATGTTAACCCTGGGAAGAGAGCTGATGGAAAATCATTGGAAAAAAACAGCTTTCCAAAACTTTTTATTTTTCAGAAGGTATATTGTCACTAGCCTCTTGGTATACATATATAGATGATTTTTGCATTAAAAATGGCTTACTATAAAAGATGCCTCTGAGTTGTGTTTTATTTTACTTAATTTTTTGGCAGAGAATTCTGACACCATTCCAGACCATTCATATTTTCACTTCTCCTGTGCTGTAAAGGTCTTGCATTAGATTCTGTGCATATCACTTGTTTGGTGAGCACTTGTACCAACCTGGAAATTCAATTTGTTCAACAAGCATTTAGTCATCCATTTATTCAACAAGAATTCACAGAGTGCCTCCTCTTTGTCAGACAGTAGAAATACAAAGCTGCCTTCCCCAAGTTTACACTCCAAAAGGGGCCTGCTGGACCCAGGCCTTTCCTCCAGGTTCCTCATATGCTTAATGGGGCGCAGAACACTTGCAGGTGCTGGTGGTGTGTTTCAGCATTCTGTTTTGAGGAAACACCTAAGGAAGAATCTTGACTCTCCTTCTACAACTTTCAGAGTTGATGTAATTTCTCTTTTCTCATAATTTCTGAAAAATACAAAACCAATTTATCTCAAAACCAAGGGATGTGGCTGTTCCTTCTCCCTTCCTAATAGGTTTCTGGGTTAATTGTCAGACTATGTGTTGGGGTGACAGACATCAGGGTGCTTGTATGTTGAGGTGTTATATAACTTCTCTTTATTTGTTAAGGAGAGAAACTATATTTTCAATGTAATTCTAACTAGAGAAAAAAGAGAGTAGAAGGAGAAGGACTCACTTGCTTCTTTGCCTTTTCTTTCATAGGTTTGAAATTCTGTTTGGGACTTTGTTTGGCTCAGTGGCCAGACAAGAGGAGAGGTCATGGGGGATGATGGAACTGGCCTGCCTCTAGGAGAGGAATGACTATGTGGGTGTGTGTGCCAGGTGTTTCCAGCCACTCATTCCCAGGTAATATTTCTTGTCTACCAAGCCCTGCCCATTTGGTAGCTGGGAATTTTCCACTATGGAATTAGGACACTGCACTGGCCCCTGTCTCTTAATACCCTGAATCATTTCCTCCATTAACAGGGGCTGGTCACCTAGCATGAGGCATGCAGTCCGGAAATTAGTTTAGTAATCAGCTAATTCTTTCCTGTGAAATGCTCACACCTTACAGTGAGTGAGCATGCTATACAAATATAACAAACAGATAAATTCAATTATTTCCCTTGTAGTATGACCTGAGTTATACCTACAAAGTGTATTGACATTTGGCATCACCAGGACTATCCATTCATCTCCTGAGTGAATGCTGACCTCCCCAAACTGCTCCCTCTCAACTGAAAATCTTTTTCAATGGGTTTTATTCTTCACTATTAGGATCACCTTACTAGTAAAAATATTTACACAGTAATTTAAAAAAGATTGCTATTGCCATTCCGAGTCATAGCCAATTTTTATATTACAATATTTGTATTATATATTTTGAGAGAAATTCAAATGAAATGTACATACTTAAAATCTAAATTATATTTTGTTTTATAACTGGAATTGATCTGTGAGAAAACCACCACCAGCCACCACAGTCACAAATTAAAAAATTGAGCAGAGCAGAGGTGAGACTTATGAGGAGTCCAAAGCTAGTTAAAGCTAAATTTTTTCACATTGTCATCTCCCATCAAGATGTAGGGAAGATGATTTAACTGCTGTGCTTGGGGATCCCACCTTGTTAGCTGTGCTTCTCCATTACCAATGGTAATTTATTGTGAATAGTCCTTTTTTTATGTTTTGAAAGAAAAAGTAAAGGTGACATTTATAGTTTTTTAGGTGAGTTCATGACAAAACTGAAGGAGAGAATCCATGTTAACTTCCCAAGGGTGAAAGAAAAATCAGTATAACTATTTAAATAAAACCAGGAATAGGACTAAGAATATAGTGCCAGAATGAATTCCCCTCTGGACCTCCTCACTCAAGACAATAGAAATGTCAACCAAAAAATAGAGACTCTGACAGGCAGTTTCTAGCACTACAAAAGAGAGTAAAAGTTGCAATACAAGACCCTAAAATCAACACAGGTAGGCTCTAAAAGGTAACTCCACAGATAAAACAATGAATATCAACCTTAGCTAGGGGAAGGTGGGTGTTTGCGAAGGGATGATCTACACTATTGGACTTGTTGGTTATATCAGTAAGTGTTCTGCTAACTAGGAGAAGAGCATGGAGGGCTTTGACCAAAGCTCTCTGTGGGGTGATGAAGGAGATGAAGGCTGCCATATGGCCTAGGAATTTTTCTAGCTACTGCCACTGACTAGAGAGAGACATCCAGGGCTCTTATCTGTTAAGATTTTGTATAACTTCTCCTTATCTTCTAAGAAAAGAAATTATCTTTCTAATATATTTCTAACTAGAGAAAAAAGAGAATAGAAGGAGAAGGACTCACTTGCTTCTTTCCCTTTTCTTTCATAGGTTTGAAATTCTGATTGGGACTTTGGATCAGTGGCCAGACAAGAGGCAGAGGTCAAAGGGGATGATGGAGCTGGCCAGCCACTAGGAGAAGAATGACTAGAGGGTGTGTGTACCAGGTATTTCCAGCCACTCATTCCTAGGTAATGTTCCTTGTCTCCTAAGCCCTGCTCATTTGGCAGCTGGGAATTTTCCACTATGGAATTAGGATGCCACACTAGCAGAATCCTAATTAATTAATTTAAAAAATAAAAAAGTAACCAAAGAAAAGGATAAAGATAAAGAGAAAGAAGTTGAGGAAGTAGAAAAGGAAAATACGACCAAGATTCCTAAAGATTCCTGACCAAAATTTCTTATTCCAAAATCAGCTGCCTGATACTTTCTCTTATTTGTCAAAGGCAGGTCTGAGTTAAACACGTGGGATAAAGGCAAATTTGGATCAGGGTGCACTGTAGATCCATTGCAGCCTCACAAGATAGACTGGAGTTAAAAACAAGTTTCCTCACAATAATTCCTTTCTAAAAGTATAATCTTGAAACTGACTTGCAAAAATTATTTAAATCCTAATAATATTCTAAGGCAAGCAGTTCTTCCATATTTATCACCTCCCCTGAAATAGAAAAGTCTTGGGAGATAAGCTACTGAATCTTTTATAACTCTTCCAGACCTCTTGGGATGCCTGAGATTGGTGATGATATGAGCAAAATAGATAGTATGTTCTACCTTTTGAGACTGATATTTCTCTCCAGGACACCTCTCATTATCAGTGGGTCCCCTGATAAGATCAAAGGCATTCTCCAAAGCAATAGAACAGGAATATCTATTTTGTTACTATGAGTTAAAAGGGTAGGACTGACATTCCAGGCCTGTTCCTATAGATCAGTCTCATTAGGAATTAGCCACCAATAAAAAACAGTCATTTTTGTACTGATATAAAAAAATATTTTACATTTGCAAACAGTGGGAGATGAAAAGAACTTCAAAAGGTATTCAGTTGAGATCAATTTGAGTTACTAAAAAGGAAAATTCACAAATGTATGCTGTTTATCAGCTGCTGACTCTGTTTTGATTTTGTTTCCTTCACACTTTTAATCTTATTGACTAAGGAGAAATCATCTCCTCCAAGATAATATCCAGCAATTGTGAGTATTGTGAACTCAACCATAGTTTCATATGAGATAAAGTAACAGTACTGAAAATAACTATCCTCATCAAAATGTTCAAAATGGAGACATGTTTCATAAAAGTTGAGTTTTAAAAGCTATTGATTAAACTTTTGCTATCTTACTCTGTATCTTAGGGAGAGGTATACAGAACCTAGAAATAGATCAGAGCAGACCAACTGCTCTGGCAATTGGTTATCAAGAGCATATTTACCACCATCTGGAGGATAGTGCATATGGGTTTCTCTGGGCTTTTCTTCCTTCTCCCACAATTGTTAATCTATCTGTCAAAGTGCTTCAAATCAGCCAGCCAATGAAAGAACACCCATGTTTCATGGGGTTTCAGTGTCCATGCTTAAGAAATCACAAAGTGAGGTATCAGTGGCTGATATATCATGTCTAATCATATTTCAGACAAAGAAATTAAATATTAAGATTCACTTAATTTTTTATTCACTGACACTAATGTTTTTAGATATTTGGAGAGTAGGCAAAAACAAATAACTAATTAGGTAAGTAATCCTTTGCCTTTATTTTTTGTTTGGATTTGCCAGAATGTCTTTTTTTTAAATGATTTATTGTTTATGCTACTGCAGTTTCCCCAAATTATTTTTCCATGTTCGCTCCCCTCCCCACTTCCATAATCAATCCCTATACTGTGGTACATGTTCATGGAGTTTTCATATATGTTCTTTTTTAACATTTTTAATTGTATTTTTTCCATTACTATTTAGTCCTCTTATACTCCCCTCCCCTCAGCAATCACCACACTGTTGTCCATGTCCATGAGTTTTTAGCCCTGGCTGATGTGGCTCTGTGGATTGAGCACCAGCCTATGAACCATATATGTTCTTTGACTAATTCCTTCACCTTCTTTCAGTTAGTCCCACCTCCCTCTTCCCCTCTTACAGCTGTCAGTCTATTCTATAATTCAATGCATCTGATTCTGTTTTGCTCATTAGTTTTTGTTCATTAGATTCCTCTTATAAATGAGATCACATGGTATTTGTCTTTCACCCAATGGCTTATTTCACTTAGCATAATAGTCTTCAATTCCAACCATGCTGTTACAAAGAGTAGAAATTCCTTCTTTGTTTCTGCTGCACAGCATTCCATTGTATAAATGTACCACAGTTTTTTAGTCCACTAATCAACTGTTTCTAAATCTTGGCTATCATAGATAACACTGCTATGAACATAGGGGCACATAAATTCTTTTGATTTGGTGTTTCAGGATTCTTAGGGTATATTCCACCAGTGGAATAGCTGGGTCAAAAGGCAGTTCTATTTTTAATTTTTTGACAAAATTCTATACTGTTTACCATAGTGGTTACACCAGTCTGCATTCCCACCAACAGTGCACTACGGTTCCCTTTTCTCCACATCCTTGCCAGTACTTGTTTCTGGTGATTTATTAATGAACCATTTTGGCTGGTGTAAGGTGATGATACCTTATTTTGGTTTTAGTTTCCATCTTTCTGATGGCTACTGATGCAGAGCATTTTTTTCATATGTCTAAGGGCCATATCTATGTCCTCCTTGGAGAAGTGTCTATTCAGGTCCTTTGCTCATTTTTAAATTGGATTGTTTGCCTTCTTTGTGTTGAGTTGTAGGAGTTCTTTATATATTTTGGAGATTAAACTCTTGTCTGATGTATCATCGTTGGCAAATATGTTCTCCCATAAAGTATATTCCCTTTCCATTTTTGATGATAGTTTCTTAGCTCTGCAGAAGGTTTTTAATTTGCTGTAGTCCCATTTGCTTATTTGGTCCTTTATTTCCCTTGCCCTAGGAGATATATCAGGAAAAATATTGCTATGGGAAATATCTCAAATTTCACTGCCTATGTTTTCCACTAGGATTTTTATGGTATCACAACTTATATTTATATCTTTTATCTCTCTTGGGTTTATTCTGGTATATGGTGGTTGTTTCATTTTTTTTTTTCATGTACCAGTCCAGTTTTCTCAACACCATTTATTGAAGACACTATCTTTAGTCCATTGTATGCTCTTACCACCTTTGTCAAATATTAAAT
Organism: Anoura caudifer; assembly: GCA_004027475.1. Taxonomy (NCBI): domain Eukaryota; kingdom Metazoa; phylum Chordata; class Mammalia; order Chiroptera; family Phyllostomidae; genus Anoura; species Anoura caudifer. The sequence continues at coordinate 48,489 of PVKU01002782.1, forward strand.
GACCATAAAGTCATGGGTTTAGATATGGGTTCTCTACTCTGTTCCACTGATATATGTGTTTGTTCTTATGCCAATACCAGACTGTTTTGATTACAATGGCCTTTTAGAATAGTTTGATATCAGGTATTGGGATCCCTCAAACTTTGTTTTTCTTTCTCAAGACTTCTGAGGTTATTTAGAGTCTTTTTTTGGTCCCATATAAATTTTTGGAATATTTGTTCTAGATCTGTAAAATATGCCATTATTACTTTAATCAGAATTGCATTGAATCTATAAATTGCTTTGGGTAGTATGGACATTTTCAATTCATGAACATGGTATATGCTTCCATTTATTTGTATCTTCCTTGATTTCTTTCTTCAGTGTCCTATTGTTTTCCAAATACAAGTCCTTTACTTACTTGGTTAAATTTATCCCTAGGTACTTTATTTTTTTGTTGCTATAGTAAATGGGATTTTTTCCTTAGTTTCTCTTTCTGATAGTTCATTGTTGGTGTACAAAAGTGCCATTGATTTCTGAATATTGACTTTGTATCTCATTACTTTGCTGAATTCTCTTATTAGGTTAAATAGTTTTTTTGGTGGAGCCTACAGGATTTTCTAGGTACACTATTGTGTCTGTGAATAAGGACAGATTTTCTTCCTCCTTTCCAATTTGGATGTCTTTTTTTTCTTCTTTTTGTCTGATTGCTGTGGCTAGGACTTCCAGGACCATATTGAATAAGAGAGATGAAAGCAGACACACTGGTCTTGTTCCTGATCTTAAGGAAAGGAAGACACTTTTTAATTTTTGCCCATTGAGTATGATGTTGGAAGTGGGTTTTTCATATATGACCTTTATTATGTTGGAGTAAGCTCTCTCTATTTCCACTTTGCTGAGTGTTTTTATCATAAATCAGTGCTGGATTTTATCAAATGCTTTTTCTGCATCTATTGATATCATCATGTGGTTTTTGTCTTTCATTTTGTTTATCATGTTTATTGATTAATACACATTATACCATCCTGAATGTCTTGAGTGGGGTGCAGCAAGCTCAGTCTTTGCAAATTAGAAAATCTGCACTTTCTTGAAGGCAGATGCAGCCCTTGCCAGGAAGGGGAGAATGCTTGGTGAATGGTACATGGGCTGAATTTCAAACCTTATTTATCCCAGTAACTGGGTATCCTTGTGCAGTGACACCCTCTATGAAATGTTCCTGCTTAAGAAGATATAAAAATCACTCAACATGATGTCCATTAGATACCTGTGTGGATTTTTAAAGATATTTCTTAGCCAAGGATGAGAGTATTTGTTTCATAGAACACTACTGTGAATTAATAAGAAAGAGAATGTGACTAGGGAGAAATTTTATTGTCATAGAACATGTAAGCAATTTAAGTTTTATTAACTGATTGATTTGGGGAAATTATTTCCAAAAAGATTTTTCCCATTTTTCAATGGCTCAACCAAACTATGGGTAATAGATTATTTTAATGAAAATGGTAAATAGTTTAGAAAATAATTTGACAGATAGATCATCAAAGCCATTCAACTATGCCAACCAAAAGGATAAAATGACCAGCAATATATAGAACACACATAGCCTGTATAGTCTGTGCTAGATGGCAAAGGGTTTGTCTTAGAGGAATATAAGCTTTCTTTAAGAAACCTGGAATATAATATAGGTGGCAAGAAACATGGAATTGGACATTTTATTCTGTTTGCCTCCTTAAAGGAAGAAAACACAGAGGGGCTCCATCCACAGTTTTTACATCTGTCATAACATCATTTCCTTGAACTGTCTCAACATAGATTCCATTTTTTAAGAAGGCAAGTTGAGACTTTTTTCCATTACTCTTGACTAGAATCTGGATTTAGACAAACTAGCCACTGTCACTATTTATGTCTAATTAGAACCACCTGTGAGTATTTTGTGTAAAAAAAAAAAATGAATGAATGAATGAAAGCTAATATTCATAATGATTATAAGATTTAATCCCAGAGCTCATTTTGTTTTAGACCTAATAATAAGACTTTCCAAATCCCTCTCACATTTAAAAAATTGGTTATCTTTGGATTTTGGCTAAGAGTGCTCGTGTGATATAGATACATACATACCTACATACATATGAGGTCTGTCCAGAAAAAGTCCAGCCATTGTTATTATAATGAGAATGCTTTTTGTGACATTGATGTAATCTGAAAGCAAAAGAGAGTGGACTGCAATGCACATGTGTGAATAGTGTTGACATGAATGGGGGTGGTAGATGCCTTTCAGTGAGCATGTGGACTGTGTGGCTATCACATTCAAAATGACTGAGCGAATAGAACAACGAATCTGCATCAAAATTTGTGTTAAGCTTGAACATTCCTCCATGGAAACTATTTGGATGATTCAGAAGGCTGCAGCTATGGACAAATGGTGATTGGCAGCTTCATCACAACATGCCCCCCTCATGTATCACATCTCATGCAACACTTTTTGGCAAAACATCAAATCACCAGGGTGACTCAGCCCCCCTACAGCCCAGATTTGGCACCCTATGACTTCTGGCTTTTCCCCAAACTAAAATCACCTTTGAAAGGGAAGAGATTTCAGAATATCCATGAGATTCAGGAAAATACAACAGGGCAGCTGATGGTGACTGGGAGAACTGTGGGAGGTCCCAAGGTGCCTAGTTTGAAGGGGGTTGAGGGGTCATTATCCTATGTACAGTGTTTCTTGTATCTTCTTCAATAAATGTCTCTATTTTTCATAGTACATGGCTGGGTACTTTCTGGACAGACCTCAAAGATACATAGAAAGGACTGTTAAAGGGAACCTTCACATATCGTTTCAAAAAAGTGTACAATACTGAAATCTGAGTAGGGATGAAAGTGTGGCTTGATTGGCTTCCTATTATTCAGAGTGGCACAGAGGGCACTGAGTTGATACCTTGTCAAAGAAACAGCATCACAAGTGTTCTCCCTCCTCCCACCCTGTCCTCCCAATCATAATTTCCACATTTACCAAAGATGAATTCTTCCCAGTCTTAAACTCATTGACTTTGGTCTTATCACAACAGTATAGGAAGTTTGAAAATTTTTAAGGAGAAAAAAATTATGTCAAGCCACGATAGAATTATGAAAGTGAACGGGGACAGAAAAAAAAGGTTGTGTTTCTTTATTTTCTTCCATTTTCTGTCATCAACTGCAAAATATCAAATTCTTCAAATGTCTGGTTCTGAAATATGAAAAGTCTGCTTTGGGAAAACAAATGAGGCCCTCTGTTAATGAAAAAAAGCAACATTTTATGAAAATATAAACATTTATAACTGGACTTTTTGTTACAATGCTATGCCATAAAGTAAATGTTTACATTGATTCATGAAATCCATGAACATAGAATTCAAGACTAAGCTCCATAAAATAAATGTAATTAAAATTTTTATATATCCTATTTTTTTCTTTTCTCCTCCTTACAGGTTCAATTCTGTCCAAACTGAGAAAATAGGATGGTCAGAAAAGAAAAATACTATTCAAATCTCTCACCACCCTCCTACAAAAAAGCATATCTATTATAACAAACAATATGGAGAAATTTGCACTCAATGAGCGTGAAGAAATTTACACTAGAACTTTGGATAACTTCTATTAGAAACAAGGGTGAAATGTCATCAGAGAAATGAGTAGACATCATTGAATATTTTTATTTCATCTTAAATTTCCCAAGGTCCTTGCCTTTATAATTACTTTGTCAGTCCCAAACTCAATGCTTTCTAATTAGTGGCCAAAAGGAGGGAACTGGGTATTTTTGCCTCTTTATGGAAGCTGACACTGCTAACACTGGGATTTTATACACTCTGGTTATAAAAATGCAGATGAAATTTTGGCCATGGATCATAACTACTTTCCTTAAGAGCCCTCCTAGAAATTGTAAACATCTTTGATATCTGGTTTCTCTTCAAGACTGCTGACAACTCTTCTCAGGACAGGGAGTGAAAGACTCAACTGAGCATTAAACTGGAAAACAGATCTAGATTTGAATCTTGCCTCTACTTTTGACTAGCTGAGAACTTGGTCAGTCAAGTTTCTTGACTTCTTCTAGACTCAGTTAACTCTTCTGAAAAATGAACTTGAGCATCCCCACATCAAAGAGCAATGCAGACTGATTATGAACATTAATGCAAAAATATTCACGTAAATTGTTAAAGGCTATGTAGATATAAGGTGCTTTTTGAACATTTTGTCTTAGATGTTCTCTTGTGTACAGTTCCTCTCACTACCTACAAACCCAATGGAAAGAGGGAAAATTTCCATATTATTTGGTATCTAGGTCCTTTCTTGAATGCATAATACCATCTGCTTTCCTGCTCTTAGGACCCTCCTTTAAGTTAGACAAGGGGGTTTCCCCATTAACTTCATCTCCCATAACCCACAAAACAAAAGAAACTACTTTCACTTCATAGCCCATTCCTGAAGATATGGCAGCCATAACATTTCCTGCCTTCAAGTTAAAAGTTATATCCCAACTCATCAATATACTTTCATTACTTTCCTTTGTATAACCTTTCTTTGTTTTTCTCTTCTTTCTCTTTATACTTTCAGATGCAAAAAAAAATCATACTTGTTCTTTCTTTAAAGATCTTAAATTTATTCATTTCTTTTATTTAAATTTGTATTAATTGAAGAAACTGCCAAACATAAAGGGCTCCCCAAAGTCTTGCATGATGTTGAAAAGTGATACCACTGTCAATAGCTGAATAAAGATTATTTTTAAAAATGTTGTACCTGGGTTTTGACAAAGCATTTTCTTTTCTAAGTGCACCCCCTTGGTGACTCAATGAGCATGTATTAATAATCTAAGCTGACACATGTTTAACTAAAACCTGTGAAAGAGACAATAGATTTCACCTTCAAGTAGCTCATAACCAATTTGGAGAATGAAAGGGGCTACATGAACTTGTAACAGCAATGTGACACTGTGGACCTCATGTTTTAATATCTTTCTGCCAGTTCTTTTCTTATAAGTAGAATCCCATTCTTGCAAACAGACATGGACATGTGTGATAAACACAGATGGCTCAGATCCCAGGCAACATCTAGAAAGGATAATTCAAAGAGACCAAACAAAGGGCATTCTAAAAGTCCACTTTTAGACAAAATTGGTCCCTTAAAGAGATGTAAGGTGCCATATTAGAAAAAGCAGCTTCCACCAAATATCATCAAATTATAGAAGAGTCATCTCAGTAGGCGGAAGCAGTGGTCGGTGTGGGACTGAGATGGGGGCATCGATGAAAACATTCTATTCCAAACTGACTACACCTAGATACATGTATATCTATTCCAAGATGTATCTTCTTGGGGGGCTTCTACTACTTTTGAAGCCATGAAAATTCCCTTTCCTTGGTTATTTCATCAGTTTGGGAATCATGGAATTTTCCTGCATAGAATGCTTATGCAGGTTTTTATATCTGCCTACCTATTTCACTACCTTTTATATTGCCTCTGAGGCTGGATCCATTTGCAGCAGAACAAAGCTAATTACAACTTTCATGTTCTAAATATAGCATAATGACAGAGTACCTTTAAGGGTAGCGCTGAGCTGCGAGCTGCGAAACCTTTTGGCAGGCTGAGACAGAGGTTATTCAGCTTCATGTGGATAGCTCCAGGGGATGACTGACCATGGAGCAGCAAATTACCCAAAAGCAGTGAGCAGCTCAGTGAACAATCTGCTTCAGATGTGGAGGAAAGTTAGTCTCCTGTCTGCTTTGCTTGCTTTGTGTTGGCCCTTATTTTCAGAGAATAAACTGCAAGTATGCCATAAACTGACATTTGATATAGACAGGGTCAATACTAATTGCAGGGATTAAGGAACTCTGGACTGAGGTGGAAGAACTTCAAGAGATCTAAAAGAGAATATTCCTGGGAATGCCATTTAAAATCATTTCTCAAATGGCATACTGACATAATTTCTACTAGAGAATAATTAGTCACTGGGGTTAGTTATGAAAAATGTACCTTTTCCAAGTCTTATGCAACTTCCTAATATACAAACATGTGTGGTAATATTTATGGTATAGATACATGTGCTGTAGTTGGTGGTTCTGGGGCTTTTACAGCCTTTAGGTCAACTTCAGAAACAATATTTCTACCCTCAAGACATGTCTGCCACTGGCAGTTTCATTTAGCTTAGGTGTCTGACTTTAGTCACTTTGGTTGTCTCTCATTCTGCTCACTGTTCACTCTGCTCTTTGACCTGGAATTTTGTAGTCATGCTTTGAATTAATGCTTGTTAATAACATTTAATCATAATCCTTCAAAGACTTGGAGTGAACAGAGGGAACAAAGGGCATGCCCAGTGTTATCACCAGAATTCCACCTTCCACTCCAGGAACGAAGCCCGTTCTCAGCATTCGAACCCCAAGCCAAGCAGTTACAGCTTCTTACTAACCACTCTGCCTTCCCTTGTGAAGAGGGCTTGAGAGGCTGCACATAGAATGGGAAAAAGGCAGAGAAATTTTAAAGATAGAAGTTAGTAATAGGCGTTATATGACAAGACCAATGAGAATCCCCTGTACCAAGTCACCATGCTCTTTGGGGAAACAAACATGATTTATATTTAGAAGAAGGAGGAGGACATTCATGATGATGTCTCACCTAATCTGAGCCCCCACCTGAATCCACCTGGAAATACACAATAATTTCTTCTAATGGGTGAAATTATTATATACTGCTTATATGTAAAGATAGATATAGAAAAATAAATCCTAAAATCTTCTGTTATTAAGTGCAAGAACATTAAAAAAAAAGGACCAAGCATGCTACAGTATTGCTATCAGAAATTTTGTTATTATGTTTTAGAAGTGTTTTTTCTACTGAAATTATAAATTGTATTATATTTTTTACATCATCCTTAAGAATTGTATTCATTTAAAGATGCAGTTTTATTCATAGATTGTTTTCACAAGCAGTCTATTCTAAACCTATGAGATCTATTCTAATCTATGGGATGCTTGTCTCATGGAGGGTTTAACCAAGGGTCTAACTGCTACTCTTCTACCCCCCACATCCACCTACTCTGTGTCCTTGGGTCTTATATTGGCCCTCTGCTTATTGGCACTTCCATAGACAATAGGGCATAAGAAATAAAAAGGCAGGGAACCCTTATTGGTCAAATTGTCTACTCTGCAATAGTTCTTGGGAGGGGGGAAATGGAGTAAAAATGTTGAAACTCTTGACTTGAAGAGGTTTGAGCATAATATACTGATTCCACCCACAGCTCCTCTATACATTGTGCATGGTTATAATCTAAAATTAATCTTTTCCTAGGATTTAAGGACCCTTGTCTTTGCTTTGTGTGGTATATTTATTTTTGACAGCTTTTCAACAAAATCATTACTATATCAACTTTCCAGCTACTGAAGAAAAAAAGCCAAAGGAAAACTTAAAACCGTAGTAGCAATATAGCCTTCTGAATGTGGGAAGTGTGAAATACAACATTTTTGACAGCTATAAAATTGTCCCATAATGAAAATAGGGGGACCTATAATTTAGTTTTATATTTTTCACATTAACAATAGTGTGAACAGCTAAAAATAAAGTTGAAGTCATCCAAGTAGCAAGCATCAATATTATGTCTGGGTTAAAAAAAATTTCAGGTTTGTGTTGGGTTACATGAATGTAAACAACCATATAATAACTTTTTATGCCCCATCCCATATTTATAACACAAGGACAGACAGAGTTTATGAAATCAGGCTTCCTTAGAAAACCATCTGAATAATGCAGAAGCTACCGTGCAGGTGTCTCTGAGTGCCTCAACTTTTCTCAAAAACAATACTATTAGGTATAGAACAAGGTTTTTATTTTTCTATAAATGATTTATTTTTAAATAAATGAGCTGCATATGTTTGAAATTTTACCAAAGAATAAATATATAAAGGAAAGTGCCTCAATCATGAGTAAATAGCTCAATGAACTTTTCACAAACTGGACATTTCCATGTAACCAACTCCCAGATCAAAAAATGAACAGGAAGAGTGCCAGAAGCCTCATGAGGCACCTTCAGTTTACCTTCATCCCAAAGCACAACAAGTAACCATCTCTCACATAAGTCAGTCTTTTTCATTTTTGAACTTTTAATGAATTGAATAAAAAGTAGTCAATTTTAACAATGAGGTTACATATTTCAGTGATATTCCTGCTTCCTTTATGAAAATTTGTGGTAGAAATTGAATGTTACACAATTAAATATGTAAAATACAGACTATAACTTTGATCTTAATAAAATCTAAAAACACATGGAGTATGTGTGTATGGGACAGAGCCTGGAACCCCTTTTGTACCTAACAAGATCCTGAAGTATAAATGATACTCAAAGGAATTAATAAAAACAATTGTTGATATCCTCTGCATTGGACACTATTCTACATTGCAGTAGGACATTTCATTTAATTCTCACAATAACCCTATCATGTAGGACTCTATTTCATGAAAAATACCAAGGTAGCAGTAACTTACCCAAGGTCACACAGCTAGAAGTGGTGGAGAATGTGCACCAGCAAGCTTGCATGTTCATCTGCTCAACCAGTACTGTTCCCATAAGAACATCTCTTTACCTTCCTATAGGCATTGCTTATGTACAACCACTGAAGAATAGTAAGACTCATAAACTTGTAAGCACAATGAGTAGGATAATTAAGATGAACTGAATGTTCTTTTTTTTGTAAAGGAATGGAATTCTAAGAGAGCTGAGTAAACAAACTGATCAATTGTGAAAGGCTTAAAGCTTTGGCTATCTGGAACCTTCGATTAACAGGAGGGGAATTCTCATTAGGAAGACAGAGAAAATCAGATTTAAACTAGGAATAAAGAGTGTGGTGACTGCTGGGACAGGGGGAGGGGGTACAAGGGGACTAAATGGTAGTGTGAAAAATATAATAAAGACTATGTATTAAAATATATACTACATGTATTTCTAGACCAGTGGTTCTCAGCCATGTGAGTTTTGCCCCTATGGGACATTTTGCATTGTTTGGCAACATTTTTCATTTTCACAATCACAGGAGTTGGGGAGGGGGGTTGAAGGATGTTAGGGAGGTGGAAGGAGTAGGGAAGGGAAGATGAGGTGGAATGAAAGGTGAGTGGCTTGCTACTGGCATCTAGTGGGTAGAGGTCAGGATGCTGCTAAATACCCTACAGTGCATGGGATACCCCCCACCCCACAACAAAGAATTATATAGACTCAAAAGTCAACAACAATGAGGTTGGGAAACCTGATCTAGATGATAGCTTACAATTAAAGTTTTCACATTTTTATAAATTGTCTTCTATGCAGAATAGTGGAAAGAGAAGGAGATCCACAGTGAGATATCCTAGAGTATGGACTCACATTGCTGTGCTGTGAGTGAGCTCATAATCTTGTTAGACCTCCTGCTTTCGTGTGAGAAATATGATATTGTGATATTCAAAAACTTCATGCAGTTTTTGTTTAAAAAACATATATGAAGCACCAAGCATAGTGCAAGTACCTGTCACAATACTCAGTGCTGAGTACTTTTCTTATGAGGCTGGATTAACAGATTATCATTTTTTAAAGAGTTATGAGTAATGAGTATAATATTTTTGACTTATTTTAAGTTTGACACAAAATTTTCAAAACCATTTCCCAAATTGATCTGGGAAAACTTTTTTAAAAATCAATTTAACAGGATAATTTTTATGCTATGCCATCTGGCTACATATATGGTAGAAAAATGTGTTAGATCCCTACTACATAGGCTAAGTAATTCAGAAACATCAACCAAATCCTCTCTAACTAGAGCTTCCTATACTTTGCAATGCATTGGAGTTATCTGTGGATTTTGTTAAAGGGGAGATTCTGATTCAGCAGGTCTGGGGCACGACATGAGATTTTGCATTTTTAACAACCTTCCAAGGGGATGCCTCTGCTGCCACCAATCCTGGGCTATGCTTTGAATAGCACATATGTAAGCTCAGAAATTGTTAAGGCACAGAGAAATAAATGGGAGTTGCTATAACACCACATAATCTATAACCTATAACATCAGAATTTATAATGCTAGTTACTTACCTCACATAATGGTTGAATATATACAAATGCTAGACTCCCTCTGGGCAATGAAGTCCAACTCTCTAGACTTATATTAAAACAATTCAAGAAAATAGGTTCAAAATATTTTAGCTGGGGTAGCAGTATTGAAATGAGGTTGGGCAGACATTAAATCCAAGATTTCTTATGTACACCCTGACCATAGTAAGCCCAGGACACTGTACTCCCTTGTCACAAACTTGGCCAATGATCGCAATGCGGTCTTTGTTAAGTGGCTGAACATCAGTGCTTAAAGCTCTAGACAAGAGGAAACCCAGAGCCCTATAATGAAAACATTCTGTGGCTGCTCAGGCCCCTAAGCTCTGCAAGGAATGGATTACTGTCAGGGGATGTGTCAAAGGGTTTATGTTTAGGGCAATGGAATTACTGTATTTAATAAAGTCCCAAAGGGTTGGAGGTTGACTTCTTAAAATGACTTGAAGATACTGATACTTCTACAAGGAACAAAAAGGAGGGGAGGTGGAAAGGCCAGCGGCCTCTATAAACCTACTGCTCTGTCACCTGCTGAGGTTCCCAACATAGGGTCCATGGACAGTCCTGAGATGTGCAAATTCCTCCCAACTTCAGCGCACACACACACATGCTTCTGAGAGCAGAATCCATACATTTCATTAGGGTAACAGAGAGGGTTTTCTCACTTCTCATTTTTCCTCTTCCTTTGCAAATTCTGTGGTTCTGTTAACAACTAATCAATACCATCCCAACTCCTATAGCCCTCCCCTCCCCTGGGACATAAGTAACCACCAAACTTCTATTCTCACCAATATGTTGGTCTCCAGGATTCTGCCCTATGGCTCAGAAAATCTCCAAGTAGTAGGTATGTCAGATCTCCTGGAGACACCACTAACCCCATCCTGCTGGAATCCTGGACCTTATAATAGTGCTTACTGAGTAAGGCTAGATTAAAGTGGAAAGACAAAGCCGACATGAACTGACAAAATTCATGAGAGTGACAGAATATGGACATTTACACACCCATGCTTTAGCCCTGGCTGTTGTGTCTCATAAAAACAGATTTTTTTTTAATTTGAAAAAGAATTGTTCAAGTTCTTTTCATTTAAAAAGGTGGGGGTGTTTTATTGGGAATTTGAGTTAAGAATGATATTTAAGTATAAAAACATTTATTATTTACTCCCACAAATACTAATAATGATTGCCTTAAAATACTAACCCTTAGAAAAAGTCATGAATAAAAATAGTATAGGCTAAAGAAAAAAATCTGTCATAATATGAAATATAACACACATGGAATGCATTTCCCATTGAAGACAATATTTCTTTCTTACACAAATGTTTCACTTGCCATTGAAGTAAATGGAAGTTCATGAAGGTTGGCCAAACAAAGGGGCCCATTTTTTAACATTGTACAGAACTAAGTGTATTCTGCTGCCAATTACCCTTAACTGAAAAAGCTACAACTTCTCAGGGACACAGCCAAGGGTCATGAGTGGTATATGTGCTCCCCCAAACAACAAAAAGCATGAAGTGACAGAGGTACTTCAAATGCACTTTTTCAGAATATAAAAAGAAAGCACACACGCTTACATGAGTACAAATGCAGAGGGGGAGACAGAGAGAGGGAGAGCCAGAGAGGGAGAAGGATAGAGAGAAATTATGATGGAAAATAATTGTTTTAAGGACATTTTCCACATATTTAATCACAAAACAGAAATACCCTTATCATGAACCAAAATGCATCCAGAACATCTGGTTGTGCCTACATTAAGCAAACAGGACTAGGTTGATTCCAAGTTAAGCTCAACCTAACTCAACAATCTGGATTAGTTTAATAGATTACATGATTTCCAACAGCATTTCAGATACTGAAAATCTCAGTGAAGCTGTTTTTATTTTGGTTAAGGTGGGAGACCATCACATTCATTAGTTTAAAACTGAATTTTAAGGACATGTGTTAGGGTCACATGCACTGTCTCTAAAGACAAATTCTTGAACATTGGCAATGAGTCACTTCTCTGGGTCTCAGAAATGTCACTCCTCCAGTTAACAGTACATTCCAAAAGGCTGTCTAATTCAAACCATCATATGTCATATATGACACAGCAACTGTCCTGTTTCAGAAGCAGATTTACTCCTTAGCTATGCCTGCAGCCCTCAAACAAAGCTGTTATCTCCCAATCTCCTTTCTTTAAAAAATTTTATTCAAAAAATCAAACGAAAAGTTTTTAAGAACAATACAATGAACTACCATAAACCTTTTACCTACAGTTACAAATTGTTACCATTTTATCAAATTGGTTTTACTTTCTATATAGATATCCATAGATATGGGACTATGGGTAGCAACATTGATATGGCACACATTTCTCACCTACCTGTTCTCCTTAGGCTTTTGTGCTGAGTCATTTGAGAGTAAGCTGCATTCGCCACGACTCTACATCTTTAAATCACCATGAAATTTCTAAGAACAAGGACATTTTCTTACACAATCATGATACAATGATCAAGTTCAGGAAACTTGGCAGTTACACTTATTATATCTAATGTACGTACAATCCAAATTTGATTTTTGCCAATTGTCCCAATACTGTCTTTCCCCCCCCACTGGTCCAGACTCCCACTCAGGGTTATACATTTGACACAGTTGGTATGTTTCTTTGTTCCCCTTCAGTGTGCATCAGTCCTTACCTTTCCTTGACTTTCATCACATTGCTGTTACTGAAGAGCGCATGCCAAGTGTTTTTTAGAATGACTCCCAGCTTATGCATGTTTGCTACTTTTCTTCTGATTATATCCACTATGATTTTCAAAGCTATGTATAATACAGTTTCCCTTACCGTTGTTTCTCAAAAAGAGTATTAGCAGTTTAAAAACATTATATATATATATATATATATATATATATATATATGAAAACATACACACATATATACTATGATCCTCAATCCCAGCAGTACCCCTCCCTCATTTTGTTAGTAATGAATACCCAAACCCATTCTCAAATGTCAATGGGGGTGGGCAGGCATTACCCATCCTGAATGAATATCTGGATGGGGATAGGTGTAGACACAATCTGATTTTGTAATTGCTTTTCACAATTTACAGTATAAAAACTAATTCCACAAATATTTGCTTCTTAAAACTACTTGACATGACCTTTCCTTTCCATTCTAGTTTCCCTTCAGTGAAAATAAACATTTTCTCATTTTAACATATCTCACAGTGCAGCCTGTTTTCCTTGTGATTCATTGGTCCAAATACTTCTATAGAATTAACATTTCAATTATACTTTTTGACAGGATAGTTAATCCAGAACTCTTTCACAATAATCTGTGGCTATATTTTAAGTCTGGATTTTGTCATCTGCTATGAAAGTAAAGTGCCAGATAAAATTTTATTAACATCAAAATGGAGAAAAAGTAAAGAAAAGCAAGGGTGTCAGGGTGCGATGGAGTGGTTTTGACTTTGAGCTCCATTCAAACAACTACAATACTTGTGGAAAAATAATCTGACAAACTTCGTAGAAATTTGTGGGAGTCCAGTAGTTCATCCAACACCCTGTTCTGGACTGCTGCCCCTGGTGATGGAGTCTTGCCCCCTTCTTATTTAACAGATTCCTTAGATCCTGCTTGCATCTCCCCAGCCGCCTTCAGTCACGCCAACACAATCCCAAGCCTGCTGCTGTCTACTGATCATCCAAAGTCCCATGCATCCAAAGAAAACTGTTTCTGACCCAGGCACAAAACCCTGTCCTGGAGGCAAAGTCTATTGTATTTCAAAACTTCTATTTTAGAAACTCTTGGTGCATTGCATGAAATATATGTACCAGCAGCCCTTTGAAATTGCAACCTTCTTGATTTTCACAAAGGAAGTCATGTTACAGGTCAAAGGAAGTTTCTGTTTATCACATGTATTTATTTATTGATTCGACAAATATTTTAGAGATGTACTCTACACTAGGCCATGAGCCTAATAGATGGAAGTAGCCAAGGATACAGCAAAGTTTCTGTTCTCAAACAGCTTACAATTTAGTACAATAAGCAGTTAATATCCTAGGAGATTATACTAATCATGTTGATTATAGTAACATTAACCTTCAGCAAAACCATCCAGTCAACAGAGTGATTCACCATAAATAGTAATCAAAAGACAATATGAATTAATATGAAAGTAATTTTTTATAACTCTCAAGTAAAAAACATAAAAAGTACTTTGGCAAGACTATAAAAGCACAGTACCAAAACTAAGTTAAAACCACATTTTAAGCATAGTGTTCCAAAAGTTAGCAAGGATTTTAATGATGAAAATAAGAATGATAGGTAACATGTATCATTTTATAAGCGATAAGTTATCTTATGAATGTTTCCATCTTCACAAACTGTGGAAGTTACAATCATTACTCGTATTAAGAGTGGGGATGAAGGTTTAGGGAACTTAGGCAGACTTGTGTCAATTCACAGAGCCAGCAAAGAACTGAGCCTGAGTTTAACCTCAGTGGGCCTCATGTTAAATAGTGCAGACTATTAACTCCTTGTTTGCCCTAAGCTATCCCCATGCCACTCACAGATATGATGTAGATATATGGCATTCAGCATGAAAAATCACAAGTAGTAATAATAATACAGTAGCCCTCCCTTATTCATGGCTTCATTTCCCACTGTTTCAGTTACCTGCAGTTAACCACGGTCTAAAAATATTAAATGAAAAATTCCAGAAATAAGCAACACATTAAATTTTAATTTGTGCATCATTATGAGTAGCGTGATGAAATCTTGTGCTGTCTCACTGCCCTGCCCAGGACGTGAATCATCCTTTTGCCTAGCATATCCACACTATATAGGTTCCCCACCTGTTAATCACTCAGTTATCAGATCAACTGTAGTATCACAGTGCTCTTTTGCAAATAACCCTTATTTTACTTAATAATGGCCCCAAAGCTCAAGAGTGGTGATGCTGGCAATTTGAATATGTCAAAGTGAAGCTATAAATTGCTTCCTTTAAGTGAAAAGGTAAAAGAAAGTTCTTAATTTAATAAGGAAAAATTATATGCTGAGGTTGCTAAGATCTATGGCAAGAACAAATCTTGTATCTGTGATATTGTAAAGAAGGAAAAATTATAAAGGGCAGGTACAGTATAATAAAATGTTTTCAGAAAGAGAGACCACATTCACATATCTTACTTTAGTATATTGTTGTGATTGTTCTACTTTATTGTTAGTTATCTTTGCTAACCTCTTAATGTGCCTAATTTATAAATTAGACTTTATCATAGCTGTGTATGTATAAGAAAAAAACAGCCTATATAAGTTTTGGTACCGTTCTTGGTTTCAGGCATTGACTGGAGAATTAGAATGTCTCTCCTATGGGTGGGAGGACTACTGTAGTAGTAGTAGCAGCAGCAGCAGTAGTAGTAGTAGTAGTAGTAGTAGTAGTAGTAATGATGTCCTGTAGTAGTAGTAGTTGTAGCAGTAATAATAACAATGTCCTGGCCAAGTGGCTCAGTTGATTGAACATCATCCCGTACACCAAAAAGTTGCTGGTTTGACCCCCAGTCAGGGTACATACCTAGGTTGGGGGGTCGATCTCTGACCAGGGCATGTATGGTAGGCAACTGACTGATGTTTTTCTCTCATATCTATGTTTCTCTCTGTCTCTCTTCCCCCCTCTCTAAAATCAGTAAGCATGTGCTTAGGTGAGGATTAAATAATAATAATAGTAATAATAAACAGTGGTGGTACTGTTAGCAAGAATTTTTAAATTGATGCTATCTATTCTTTAATTATTCCATTGATTTATTTAGATAACAGTTCTTTATTGAAGTAGAATTTACATATAGCAAGTGCAGAAATATATGAATGTATCTGTTATTTGGGATATATGTATATACCCATTTAACTGTCACTATGATCAAGATACAGACATTTTAGGACCTTACAAAGTTTTCCTTTGCTCCTTCCCAGTCAACCCCCATGCCATCCTCACATCCAGGTAACTGCTCTTCTGTCTCATGTTACCATATGTTAATTCATCCTGCTTTTCCACTTCATACAGATGCAATCCCTCAGTATGCTAATTTTTGTGACTGGCTTACTTGTTATTCAACATTAATATTTTAAGATTCATTTATCCATGTTGTGGCATCTATCACTAGTTTATTCCCTTTATTGTTCTGTTGCACTCCATTGTAGGAATATACCATAGTTGGTCTTTTCATTCTTCTGCTGATGAATATTTGTTTGTTGATGGATATTTGTTTACTATTTAGTTGTTATCACTAACTCTGCTATGAACACTTTTGTACAAGTTATTTTGTGAGTGTATGAACTCATTTCTCTTTGATATATACATAGGCATGGGATTATTACATCATAGGGTAGGTATATTACTATATTTATAAGTTTTTCAAGGGGTTGTACCTTTTTATACTCTGGCTGGCAATACATGAGTGTTCCAAATATTCCATATTCTGAACCATATTAGCCATCCTGGTGGATTTGCAGGAGTACCTCACCTTGCAAAAACTCATCCATTTGCTGAGGCATGCATTGGAGTGCCAAGAAGCTGAAGCATGATTTTCTTGCCTCATTTAATGAATACTGGTTTTCATTTCACCCTCAAACTGCCTCGGGAAAGAAATATTATTGAGCCATTTTGCAGATTAGAAAAGTAAAAGCTTTAACACTACTTTCAATGAACAGCATTCATTTTCACCAATCAACACCTATGAAGAGTGATTGTTAATTATGATGGAAATGATTTAGTTCTTTTTTTTTAATCCACATTGGAGAACACTTTTTTTATTGCTTTTAGAGAGAGATGAAGGGAGAAAGAGAAAAATCGATGAGAGAAACATCTATAGGTTGCCTCCTGTACATACCCAGACTGAAGATCGTATGTACCCTGCCTGGGGATCGAACTTGAAACCTAGGTATGTGCCCTGACCAGGAATTGAACCCACAACCCTTCAGCCCCTGTATGATGCTCCAACCAACTGAGCCACACTAGCCAGGACAAAAATGATTTGGTTTTTGAGTAAAGTAAATAACAAATATATGTTAATACATGAAACATTATTGACATGTCTCTTTGTCTTATTTGTTTTCTTTTTCTTTTGCCTTTCTTTATTCTTTCTCTCTCACTGAAAATGCTTTCACATTCTCTCTGTCTCCAAATCTTCTGCTTATCTGATAACCATTTTTCTTACCTGTCTCAAATCCAGTGTCTGGAATGAAATGTTCCCGTACTACCCATTTCTTCAAGAGTACTCTGAATGTGTGAGTTCCAACAATTCCAAAGTTCTGGAATTACTCTTTGCATTCCCTGTGCCTTGGATAGTAGCCAATATATTTTCATTTGTGCATTCCTGATAACTCATATATCTTCAAATATAAGTTAGATCCTATTTCATACAGTTTTTACTATCCCATGTCCAGCAAGATGTGTGTGTTCCTTTAGTGACACTTCAATTCAAAAGCCCTCAGTGGAGCGCATAGTCCTCTGGTCAAACTCAGACAGTTACAGTCAACACAAGGTCATTTCTTCATTGACAAATAACATTCCTTATTCTTTTTTTTATTTTAAGAAAGACAGACAGCAGTTCTTCCCTTCCTCCCTCCTTCCCTTCCTTTCTTCCTTGGAATTACATTACCAAGAATGTCTTTGCAATATATGTCAAAGTTAAATAAAGCAAAACAAGTCACAATAAACCCTTCAGAAAATGATACATCATTTTTAATGTACATCTTTAATTCCACAGTGTCATCTTTGATTAAACAGCTGTGGGTCTGTAAACAAAGAGACAAGTAACATTGTGATTTTAGTGCATGAGGAAGTGGTCTAGCCTGAGTCTTCATACTATTCAGTTATCATTTTAATGGGAATTAAAAACATATTTCCATTCCAAGGTATGAAAATAATCAGACACAAAATAGTGATTGCTGTAAATTCTAGATTTTAATTAGATTCCCTATCAGCTTATAACTTTGGGGGGGGGAACTAGAGAATTTAACAATGTCCACCGTATTTAAGCCTCCTTGTCCTTTTCCTTCCTAATTTTCTCTTGTACAGACTTACTTGTGGATTTTCCTTAAAGTGAATCCCACACCCAATTTGCTGACTTCTATAAAATATTTTAGGAAAATACAGTATCCTATTAACACTTAATTAGAATTTCCAGACATCCAAACTTTTAACTTAGCATGACAACAATGCACCAATGACTTCCTGTGTGCGTGCCTGTGTAACAAAGAGGGTAGGCCAGAGATAAAATATTCAAATTTTTATAATGATTTTGCAGCCAGTATAAATATTAATTATAGATACAAAATGTGAACTCTTTTAAAATTTAAAGTAATAATTTTAAATGCAGTTGAAATCACATTAATAATCATAAATTCAGTATTTTCTAAGAGAATATTCTATTGAGAGAGGGCTTTAAAATTACACTTTTAAACTTTTGCTACCAGGTCTTGGAAAAACTTTAACAACAGGCACACAGGTTGAGAAGTGACAACTAGCAGTATTCTACCCTGGCCTCTGGCATTGGGGTGCAAACACTCATTTAGCTGTGGCTTATCTCTACTTAGAAGTTACTTACTGGTAGATCAGACCAGTGACATGACAAATAATACCCAGAAATAAAATTGATATATAAATATAAGTAAGTTTGGCTGAGTGTAATAATAAGCTATAACCCTTTATAACTAAGTACATGTTTAATAACATATGTTTAAATTTTTGAAAGGAACTTTTTACTTAAATTTTTGCTGATGGTGTAACTTATGTGAAATATTTTTCATATGAAAATTTCAAGTGTTTCAAAAAAGGAGACAATACCCTAAGTCTTCTACTTTACATTCTCCCTCAGAGGTAATAAGTATCATAATTATCTTTGTTTATATCATACAAAGAATTTAATATTGAATCAAAAAGATTAGTATCTAGGTCAAATCAAAAAGATAGAAACAGCATGGTGTTAAAGAGATAAACTTTAATATAAAATATTAACTCTAGGAAAAATAATTATAAGATAAAAGGGAAGTCTATATGTTAGGGTGGTGCTAAGGGAGAGTATAGTAAGTCCCTCTTTATGGTCATCAATAGGTTCTGCAACTTTAAGTGAAGCAATGTAAAATGAAATTAATTTTACCAAAGGCTAACTGATATTAACAAGAGTTAAGTTTCTTTGGCATCTCATCAACACTATAATGAAATGATGGTATTTGGTATTCAAGGACATGGAAGGGGTTCAGACTTGAAAAAGAGGAATGTATAGTTTAGCCACCAGATAATAGAGAAGTTCAGTAATTCAGCTAAATCAGAACAGGTCTGGAGATTCTGGATAAACAACAGGCAATCCTTGGAGTGCAGATAAGGCAGCAGGAGTCCAAGTGGGAGCAGGAGCCAGTGGGAGCCCAATGCCCTCAGGCATGCTAGTTGCACAGGAACTCGCAGAGGGAGGGGGTGCAGCTTCGGATGGACTCCCCAGAATGCTGAGTGCATCACAGGTTGTATGTGCATTTGCAGAGGGAAGGGCGTTTGGTGTGTGACCCGCTGCCTCACAGGTGCTGTGTGCAGACTATATGGGGCACTGGTTTCCACATTGAGAGGCTTGCAGAAGAATTGACACCAGGCAGAGGCTCCCAGGTCATAGAGGGATCATGTTCTGACTCATGGCTGGGGCAGGCTCCACTGGATGTTCTCACACTCCACTGCCAACACCTCCTTACCCCCCTCCAGTGTCCCTCCCTCCAGCACACTCTGCTGAGAAATCTAATATCATGTCTACTTTGAAGGAGAAATGCTTGAACAAAACCTGTTGTTTATCACAGAACATATACTGAAGGGTATATTCAGAGAAAAGAGACAAATGATTGGAAATTGCCACATTTCACACCATTAGCTACTCGGCTTCCATTTGTATTCTTCTACACGTGTGTGAACTCTCTAACAATGAGCCACAGCTTCGCTTTCTTTTTACAAGTGAAGAAGTTCTCATTCTTCCCCCAAATGGGAAGACACACAGTCCCAATGGTCATTGTGCCCATCATGCACTACATTAATTAACTCTTTGTATTCAGTGACTGTTTTACAAAGTTCTGTTACCTAAATTTCAATTGATTTATAATTATTTGTTACCTCCAATAATGCCAATAATTTGCTACCTTCAATGAATATAGTAATCTCCACTAACTTGTACATGACTTTTTAAATGGGAAGAAGGAGGATACATATATGCAAATAAACATATCCATATAACAAGCATAACGAACATTTGCAAAGCTATCAAAGTGCTCATTTCTCTAATTGGTCACAAGATGAAAGTTGATATTTATAGCATATTCCAGCTATCATACCATCTAAGTTAGAACCTCGGCTCTTCTGGGTTCTCTCCTTGATAGAGTGACCCAAACTTTTATTCCTGAAGGATCTCATTCCTCAGTCATTCTGCCTCTATTCAGCTGATGCAGTTTTCCACTAACCTTTACTATTGAATGTGGAAGTGCTAAGTGCCACCCTGGAGAATTTTCAAACTAGACATGGTTCTCCTTGTCTTTTTAGGACAACAGCAACCAGATTTATCCTTTATCTTTGGTTATCAAAATCAATTACTCCAAGAAATGGACTTGCTCCTTTTTAGCCCCCTGCTGCTCCTTTTTTCTCTCTCTTGGTTTGGTGGTCTGAGGAGCACAAAATGTCCAGGTGGAATGCTCATCTTGCAATTTGGTGGAGCCATACTTATTGAGCCATCATATCCCCTTTCGGAAGCATTATCCCTTTGTGGGCTAAAAGCTACAATCCAGCAGAGCTCAAAGCTGCCAGGATGGGAAGCAAAAATTCTGCAAGGGGTTATTATGTATAATAGAGAGAGTAGCCACTTCCATTTCCACCCTTTGATTCTGGTTATGGGGAAAAACCCTGCCATATAATAGTATCTGATTCAAAAGTATAAACTGTACTTTGTGAAACAGAACCTCACCCTTTCAAAGCGTTATTTCACAAGCGACACCATAACTGAATCTTTAATAAGCCATTTTATCTTTCAATTAGGCCAACTACTTTTTGGTGATGAGGTATATGGTGGGCTAGTTGATTCAAAGGCATGATGCGATTGCTGTACTTCCTTCACTGGAAAATACATTTCTTGATCTGGCACAATGCTAGGTGGAATGCAATGATGGTGGATTGGGCATTCTGTCCACAGACGGTGGTGTTAGAAGAAATATTACTGGCAAGGAAGACAGATCCATATCCAGAATACCTGTCTATTCCAATGAGGACAAATCTTTGTCGCTTCCATGATGGAAGAGGGCCAATATAATTAACTTACCACTAGGTGGCAGGGTGGTACCCAGAAATAGTGCCATATTAGGAACTCAAAGTTGATATCCAATGTTGGAAGATGAGGCTACAGATTAATAATAGCTAGGTCAGTTTTGGTAAGAGGAAGTTCATGTTGGGTCTGTGCATAGCCTACATCCTGCCATCATGATCACTTTGTTCATGGGTCTCTTGAGCAAGAACTGGGTTGGTTGAGGAATGAGGTCAACTGATATCCACAAAGGCATTATTATGTCTACTTATTATTAAGAGTCTCCTCTGCAGTGGTTGCCTTTTGGCTAGCATTCACATGAGACAAAAATATATTCACATTCTGTGTTCATTCTAAGAGATCCACCCACGTACTTCTTCCCCAAGTCACCAAATCTTCCAATCTTATTCCTTCAAGGTCCCTAACCATTCAGTCAGACCACTAGCAAGCACCCCATAAATCAACAGATCTCACTTTGGCCAGCTCTCACTTCAGACTTAGTGGAAAACCATATATTCCATTAAGTGGACTTCTGCCATCTGATTTCATCCTGGGTTACAGTGTCTAACTGTCACCCTGAAACATGCTGAGTTTTGGCCCTAATTATGGGTGGCCTTTTTCTTTATTCAGTATTTGTTTCATTTCTGTAAAACTTTGACAATTTTTCAGGGATCTGGCAAAGTTGATTGTGAGAGTTTTTGCTCAGTTTCTTTGGTATTTATCATTTTTATTGATGCCACTCCACCAACAGGCTAACTTAACTCTTTGTGATGTTCTAGTTGTTCTCAGTTATTCTCATTGCACCTTTTTAAGAGAATGCATGTGTACTTTTCATCAATAATGGTTCACCTCCTTGACCCTTAGTTTCCTTATCTGCATTGTAGAGCCATTTCTTATTCATGGTTTTGAGCACTAGAGGTTATGCATGTATCACACTTAGCACAATATTGCCGTGGGTAAGAGGTCCCATAACTCTCCATTATATGGTGATAACAGAACTCCTTCATGATCTGCACAGTTAATTTTCCTACTAAGTCATTCAATACATATTTACTCATCACTGCCTAGAGACCAATCCTCCTGAGAGGAACAGAAGATGTACAAGGGACCAACACACAACCCCTGCCTCAAGGGCTCTGTAGCCTAAGGACAAAAAGTCAAGTACATATTCAAGTTCCATATTCAGAGGAGGAAGGGTAGAACATTAAGGGACAGCCCCACAGGCAGACCTAGTGCAGTCTGCAGGGAGATCAGAGAATCATTGTAGAGAAAATGGCAGTTGAAGTTATTAGTTAATAGAAATTGCAGAGGCTATGTTTTCTAACATGACCAGAAAAAAATAGCAGATTTTAGCCACATGAAAGTAAAGAAAAAGATGCCAGGGATAGGAATAACACAGCAAAGGCTTCCAAATCTGCCAAAGAGCATGAAATATTTGGGAAACTTAAAGAGGCTCTTTAGTTCTATACTGAAGAAATTGAAAATGCAGAGAGGGGATACTACTGAAGAAAACACAATCACATTTTAAATATTTGTTAGATATTTAAAATAGACAAGCCATTGATTAATCTACAAAGAGTATATTGCCTAGTGCCAAATATTAGAAATTATACAGGACAAATTTAAATTGCCATTAGAAGAATAGTTTTCAGATCTATATACTTGACAATTTAGGACATATTCTTCTATGTATAATTTTAGATAGAGGGAGAAAATTAAAAATGAATTAATTATCATTTAGAAGTAAATGTCAATGAGTGTAACATATTCTAAAATTTGAAAAATAAAAAATAAATAAACAAAAAATTTGGAGATATGGCCAGAGCAACACTGAGAGACATTTAGAATTGTTAATACAGTCATTAGGGAAAAAACTAGTAAATAAAGTAAGAACCTACTCAGAAAGCTAATAAAAGCAAAATAAAAAGTTTTAAAAATGGAATAAAGAAATTAATAAATTTCAAGTGAGAGATAATAAAATATAAAGCATTTTGGACTTTATAAATAAAATGAGAGTAATTTAAAAATTAGAATACAAAAGAATATATAATTTTGTTAATAAGTCTAAAATTTGATTATGTTAGCAAGATATGAACAATAAAGTGCATCTAAAAAGGAGGTCATATAAATAATAAATTTAAAGAAGCACTTGCAAAAAACATAAATAAGAAAAATGTACATAAAAAGACAATTGAATAGAAAAATGGGCAAAAAGCTATGATCAGAAATTTCATAGAAGAGAAGCTAAATATGACCTCTAAATCCAAGAAAATGATCAACCTCATTAGCAATTATGTAAGTATAATGTAAATTAATACTATCATATTGCTTGCACTTGGTATAAAATTTTTTAGAAAAGGTCTAGTAGAGAAGTTTGGGATAGGAATCAGCTCAGAGACACATGTGAGACTGCCCTCCAATGCCCGTGTTTGTTTCCTTGTTTGGGCTCATCTCTCTAAATTTTCCAAGTCTTCCTCAGTCCTACATAAATCTACATAAATGGCTTTCTGGAGAGCCAGCCTTCTATTATATAGGTTATATAGGTCTAATTTGTAGATAGAGCTAACCTTAGACTTTAACAACAAATAACTAATAATATACTTATTTTTACTCTTCATGGATTAAATATTCAAATAACTATCTCATTGAAGTCATTCAACATACATTTGCAATGAGTTTAGTATGCGTGAAGCTCTTTCTCAGTGCATATATATGATGGCCATGCACCATGTACATATATTAATTATGGAAGAAACATACCTGCAGGGGTAGCTATCCTCCAAGATGGTTTCCAGTAACCCCTGGCTCTTGGTATTTAAGCCTTGAGTAGTCCTCTCCCACAATAAATCAGTGCTGACCATGTGATCCACAGAATATGGTGAAATGACAGTGGACCACTTCTGAGGCTTGGTTATAAAAAGCGTTACAACTTCCCCTGTGGTCTCCTGGATCACTTTCTCTGAGAGAACCAGTCGCCATGCTGTACGGTCATTGAAGCCCTCTAGAGGAGCTCCCACTATGAGAAACTGAAGCCTCCTGTTAATAGCCAACCCCCACTTGCCAGTCATTGGACAGGCTAGTCCTCCAGCCCCATGCAAGCCTTCAGATGCAGCCTGGCCAACACTGAGTGTAAGCTCATAAGAGATTCTGAGACAGAATGCCAAGACAAGCCATTCCTACATTGCTGACCCAAGGAAACAATGAGATATTCAATAATTACTGTTCTTTGAAATAAACTACTAAATTTTGAGGTAATTTGTTATATAACAATATATAACTAAAACATTATTTGCTTCAAATTAACTGTCTATATCAGGCAATATTTGATGCATCTGCTTTTCTGGTATGAAATGCCAAACATCCTATATTTAAACATCTGATGGCTTTTCTTTGGCAAAGATTTATAATCTAGGAAGACACCATCACTTTAAGAATTTCCTTCAGGAATACATATATAAATAGAGAAACAATTTATTACTGAGTATTCTTTTCTCCTTTGCATATTAACCATAATTTGGAAATTAATTGTACACAAACACAGATGATATGTAAATGAATCATTTACATGAGTGAATGGCAGTTCCCAGAAATCGTCGTTATGCCAGGAACAAATGAAAGCAGATCGGGGTTTAGACAGGAGCATCCAAGTGAGGGATTATGGTTCTGATAATAAAGAAGATTTCATGTGATGAGCATCCTTATAAATGGAGTCATTGCTTTAAAACTGCTCCAGGTTAGATACTCCCGCCTCCACAGCACTCTGGGAGTCCACAGCAGCCTCACCTCCATTAACTCAAGTTACCATTCTCCTCAGTTCTGCAAAGTTAATTTACATGATCTTTTTTCCCTCTATGTTTTTTATATTCTTAATTTTATTTTTTTTGTTTTTTTTCACTGCCAAGACACTTTTTATTAGATATAAACAATAACAATTTAAATGTGCAAAGATGATGCCCAGATGTAAACCCAAAAAATATTCACAATTAGAAAAAACACGATAGTTCTGGTAGCACAAGAGACTACCCTGCTGTCAGAAGCTGAACACACAACTCTCCTTTTGGTCAAGCAAACAATGAATATTATTTAAATATAAAATAAAAGAACCCTCAGAAAGTCACAGTACAATCCTGGCTATCTTCATTATGTGAGGCCCCTTATCTTTCCATATGATTTGCTATTATTGGATTTAGGCAGCACTCTGGGTTGACAGAGTCCCCCACCCCCACCAGCCTTCATTTTCTTGAGGTGACTCACCTCCTCCAGGAAGCCTTCTAGATTAGCTCTAGTCCCCACAGTCACTCACAACCACTGAACCCTTTAGTTCTTAGGTACCTTATTCACTCTCCCTGTCAGAATGGGTACTTATCACTTCCATCTCCCCAACAAATTAGAGGGTGGCTAAGGGTAGGACTGCATCTTTACTTTCTCTTGTAGCCCCAGGGCTTGGCCCATGTGGGGTGGACTGGACATCCGTGGTCATAATAATGCTACCTTCTCATCATAAAGAACCTCTGGTTTTTAAAATACTTTGGCAGATGCTCTAGCACTTAATCCTCATCTTGCCCAATGAGAAAGGCAGGGCATGGATTAGCACCCCCATTTTATAGGCAGAGAAACTGAGGTTTAAAGAGGTCAAGTAACTTGCCAAGGTCAGTTAGCAAGTAGGACTGGTAAGAAACTCATAGCCTGTCTGCAATTCACATTTTACAATAGAGAAACTGAAGCAGAGAACAATGGAAACTGGGAGAGTTTAAAAGAAACTGGGTCCAGATTAAAACCTAAACTTTGAGGCTTTTTTTCCCCAAACCTTAATGACTAAACCACCCTCCTGACCTCCACAAGGTAGACACATATTTAGGGGTCAATGGGTTTTCAGAGGATGCTCAGAAGTCCCTGCGCTATGCCAGGGGGCCTGCCAGGTGACTTGCTGGGTTAGAGCTCCATATTCTGGGGTCCCAGATGTGCCCTTCTGGTCCTGCCCAGAGGATGAACCACTAGACTTGCCACAGGTGACATGAGGCAGAGAGATGGGCTGGTTCAGACACCCCTGCCCACTTCTCTCCTCCTTGCACACCAGGCTAAGTGCATGACCATCCCATTGGCCACCAGCATCGATCACAGGGCTTTGTTAGGGTCCACATTTGCAGTGAGGCTGCTGGCTCCCATCATATACTTATCACGTGAAAAGCACCAATTGAGTGTGAGGTGATGACAATTATTTCTATAGCGTTTTGCTTCAGTTCATTCCCTGCTTTCACATTTATTAGATCTCTGATTTTGGTCAAACAAAAAGATAAGTTTTATTATGGAATAGAAATTTGCTTATATCCAGAATTCTGTTTTATTGAGCTGTTTAATCTACTTGTCTAAACCATTTTAATCTCTTCCATAAATAAAATAGTTCACCATTCATTTGACCTAAAGAAGCCTTCTCCAAGATACTAAGCTTAAACTGTCTTTTGGCCTCAGTTTTTACCTATGCTTTCTCATTATATGTTCACAGGCTACATCAGCAAAGTGACCTGGAGCTATCCTCCCTCTCTGTTCACACCCTTTCACTTGTTATATTTGAGGTGATGGGGAGTTAGGAAAATAGAGCCAACAACAGAAAGTGTGATCCTATGATCTAAAGTTATAAATCTCAAAAGGCTCGTGCAAGTTTTGTTTTTAAAAGAACTACAGTACATCTTCTCTGGAGTGTTTTGTAATTAAGTGTTGTTTTTTCAACCCTATGGCTCAGTAAAAGATGCTATTCACACAGGAGGGGCCAACCTGAGAAAAAAATATACATATCTGGGTGTAACTCCAGCCTTCTTTCCCTTTCTATCACTCTCATCTCATATGCTGTCCCTCCCTACAATGGCCATGCAGAGTGTGTGCCTATGTATTACAAATTGTAAAAATACCTTTTGCCTTGACTTTGAAACATAAATGCTCATGAATTTGAAAAGAAGGAAGGAAAGAAGGAGAAAGAAGGGGGAGGAGGGGAAGATGGAAGGAAGAAAACAAGGGAGGTTGAGAGGAGAGGAGGAAGGGAAGAAGAAGATAAGAGAGAGAAAGAGAGGGGGTGGAGGGAGGGAGGACAAAGGGAGAGGGAGAAGGAGAAAAACAGGGAGAGAAGGAAGGAAGGGAGAAAGGAAGGGAGGGAGGGAGGAAGAAAGGAAGAGAGGGAGGGAGGGAGGGAGGAAAGAAGTTAGGAAGTTAGTTGGGGAGAAAGGGTTGAAGGAGGAAGGGAGAAAGGGTGGAGAGGAAGAAAAAAGGAAGACAAAGAAAAGAAAAAGGGATTCTGATGAGCGTCAATTTTTTCCCTTGATAGAAAGTATTTAATCATTATCCTAAATATCTCTAAAATATGAAAGGTAAAAGGATGTTTATACCAGAGATAAGATTGGACTGAAATCCCAGTTCACTCTGGGAGCTAATAAAAGTAGATTTGAATTTAAGTATCACTTTCTCCTAGAAGCACATGGACAAGGAAATGGGGGTCAAAAGGGCAGCGACAGTGTTGTAAGTACTTTATCTGAAACATAAACATCACTTCAGTGCATTCTGGACCAAATTACCTCTCTCAGATCTGGGATGTTAGCATTCTTTCCCTACTTAAGCATGCCAATTTTACTGTGGCTTTGAGGAGGGCAGCTCAGGGGGTCTGGTTGGGCACTGGAGAAAAGGATCTTACCTCAAGGACTAATATAACTCAAGCAATTAAAAGGCATCCCACTGAGGAGAACCTCATAAAATCCCACATCCCTGGAACAGTGTCCTCTCCATAAATATTATAGGTGAATGAAGCATGCATTACTCCATTCTGAGAGATAATGCAGTCACCTTTCTCTTGTAAACAGACCCAGTTCATGGTTCCAGAAACATTGACACAGTCAGTAGATTCAGAAACACTGAGCTTGAATGACATATTCTGCACAGTATGTTCTCCAGGAATGTTTTATGGACAAAAATAAATACATAATATCTATAATTTCAACACAAGTATTTAGATCTCAGTTTTTCACTGGATTTTGCTATCTACATTTGCCATGAAACTGTAATAAAACAGTAAATCTCTGGGTACACAGACCTTTTCCTTTTAAAATAAAGTTGACATATTGTTATCCACAATAGCCAAAGGGTGAAAGCAACCCAGTGTCCATAGACAGATGCATGGATAAACAAAAGTGGTATATACTTACAGTGGAATATTATTCAGACTTTAAAAAAGGAAAGAAGTTTTGATACATGTTATGGCATACATGAACATTGAGGACATTATGCCAAGTGAAATAAGCCAGTCACTAACAGACAAATATACTGTATTATTCCATTTATATGAGATATCTATAAGCAGTCAAAGTTACGAAGTGGAAAGCAGAATAGTGATTGCCGGGGAGTGGGGGTAGGGAGAAATGGGGTGTTGTTGTTTAATGGGAACAGAGTATCAGTTTTGTAATATGAAAGAGTTCCGGAGATGGATGGTGGTGATGGTAGCATAACAATGCGAATGCTCTTCATACCATTGAACCCTACACTTAAAAATGGTTAAGATGGTTCCCTGGCCAGTGTGGCTCAGTTGGTTGGAGCATCTTCCCGTAACTGAAAGGTGGTGGACTCAATTCCCAGTCAGCACCCATACCTAGGTTGTGGGTGGTCTGATTCCATCTCCATTACAGGTGCATACAGGAGGCAAGCAGTTGATATTTCTCCCTCTCCTTTCCTCTTTTTCTAAAAGCAATGAAAAAAAAATGTCCTTAGCTGAGGATAAAAAAAAAATTAATGGTTAAGATGGTAAATTTTGCGGTATGTAAGTTTTACCACAATAAAAAAATAACAAAAACTGCAAAAATGAATTGACTATGAAATTACATCTTTTAAATTTATTTTGGGATATTTCAACTCTCCCTACTCCAAAAAAGCTGTCTTGCTATTAACTTGAGAAATAGCCCATTGTAACAGTCCAAGCCCTTACACATTTCCTTTTAGAATGTCCTTGACTGAGGAGGCAGTTAGCAGCTATTACAGATTAAAGAGAAGTAATTTAAAATGTTCACAATTGCTCTTTTTACATTGCATTAGCAGGAGTTTTCAGCACACTGTTGCCTGGGGGACTGACACGTGTATCCTGAAGGATTACCTGGGTACTAACCCTACAACCCTACTCATGAAAGAGGAGACAAGCATTGCTTTAAAATCCAAACTTTGCGAAGCTGTAAATTGTTTGTAAGTGTCGCTTCCAAAAGTATTAGCCAAAAAATTTGCTCAGCCAGTCTGCGTCCTTGCTCTTTTTGTCTGTTTCTCACCCATTCTAGAAATGCTTCCTGCTGGAACTCTTCCTCTTGGATTAGTAGCTCCGGTTAACCAGGCATTTTACTTGCTATAAAATATTGATGTTCTAGGAAAGATGAGAGCAAGCAAATAAATGAGGATTTGGCTGAGGGAAGGTCAAAATTCCCAAGAATAAAAACACATATTAAAACTGAAAATGTGCTGCATTTTACATTAGTAAAGATGGGCCAGTTTAAGTTTTTCAAATAGTGTAGATTCCATTGGCTTTGTATTGTTCTTAAGAAATCTTCCCATTTTCACTTCAGTTACTTCTGCTCTATGCTGTCTGGAGACATTTGTTTGATAAGCCATATTCATATTCCCTTAACACTGAAGGGCTTGGGAAAGTAATAAATAAATGCAGCTCATCTCCATTATGATTTAATTTTGTGTAAAGACTCACTCATGTGTTGCATGCTTGCAAACATTTGTCAGGAAGTCTATGTTTAGACTAGAGCAAGAATCTAGGCCTTTGCTCTCAGACTGACATCAGTTCTTTCCTTCTGTTTCCATTAGTCTAAAACCTTTTTGCCCTCCACAGAACTGCACAGTATCTCCTCTGTGGTTCCATTCTCTACCTGGAGTGAATAATTCAGATGCTTAGTGTAGAATCGCCTGTTGTTCTTTCTACCCAAGAGCAACAGAAATGTGAGACTTGGAACTAGAGTAGGTAGGATGATGTCACACAGAGGATAGTAACTTCTGGAATTCATCATCCTACTTAAAAATAACAATAGCAATGTGTGCCCTGAGTTTCAGTCATCATAAAACACAGTCTGTGGCTCAACAATGTGCTGGCTCTCTCAATCATGGGGGGGACCAAGATATCTGAGTAGTTTCCAGTTTAATGAAGGGAACAAGACAAATACCTATGACGAAGACACAAGAATCCTTCTAAATGAAAACAAGTTTAAATCACTATATGTAAGTAAATGCAGAGGGTTTGTAGAGCCACACAATATATAATTTTTAAAAAAAGAGAGAAGAGTAAGGAGAATAATTTTAGACTTTTCATGTCTTCCCTCCCTTTATGTATCTTTTATTTGATAAAGTTAATTTATTTGCATAGTCCAGTAGTAGACAATGCAAATGCACTTGAGAGAATGGATGGTGAACGAGAAGTAAGAAAGCAAAGATATTGGTTGCTCACAAGACAAATGAAAAACCTGCTGTGCTAAATTCATTTATACAATTATCTGAAAACTCAAACATCTTTTTGATCAGTTAATAAAAATTTAGCCTCACTCCTTACAATAAAAATTAAATAAAAACAGCTAAGTGTCCCTAGCTGAAATTAAGATAAAACAACTGCTTCCTTAAAATACTTGTGTATTTTACTAAGCTCTTGTGTATATTTATCAACAGAAAGCTTAGGTAAGTAATGCAAATAGCCAGGAAAACCAAGAGGAAGAAGCTGGCAAGGACCAATACAAACCATGTAATTTGTTTGTATAAATACCGGTTCTTTACAATAAATGACTGGAGCTACAAAAATTAGTCCACAGATCTTGCTATTGCCCAAAATTCTACTGATGACAAGTGAATATAACCAGACAACTCCAAGCCCTCAGACAGAAACATCAGCTTTCAAAGCATCAGCTGGTTCATAGGAAACATAAGAGAGGCAATACATCACAAAGGAAAAAAAAAAGCATCATTCATTAAAATTCAATAAACTAAATAAACATTAAAAGAGCAATTCTCAATAACGGCATACACAGACATACATAGATACACACATCCATTCACACACTGCCCCCCCCCCAGACACTGAGAAAATAGTTCCTTATATAAAATGAACACTTGAAGCCAGACTGTCAAATCTTAGGGAAGAATTTAATCTGCCGAAAATCTATCATTTTATCTAGATAAAGAAAAACAAGTCACTCTTTTTTGTGAATAAGTTCTGATACAAGCTACCACATAGACAACTCTTGAAAACATGCTAAATGAAAGAAGTCAGTCAGAAAAGATCACATGTTATATGATTCTATTTATATAAAATGTCCAGAATTGTAAAAGCCATATAGACAGAAAGCAAACTAGTATTAGCCAGGGCTGGGTGAGAGGGAATAAATAGTGACTGCAAAAGGGTACCAAGCTTCTTATGGGGGTGATTAAAGTGTTCTAAAATTAATTGTGGTAATGTTTACACAACTAATATGCTAAATATACTAAAGATCACTTTATTAAGTGTTTTACATGGATAGATTTTTATGGTGTATGAATTACCATATTTTTAGGAGTATAAAATGCACCGGACCATAAGATGCACCTAGGTTTTAAGTTTCCCTAGGAGAAAAATAGGGGAAAAAATTTTGAAGCAAAAAATGTGGTAGAATATTTAATGACCCGTGACCCCGCTCCATGGCTGCCCACCTACACAGTGAGCCAGGTAAGCTACATTCAGACTACAAGACGCACCCCCCTTTTCCTCCCAAATTCAGGGGATGCGTCTTATAGTCTAAAAATGTGTTATATCTCAATGAAGTTGTTGAAGTAAAGCTTGTTTACTCACTAAACTAGTTTATCTACTGCTTGTTTTTTTGTTCAGTATTACTGAATATCTAAACTTGCTCATAAATTAGGAAACTTAAGGCACTAAAGAAAGGAGGAAAGAACCAGGTAAATAAACAAGCTGAAATTTAGCAAATATCCTCATTCCTAATACCTTAAACTGAAAGTACATTTGTTGTAATTGTGAGATTTTCCTTCATACCTCCTTCTCAGGTACCACTATTACCTCTTCGAACTCAAGCTATAAGAATAAGGAATCCCTAGGGACAATTTTTTAAAAATTACTTCAATTTTGTATCTAGAGGTGTTTTTCTTCTCTCCATAACACTAAGATTTTGAATCTGTAGTGTCAGTTCAACATTGCTTGTCCCTTTTCTCTGATCTGGAATTAGAAACAAAAAGATGGCAGCTGTAGTGAGACACTCTGAAATTGCATTATAATACATCATCAGAGGTTTGGTTTTTTTTTTTAATGGAAACATTTCATGGAAATATAATTTACCTGTCTTAATAATGTGAACAGAAATCAAAGCAGAGAACATTTTAATTTATAACAAGAGCCCCCGTTTCCACCAGAGCATTTGGCTCTGCTTTGTGAAGTTACAGTTTCCACTTTGCGGAAAAGGGAGGACTACAGAGAAAAGACACTTACAAAATACCGTGGGGGGAACCCCCATTATAAAAGTGTCCACTTCTCCATAATCTAGAGGAATGCATGTAATGAAATTAATTAAGGCCACATGCTAGGGAAAAAACCCTACATATTATGGCCATAAAGCACAACAAAATTTACTATATAGTGAAATTGATTATACACTCAGGTCTTCTAGTTCTAGTTCATAAATTATCAAAAGATCTTCATATGTTTCATGAAAATTACTGTAGTGTACAAGATGTACAACATAAATGTCAATATCAAGTCAAATTATCTTTTATTAGATAGGCCATAACATCTTACCAAGAGAAATAATACAGTGCATTCTTAGGTTAATATTGGAGATTTCTCTGACAGATTTTCAAATTGTATTATCACATTTTGTTCCACAAAACTGGAGTCTTCTGTGCAACTCTATTCTCCTTCCTTTAAGGTAAGATCTCATGCAACCATGTAAGGGCCTTTCCCTCACTTCCTATTCAGCAGCTTTCTCCATAGTCCATCAACTAAAGCAGTTTTGTATAAGGTAGTGCTTCCTAAAACTTAAAGTGCGCATGAATCACTGGGGATCTTGTTAAAGTGAAGATTACAGTCTGGTAGGTTTGGAGTAGAGCCTGAGAATCTTCATTTCTTACGGGCTTGTGGTGTGGCCAGTGCTGGTAGTCCACAATCCACAGTCCACACTTTGGGTAGGAAGGGTTCAAGCCATATTTTTGTGCTAATTGTTTTTCAACTCTTCCTTGTATATCAGTACTTCTGACTAAAAGTCTCTTGAGTACAGGAACAATTTCTCTTCCATTTTCTGTTTGCCTCCATCTCCTAGCATAATGACCATTAACACTGTCAACATAAAATAGGTATTTGTCAGTTGACTCAGCTAGAAACAGGGCAATATTTAACCATTGGTCACAGCAACATGGACAGTTCATGGGTAAATTTGTGGAAACTGGAAGATCATTTTCACTTATTGTCTCAGTAACATAATCATCATTGTGTCAAATGTGCTGACTGACTCTAGCTAGTCCCTGTGAAGTGATGTCTTGGAGGCAAATAAATTGAATCAAGCAAAAAGACAGACTGAGATGGAAAGAAATAGCTGTCCTACTCTTAACACTTAGAAATTCTGAGCACTGTAGCCAAGCTTGAAAAAAATAAAAGACCATTTTCCTGTGCCAAGATGAAGAAGGAACCAGGGAAGTAAATAAGAGCTGATGCTGTGGCAATGTATTTGGGTATTCTGTACAGTGAGGCCCTAGGAGTGGTAGCAAGGGTTGTTACACAAACCCAGTGACAGAACAAGTGATCTCTGGCAGACAAAGGGAAGCACTGCCAAGCTCTTCCTTCAAGAAATTGCCCAGCTTTGAGGAGTGTCATTAGCTAACAGCCTTCAGGTGATAACTCCACCAGGTTCCCCTCAGCATTATAGCCTCAGAGTAACCCCAGCCAATGAATTAAACCAGCCTGTGGGCCAAGGGCCTGGCCATTTCTGCAAAGCATTGGAGTGCTCTAATGGGCCATTTTTGTCTTAGAGACCCCTTAGTCTAGAGTTATTTCTAGAAATCACTTCTTTAATTCTTCTGACCTAATTCACTCTGTCAAACTTTTTCCTGTATTTGTATGTGGGAACACCAAGTCAAGGCTTTAACATTACAACTCAGGCATAACCAGTAAAACTGCCCAAGCTGAAACAAAAATAAAATTAAAAAAAATACACATACACAAATAATCCCCCCACCCTCCACAACCCATGGCAGATAGAAATTCCACAATAAAAGTAAACTAAACTACAGGCAATAACATGTTAAAAGTTCCAAACCACACAGGGACTCAATTCCCAAGAAAAAAAGGCAAGGGATGTAACAAGAAGAAGAAACAACACTGCCAAGAATAGAAAAATTAAGGCATTCAGAATTTTTTTTGTCTCACAATAAAAAACCCAGAACACATTATGAGAAAGAAACCTAGAACAATATGGAGGGAAAACAGTCAGGTTTCAAAACACACCAAATAAATGTTAAGAATGAAAACAGTTAAATTATAATATTAAGAAAAGAGAAATCATGACATGCAAATATGAAAAAAAATCACATGTTTTGCTTATAAGTGTAATTTGTGAGAGGAACAGATCTTGAAACTATGTTTAAAAAGAGTGCTAAGAACAGATGCATTTAAGATTGGAAATATTAAAACAAGTATGTTAAAGGGGGCAAGACATGTGGAAAGGAAGGAAGGATAGAAGAAAGAAAGAGAAGAAGAGAAGGAGGCAGGGAGAAAGGGACAGAGTAAGGGAGGAAAACAATAAGAATTGAAAAAGAAGAGTCCACATTTTCATTATTCATAGGTTAAATATTCATCTAAATAAAAAATTAAGGAGATTCCTTAGAAAATTAGTACAACCAATTGGAGAGTTCAGTAAACATACATAGGAATAAGTCTAATTAAATGTGTAAGAATTTTGCACATTTTTGCACATGGGAAAATATAAAATTTGATCAAAATACATAAAAAGGCTCAATACATACAAATTTATTTCTTTTCCACAGTAATCTGTAAATTCAGTGCACTTTCAAGCAAATTCCCAGAATATGCTCCCTGCCTCCTGCCCCAAAACATGCACAACTAATTCTGACCAAGAAGACTTAAGGGGGTACATGCTCATGCCTTTTTAAAATCACTTTCTTGATTCTTTTGTTTCTTTTGATAGATGGCACTGCCATGTCCTGTCTTTCTGCCTTGAATATAGACATTCTGCCCAGTGTGTGTCACCACCTTGCACCCATGAAGAAGTATTTATGAGAATGAAAACTCAGTAGCTCAGGGATGATGGATTTTAAAAAAAGATTGAAACAACAAGGATTCTTGGTGCTATTTTGACCCACTGCTCATCATGTGCTCCTTAGCCCACAAAATGAAATAACTTTCTATTTAGGCAATGATATATAAGCATTTCAGTTATTTATACACAAATGTATTGCAAGCTGATATGAATGGAAGACTCACAATTAAGAATGAAAATGCACATAAGAAATTATGCACAATTATGTATTCATAATTTTCAAATGTTTGTAAAATATAAGAAAATAAAACTTATTGATAGTTGCCAGCATGGCCGCACTGAGGACTTGGCTATAAAGAGGCATGAAGGAAATTTCTAGGGTGATTAAAATGTTCTATAACTTGTTTGTGGTTGTGGTTACACAATTGTATGCATTTGTCAAAGTTCATAAAACTATACACTCAAAAGGGTGAATTTTACTATATGCAAATAATACCTAAAACATATATGTAAAAATAAGATACCACATAATATCTATAGAATGAGCGATGATTAAGAAGTCCAATTATCTCGAGATATAGAGAGGGGACTTCCAGCCAAGATGGAGGCATAGGTAGACACACTGTGCCTCCTCGAACAACAAAAATTAAGAACAACAAAATTTAGAAACAAAAAAAAAAAAAAACAACCAGATCTGACAGAAAATTGAACTGTAAGGAAATCCAACAACCGAGGAGCAAAAATAGACACATTCATCCAGACCAGTAAAAAGGGCAGAGTCGGTGGTCTGTGGAGAGGGGTTGCAGAAGGAAAAAGCAGTGGTTGGCAGTCCCAGGCGTGCAGGTGGCAGGTAGCACACCCAATGAGGCTTGCAGGGCAGCTGGCTGACTGCAGAGATAGACCAGGTGAGAATGGGAAGTGAGACGGACCATGCAGCCCAGGGCCCCAGTGCCTGGAAATGAAACCTAAAAGCACGGATTGAAAACACTTGTGAGGGTTGAGGTGCCAGGAGAGACTTCCAGCCTCACAGGAGAGTTCTTGCAGAGACCCACAGGGTCCTAGAATGTACACAAGCCCACCCACCCATGAACCAGTACCAGAAGGGCCCAATTTGCTTATGGGAAGCAGCTGAAGGGACTGGAGAGAGTGCCATTGTTCCCACTCGGACCCCGCCCCCACATACAGTGTCACAACCAAGCAACTGGGTTGCCCCACCCTGGTGATCACCCAAGGCTCTGCCCCTCATACTTAACAGGCAAGATCAGACCTGCCCCCACCCACCCCGCAAAAAAAATGTCTCAAACAAAAGAACAGATCAAAGCCCCAGAGCCAATACATCTAAGCGACCAAGAGATAGCCAACCTATCAGATACACAGTTCAAAGCACTGGTGATCAGGATGCTCACAGAATTGGTTGATTTTGGTTGTAAATTAGATGAACAAATGAAGGCTACACTAAGTGAAATGAAGGAAAATACACAGGGAACCAATAGTGATAGGAAGAAAACTGGGACTCAAATCAAAGGAGTGGACCAGAAGGAAGAAAGAAACAACCAAACAGAAAAGAAGGAAGAAACAAGAATTCAAAAAAATGAGGAGAGGCTTAGGAACCTGCAGGACATCTTTAAACATTCCAACATCCGAATGATAGGGGTACCAGAAGGGGAAGAGGAAGAGCAACAAGTGGAAAACTTATTTGAACAAATAATAAAGGAGAACTTCCCCAATCTGGCAAAGGAAATAGACTTTCAGGAAGTCCAGGAAACTCAGAGAGTCCCAAAGAAGTTGGACCCAAGGAGGAACACACCATAATTACATTAGCTAAGATTAAAATGGAGGAGAGAATCCTACAAGCAGCAAGAGATAGGAAGACAGTCATCTACAAAGGAGTTCCCATCAGACTGTCAACTGATTTCTCAAAAGAGACCTTCCAGGTAAGAAGGGGCTGGAAAGAAGTATTCCAAGTCATGAAAGGCAAGGATCTCCATCCAAGATTGCTCTATCCAGTGAAGCTGTCATTTAGAATGGAAGGACAGATAAAGTGCTTCTCAGATAAGGTCAAGTTAAAGGAGTTCATCATCACCAAGCCCTTATTATATGAAATGTTAAAGGGACTTAGCTAAAAAAAGAAGAAAAAAAATATGAACAGTAAAAAGACAGCAAACTCACAATTATTAACAACCACACCTAAAACAAAAACAAATAAGCAAACAATAGAACAGGAACAGAACCACAGAAATGGAGATCACATGGAGGGTTATCAACAAGGGAGTGGGAGGAAGAGAGAGGGAGAAAAGGTACAGAGCGTAAGTAGCATAGATGGTAGGTAGAAAATAGACAGGGGGAGGTTAAGAATAGTGTGTGGGAAATGTAGAAGCTAAAGAACTTCGGACATATGGACATGAACTAAAGGTAAGGAACGTGGGTGGGAGAGGGTGTGCAGGGTGGAGGGGGGTGAAAGGGGGAAATGGGACAACTGTAATAGCATAGTCAATAAAATATATTTAAAAAAGATATAGAGAGGATCTGGCACACATAATGAGCCTCATAATCTGCTGGTGGCATTATAAACAACCTGGAAAACAATTTGAAAATATTGAGGTTAGTTGGTAAGATTACCTATAATTCAAAGATTTCCCTGCAAAGGTACAGTCTAGAAAACCTGTTCACAAGAAAATAGCTACACAAATGTTCATTACAAGTGTTAGTAGAAATTTTGAAAACAACATCAATTTCCATCAATGTGGAAAAGATAAATAATTGTGCATCTAATGGAACATTATACATCAGTTATATTAATGAACTCCTTCCACCTGCATCAGGTTGGCTAAAATTTCAAACATATTATTGTTGAGTTATAAAAAATTAAGTGGGAGGTGGTTATATACTGTACCATACTATTTATGTACATTAAAAAACCCCAAAATACCATGCAAACTTTTAAAACCTGATTAGGAGATACACACAAATCTTGAAAAGAGTGGTTAACTCCCAAAAGGAGAGAAGCAAGGGAAATTTAGGATCAGCACATCTGCAGCTCCGCCCATGTGTAATACTATTTCTGTTAAAAATATATCTGCAACAAACTCAGTTAAACATTATTCTTTACAGCATCTGTCCATGGCTGCATGCACTGGAACTTTTGCATTAGTCTCTGCATTTTTGTATATGTATGAAGTATGTCATGGAAGGAGGGAAGAAGAAAAAAACTGAAAGAAAGGAATAGAAAAAAAAAGAAAAATGAAAAAAGAGAGAGGGTAGTGTCACATTGTAGAAAATAAATCTGACACCAGTTGTCTCATCCAAAGTGCTGGTCATCAGCCTTTTTTCAGTAAAACACATCTGAAGGGGGTGTATGTGTGTGTGGAGACAGAGAGAAAGAGAGAGTAAGAGAGAGAGGGAGAGAGAGGGAATGGAAGTTGAATTACAAAGAGATGAACACAAATGCAATAATCAAGGAGGAAAACACTTTAATATGTTAAATCTCAACCCTTTGGTTTTCCAAGGTCTTTAGAAACCATTAGGTAATTAATCAGTTCAAGGATTCTTAAGGAAACTAAGTCCAATCTTTCTCATTTTAGAGATGGAGAAAAGAAGTTAAAGACAGCAGCATTCTGTTCAGATTTGCAAAGGAATTCTGGTCCGCACTGGGATTATGTTCCTTTCTTGTTTTTTGAGACTTAAATTCATCTGACTTTGAAATGGTTTCATTTCTTATTTGGCTTTTCTTCCATATAAAAGAATAACTGATTGGCATTATTTAAATCCCTCCTTTATTTTTTCTTTTCCCACAATTTTTTGGGGAGTTTTCTGGCACTTTCATAAGGAAGTCTATTACAGCCTTCTAACTATGTAACATTTTCATTTGATGTACCATATCCTGGGATAGATATTATCACTTCCTGAAGAACTAACATACTGTTAAATATTTATTCTTCCTACCATAAAAAAATTCCCCATGATTCTCTGTGTCTGTTATGCCATCCTTCATCTTCAGGATAATTGGATACTTCATGGAGGAATAAAAAATTATTGGCTGCAACATCAAATTGAACTAACAGTTTTCTACCAGAAAGTATCAATCTTTTAATGTGCCATATATCTATTTTATCTCTTCATCGAATTAAGTTATGATTAAAAATAGAATTTGGCCTTGAGGCAAACTAAACTCCCAATATTTTTAATAACAGAGAGAATCTAGTCTCACAGTTTATATACACATGCTATGTAATGAATACATATTTTAGGTAAAAATATATTAGAAATGTTTTGTTATCTCATTGAGCCACTGCTGATATTCAATGTCCTAAAATTGTCTCAGGATAGAAAAGCCATCTTTTTTCAATTAAACTTTGACCCAGCAGGATGTTTGAAAGCCACATGTTGGAACAAACAGTTGGGGTAATTAAAGACCTAGGCCTTGATGGCTTGGTTTGGGAATTCAACTGGCTGTTAAATAATCATCTAATTGAGACTGTGGAGAGGACATTGGGAAGTCAAGCAGGAATAACCCTCTTGCATCTGGAATTGAGATGAATTATGTGCTCATAAAGTATGAGGCTGATATCAAGTTACTCACTATACTACACAAAGAATCAGAAAACAGAGCAAGCAGTGCAGCTAGTTAAGAGAATCCATAAAATTAAAGCTCATCTGTTTGAAAATCAACTTCGACTAGACAGAGAACACCTATCATTATAAGTATAATAGGTAAATTATTATTTGAGTGGAATGTATTTGTATATATAGTCTTAGCTGATATAATGCCTTTTGCTAAATTTTCACAAATTAGGCTCTCTAAACAAGATTGATTAGGTTTATTCTCTATCATTACCTCTCTGGCTCAATGACACGAGATGATTTTTTTTAATGTGTCAGGGTGAAGTGAGGTGGCAAAAGGCTGCTGTTGCAGGGAGATATTGCCTCGACAGTAAGTGACAGGAGGTTGCCTTGGATTGAATATTTAGGACATAAAGGTTATAAAGACGGAGGAAAATAAATTTCTGTCTTGCCTTTTAGTCTAGAATAGTACTGGATACCCTCGTGACTTTATTTCTTTGGAAACTCCCAGTTTAAAAGAGAAAACATTTGATTGACTTCCTTTTACCATGGGCCTGTGCTTCCGTCCCTGTTCTGAGGAGCTTCACATATCTTAGAGTGAGACCTGTTTTGGTCTGATTCATGGAGCATCAGTTGTTCCAGATATTTTACAGAAATTAATGTCAGCATTTCTCTCACGGGATTGGAATTTCCCACCAACTTCTAATTTACTGACAAAGGAAATTCAGAGTTGGGAAAATATTCCCCTTCATGGGTAAACTTTCAATAGAGTCTTAAGCTAGCTACATTCATACCCAGCCTTACTAAGTCAACACAAATGTAATCCAGAAAAATACAAGAATGTATAAATTACATGTACACACACCTACACATATACATACACATTTTAAAATAGGAATAAGTGACATTTTGAGTCACTGGGGATATTTTATTGTAACAATAAAAAAATTGTATTCTAAATTGATAATGGAGAAGAATTGCAGAAAATTTTTTTTAGGATCTATAACATCCATTACCACATCTTACCACAAGGCTTAGAAATAAAGTGGGCATTTAATGAGTATATATCAATTGAATGAAAAAAATAAATGAGTTAACCTGGGAG
This sequence comes from Anoura caudifer, assembly GCA_004027475.1. NCBI lineage: Eukaryota > Metazoa > Chordata > Mammalia > Chiroptera > Phyllostomidae > Anoura > Anoura caudifer. The sequence goes on from PVKU01002782.1 coordinate 89,780, forward strand.
TTTCTATTTCCAACTCCTGGCCTGGCATTTGTTCCATTGCCAACATGTTCCAAACCACCATAATTTCTGAAAAATTAGTAATACTCATAAGCATGGTCTACCTGCTTCAAGACTGTCCTCAACCAATCTGGATTTTACCTACCTATAGTGACTTCCCATTGCACTGAAATTCAAATTCAGACTCTTTATCCTAACCTATTATTAGAGCCTGCATTATTTTATACCTTCCTGTTCCTTCACACCTGTCTCCTGCCACCTTCCCTTTTGCTCTCCTTACTCAAGCTCACTAGATTTACACTGCTTCACAGAATGTGCCAAACCCTTTCAACCCTCAATACCTTTGTCCTTCATTCTTTGATTTTTTTGCTTGTAATCCTCACTAGAGTCCTCAGTGAATGGACTATCAATTAGAATGTAGCAAATAATCAGTGACTTAACAAGAAGATACGCAGACACCCAGAGAACTGTTACTCTCCTTAATGTGAAGAGGCAAGGGGAGAAACTGATGACACCAGAGTCCATAGAAATCCGAAGCTATATTCACAGGAAGACACATTGTTGCTAGAGCCTCAGACCTAAGTTAAAAAAGAAAAATGAGAAGAAATTTTCCAACTTCTTTCTTCTATCCTTCTACTTCTTACTAGATTCTCACTGGTTAAATTAATTGGAAGCCAGAGAGAAGAAAACCCAAGTGATGAAGATTATAAGAGTCAACTCCAGGAGGGCAGGAGTGGTGGGGAGGGGTGGGGGGAAAGGCAGAAAACTGTACATGACCGACAATAAAAAATGATTAAAAAAAAGGATCAACTCCACACACAGGGTACAAAGCAGGAAAGGGTAGCGTGGGAAAAGAAATGTAGGAGAGTAAATAGAAAATAACTAGCAATGAAAGGTCATTAAAAACTACTCAGTTCCTTCACTCGAGAACATATCTTACTCTGCATGTGTGAAGTTTAGCAATCCTTGCTGATAGGGCAAAATTCCTCTGCATAGTTTTCTTAAATTTCTTAAATTTTAAGTTTAAACTACAACAGGCATTTAAGTATTCAACCAGAAAAACTAAACTCTTTAAAAAAGGCCTTAACTTCAAGATATTAAAAATCGGATTGCATGTTCATACAGGAGCAGTATTATTATCTAGTTAGTAATAATAATGTTAACAAATATTATTTTCTTCATGGTTTAATCAAATATAATGTACTAACACATGCTATAGTTTCCTAAAATATGCCCAAATCAAATGCTTAGGATACTTTATTGAGGTATGTAATAGGAAATACTAAAGTTCTATTTTTCTTTGTGAAAAGTTTTAAACTCAATGGAGAGATGTCCCAGAGGATATATGGAGGAGGGATGGCTTTACAACCCTACGTGGTCAATGTAGGGGGAAGTTTTCTGGAGATTAAGAGACAGTCATCTATATCTCATGATTACATTATTATATGGGACCTGTGTCTGATCCAAAGACAAAAGCATCCAAGCAAAGAGAAAGCTAGGGGATGGAGAACCCAGCAGGAAATGGTGTCAAAGGGACCAAGAAACCAATAAGTGCTTTAGGCAAACTCCAAGGAATGGGTGAAAGAATTCAGAATTTAGGTGCTACCAAGGAGGAAGAGACCTGATATCATCACAGACTTTCAGATGAGGATCACAGGGTAAAAACCTTGTAGCTAATCCTGATTATAAATTTAAAGAACAAAAATAAGAAACAAGGGGAAAAAAAAAAACTGTTACAAAGGCTAAATTCAGGCAAACTCCACCCAATCTCAGCCTGATTTAAGTTTACCATGTCTCTCCAGACTGCTTGCCGAGCCAAACACAAATTCTGTCTAGAGGAAGCTAGCATTACCTCACCTTATCTATATACTTTTTCATTTATAAATTCCTGAAATATTTTGTATACCATGAGACAAGAATTATTTTGTATACCATAAGACAAAGCCAATTTATTAAACACCAAGATAAAAAAGTAGATATTAAAAAATCTGGTCCTGGTTGGCCTACTCAGTCAGTTAGATAGAGCATTGCCTAATGCATGCCCAAATCAAATGCAAGGTTGCAGGTTCAATCCCCAGTCAAGGCACATACAAGAATTAACCAATGAATGCATAAATAAGTGGAACACCAAATAGATGTCTCTCTCTCTCTCTCAGATCAATAAATAAAAATAAAAAAGTTATTAAAAATCCACAAGAGTTCTCAATACTAAACTTAATATCTTTAAGAAAAATAGAATACAAAATGAAGTATTTGTACAGATACGTAGGGTCTATTAAAAACTTAATGGAAATTCTACAGCGGAAGAGCACACTAACTGAAGAAAATAATTCAATTCAATAGATTCAATTAACAGACAAACAGAGGTGAAGATAAACATAGAAAATTATGAAGGGAAAATAGGCAGTAAAAAATACCTAGACTGAAGCATAGAAACAAAGGAGAATAAAAATAAATGAAGGACCATAACAGATATATAGGACTTGGTAAGAAATCATGTAACTGAAGTCCCAGAGAGGAGAGAAAACTAATGAAGAAGCATTATATAGACATATACTGACTAAGAGTTTTCCAAAATAGTGAAAGACATCAAGCCAAAGATTCAAGAAGAGCTATGAACTCCAAAGAGGATAAATACTACAAGGAAAAACATTATAAGGTATATAATATTAAAATTGATGTAAAACCAAGAACACAGAGAAAACTAAACTGAGTCAGATAAAATAATGAATTAAATAAAATAGAATGACAACTTCAGAGTGCACAAATAATTGCTAACCTAAAATTCTATTCCACAAGTATTCTTTAAAAAATTAGTCAAAATGAAAATATTTCCAACAAACCCAGATATTTTTCATCAGCACCACATCTGCACTAAGTATTTTACACTAATGTTAGAGGGAATTCTAAAGGAAGGAGGAAAATGATTTTAGATGAAAAAATAAAGATCAGTGTCCTGACTGGTGTGGCTCAGTGGGTTGAGCATTCTCATGCAAATCAAAAGGTCCATGGTTCAATTCCTGGTCAGGGTACATGCCTGGGTGGTGGTCCATGTCCCTGGCTGGGGCATACAAGAGGCAACCGATCAATGTTTCTCATGCATATAGATGTTTCTCCCTCTCTGTCTCCCTCTCTTCCCCTCACTCTAAAAATAAATAAATAAAATCTTTATGTAAAAAAACCATAAAAATTGATTGAAAGGCAAGGAAAATGGCGAACATGTGGGTAAGCATAAATGAATGATTATACAAATAAAATAATAATATATTTTAGTATTTAAAATATATAATTTAAATATTTGAAAAAATAGCAAAAAAAAGAAAGGTAAAAAGGTAGCTAAAGTTCAAATGTTCTAAGGTCCTTCCATAAATGATAAGTAGTAATGAAATAAATTCCAATAGACTCTAATAAATCAAAAATTCACACTGTCATTTTAACAGCATATACCTAACATGGTAAAAAGGTGAAAATAAATTAATAAAAGAACTTGACTCTTCCAAAGAAGGTAAAAAAGCAGAGATAAAAAATCATAGACTATTAAATTGGTAAGATAAACATATGATAAAAACCAATGTAGATAGAAACCAAATGTATCAATAGTTCCATTCAACATAAGTGGATTAAATAATCCAAATAAATATAATCAAAATGGTTAAAAAATAGCAACTAAAACATACTATATGTTGCTCACAAGGAGCACATTTTAAATATAAGAATAGAGAAGGCTTAGGAGAAAGTGTAAAGAAAATGTATATCTTAAAAACTGTAAATAAAAGAAAGGTGACATAATGATACTAACAGACAAACTAGACTTTAAGTAAAAGTGGTGTTAGAGATAATAAAGATGTTTATATTTCAAAGGAGCTTGATCCATCAGGAGAGTAAAATAATTCTTAATGTGCAAGATATCTAATAACAGCCTGAAAATACAAAGCAAAAAATTATAGAACTACAAGGAGAGACAAAGCAAAATTGTGAGAAATTTAACACTTCTCTTAGTAACTGATACAAATGCAAACAAAAATTAGCAAAAATATAGAGCAAGCACCATGATTAACAAAGTTAACCTAACTGTTACATAGAGAACAATGCACTCAGAGTTTATAAAACATAATTTTTTTACTCAGTTTTAAAAACTGCACATAGAAATCTTGGTTCATAAATGAATTCTCAAGAAATTTCATGGGTTAAAAGAATGCAACTATTTTCCTATGGCCAAAATGGTATTGTTTGAAACTGATGAATAACAAAAAATATTAAAAATATCCAAATATTGGGGAATTAACTGATAAACTTATAAATAACTCCATAGGCGACAGACAAAATAATTTTTAAAAATCAGTAAATATCTTGAAGTGGGCTATATACAGTTAATGTGCTTTCCTGAGATAAGTTCATAAATTTTTGCATATATTTTAAGAAGGAAAATGGTTGAAAATCAATGATCTCAGTACACATCTCAAGGAATTAAAATAACAGCAAATTAAACAAATAATTAGAAAATAGAGTGCAAGAAAAATAAGACAAAAGTTCAAATCAATGAAATAATTAATTGCATAATAGAAAAATATCAACAAAGAAAAATTTATTTATTTGAAAGCACTCATAAACTGACAAAAATATTAGAAAATGCAAAAATTAGCAACATCAGAAAAAGGAGATATCTCTACAGACTCTATTTGATTGAAAGTATTAATCAAATTAATTTTCAAATTTATATGAAATGTATTAATCCCAAGAAAAAATACAACTTGCAAAATGCCTAGAGTGTCCTCAGAAAATGCAGTTAAGGAGCTGGTGGCATGAGGCTGTGAGCGGCTCAGAAAAGGTGAGCAGAGCACCCACATTCCAAAATTTCTAACCTCTACAATGAACTCTCTGCTTAGTGGCCTCAGACTGCTCTTCACAAATATGATATTGTCTTTAATTCACCTCTACTTTAGCCCCTACTGTTGCCTCTACCATACCCTCCACCTTTTCCCATTTCCAGCTTTTAAAATTCTGCATATGCCTAAATAGGAATCGACTGTACTGATCTCCTGAGGACAATCCAGATATATCCATAGAGAAATACACACACACACACACACACACACACACACACACACACACTATAAACTGATGGTTAATAGACAATTCACCACAAGATTTAATCATATAGCAAGCCCCACTAATCACTGTAAAACATGGTTTTATTTATGAAAATAAATTTCTGCAGAATATGATAATTATACAAAGTTCATTTGCAATACCTGCCCAACTAACCAATCTCACCTATAAATAGAAATACTGGCTTTGTGTCCAGCACGCCATTAAGCATTCAAACCTATTTCAGACTATTTAATTATGTTTACCACAAGCTTCAATGATGAAGCCAAGTTATAGAGGGAAATATGCTATTTTTTAAGAAGACCGATTACTATATTAAAGTCACTTGAAAAAAATATTAGCATGTTATGTGTGGCTTGGCAAAGTACTTCTTTGAAGATATTTTATGTAATACTCAAGTCAAAATCATTTTAGGTGATTTCCCCTAGGGAAGCAACAAAAACATTACAAAAAACAGAAAGGTTAGGAGTTCAGCTTTCAAAAGTTCAAAGATTGGCTGCTGCTAATTTGTATTTATTGGCTTTCTACTACCATGTTACTATCTTTTTGGTTTTCATGGAAATAGTTTAACTTACACATTAAGCTGTGTCAGTAGAATATTATTTATGTGTATGTATATATATGGCTATATATATGAAAGCTAAGACATGGTAGGAAGGGATTGAAACAAAAATGAGGTAGAGAAATGCAGAGAAAGAGAGCCAGAATGAAAGAATGATAAAATATGAGAAAATACGTAATAAATTATGCATAGATAGCCCATGGCCCATATGTACATACACATATACATATACATGCATCATCTATGTATTAGTTTTCTATTGCTGTAATAAATATTATCATAAACTTAGTGGCTTAAAACAAAATATATATTATTTTATGATTCTGTAGGTTAGAAGTCTGATGGTATCACCAGGTCAAAATCAAGGTGTCTACAGGGCTGTGATCCTTTCCTGAGGCTCCAAAGGATAATCTGTTTCCTCACTCATTCAGGTTGTTGGCAGAAATCTGTTTCTGGAGGTTTTAGTTCCGAAGTCCTCATTTCCTTGCTGGCTGTCAGCTGATGGCTTTTTACAGGCCACTGTATTTTTTGGCTTGTGGCCCCTTCATCTTCAAAGGCAGCAATGGCAATTGATTCCTTCTCATGCCTCCTCACTTTGACTCTTTGGCCACCTCCTCTCCTGTTTTAAAAGGCCCATGAGATTACATAGGGCCCACCCAAATACTGTAAGTTCCCATTTAATGTAGTTGTTAGGTTCTGTGACTTTTAGCAAAACAACACATAAAGAAATTAATTTTACCACAGGCTAATTGATATAAACAAGAGTTAAATTCCTACTGCACCTTTCATCAATGTTATAATGAAAAGACACTGAACTAAAGTTAAAACAAAGGTAACAAAATATTAAAATTTGAACAATATACCTGAAGTGGAATAAGATTTTTTTAAGTTTTCAATATTTATGTAAGATTAAACTTATTTCAAAATAAAACATAAAAATTATTAAGGAAGGTGACTGTCATTTTGCACTCTGTAGAATTACAATTTGAAATAACAGAATAATACAATTAGTATGATATATTCTCAGTTAAAGATACATCATCTTTTAATTAACAATCAGAACCTTGTTATCAATGGGAATTAATCAGAGACAAATTTTCTCAGGAAACTTACTAACACAACAGTTAATCTAAGAATTTATAAAACATAACTTAATGGCCAGCATATAGGAATGTTTTTAAGAGTGGTTGAACAAATGTTGATCCATTGGGAAGCAAAACAAGGTAATGTGCTCTGAGCAGAAAGAGCAAAGACAGTTAAAACTCTAGAGATGGAGCAGAAAGAACTGTTTAACAATCAACAGTCACTTTTGAGTTTACAAATAAGGAAAGCAGGAAATGTCAATTAAAAGAAAATGTAGGAGATGAGTCAGGCAAATGGTACTTTTCCTATCTCAATACATTTCTAAAATTCCTTTCCGAGTTCTCTTCATTTTATCCATAGATATTATTATCTAAAATAGCATGGGCATTGGAAATGTATTGAATCACTGTATGTCTATCAGAAAGAAACCACTCATACCAAGTGTAGGTGAGAGTGTGGAGCAACCAGACCTCTTATACATTGCTAGTTTGAGAATGTAAAACAATGCAGTCAGTTTAGAAAGTTGTTTGGCAGTTTCTAATAAAGTTAACCTACATGCATATATTCTATGGCCTAGTTATTGTACTCCTGAGTATTTAGTCTGGAGAAATGAATGCACATATTCTACAAACTGACTTGTACATACACAAATGACCAAAGTATTACAGAACAGACCCATGGGGGGGGGGGGGATGACAAGATACTGTTACTGAATGGACTCACCATCCCCCAGGTTTCCCTTGTACTAGGTTCACCTTGCCCGTTGCCCTTAGGAATAAGATTTATGGCTCTTAATGCCAGAGTTTGGTGAAAAGGAAAGGAACTATTTATTCAAAAGTTATACAGGTTCAGGGTAATAGTGGAATGTTACTGTTAAATGCTCAAAGTCCCTTAAAACACACCCCCCAACGCACATACAGTCCTTTCTTCCCCCTCTTTGCCCAGTCAGGCTAGTCAGGGGTATCATTTATCAGGGGGGAAAAAAAGAAATCTGTGGCTTGGCTAGCTCTTGTTTTTTTCCCATTAATCCATGCTCTACTGGCAGGCCTCCAGTGGTTCCCAGCACCATCAACTGTGTTGCCTCAACTCCAGTTCTCAATTCAAACCCACATGGCACCTTCATGTGGCCCCTTCACGTGAGAGTCCTTTCACCCCTTTCCTTCCCACAGTGTCTCTCCTGTGTTCTTCCAAACTACTAAGAGAGCTCTGCGTGGCTGCTACATCTTGCTTTCCTGCTCCCTAGGCCGCATGGTTAAGGGAGCCCCAAAACAGCATGGTTCACCCCCAAAACCTTATGGTTAAAAACCCCACATGGCTTCTGTGCCTAGGTTTAAATCCCAGCACAAATCTTCTTCTGCAACCCCATGTCCGACTCCTCCCACAATCGGCTACACTTGCCAGCACTCCCGTATTTTTCCAGCCTTTCTTGGCTGCCATAATTAGTTTGGGCAGGTGTGGCCCCAAGGCACAGAGTGAACCAACTCCAAGCTCTCACGCAAGTGCTGTAATCAGGGGGAGCTGCCTCCCAGTTATGTCATGGTTCAAAGTCACTCCAATCTCCTTGGCTCGAAGCATGGCCACAGCTACTTACCATACCTATGAAGCTAGCCAGCTGTTATAGATATGTAAAATAATGGTTTTTGCATATCAAGTATGAAGCTGGCCAACTGTTGATATGCAAAATAACTCTCAATGGCCCTGCTCCTTGTGCCCCATCCCCCAGTTCAGACTTGTGTGGGTCAGGATATCTTATATTTTCATATTTCCTGGACACCCTGAGTTCTGGACCCTGTTATAAATCCCACTTTGGGGGGCCCTGGCTGCACCCCATTACAAAACCATCACTATTCATAAGAGCCCCAAACAATAGGTCCAACAACAGGAAAATGGATCAACTAATTGTTGTACTTTCACACAATGAAATATGACTCAGCATTGAATAACAACAAAGTAAAAATACACACAGTGTATTAAAAAATACATAGATAAATCTCACAAATATTATGCTGAGCCAAAGAAGCCAGATTACAAGAGTACGTAGTATATTACTCCATTCGTATGAATTCAAGAAAAAAACCTAAATTGTGGTGAATAAAAAACAGAAAGTGGTTGACTTTGGAGGGAAGATGGATGCACTGATCAAAAAGAACACCAAGGAACTTTCTGAGATGATGGAAATGTTCCTTACAATCTGAGTGGTAGCCGAGATGTACATATGTCAAAGTTCATCAAGCTGTATACTTAAGATTTGTATTTTTACTGAATGTAAATTAAATGTCAACAAAGCATTGTTACCATGAATAAAAACCCGAAGATATCTAGTCACATATTTTTGTCCTTTAGACTCACTGGTCTTCATGACACTTAGCAAACAAAAGCTGTCATCACCTTCCACACTTGCCTACTTAATTTAGGAAGTTCTACATTTCCAAGTAGTATCTGTCCATTGGAAAACAATATTATTGTTTCTTACAGGCTAACTGGAGAAATGGCTACCATGGAACCAAATCAATCATTTTTGGAAGAAGACATTTCAAGAGCTCTATTTCTCCTCAAAACTGGGAACATAAATCCCCCAGTTGCTTTTAAACCTCATCTGGCATACATGGCAATGGGCCATGAGATTCTATTGAATAAGAGACTGACAAGGTGGGCTTCTTGAGTAGGGAAGAAACATAGGCACTCCTCTCACTGAAATATTTGCTGGGAGATATTTTCTGTTCCTGAGAATAAGATGCAAATTTGTTTCCAGTAGCCTGAGGTAGGATAGTGGTTTTTATGGTTTTGCTTCAAAACCTGATGAAAATTGAGAGTGAGTTCATCTCTTTTTATAAGGTTATTTGGTGATGTTTCCAACATGATCTAATCTTGCCCTGGAAAGTGAACTAAAAGGAGTTGACTGGTTATTAGGAATGAGTTCACTAGCCCCACTTTACACCCATCCAAGTGGATGTCTTCATGGAAGTCTCGAGGCTGCTCCTGTCCCAGCTGAGTTCAGGGACCTCCCTGTGACTTCAGAGGGACTTCCCAGGACTGAAAAGGGGAGGATCATAGCCAAAGCCTTTCATATTTTAAGTGTGCTTGTCTTTCCATTACCTACTCCTATTTTCAGAGCTGTATAATTTAACTTCCCAAATTAAGACCAGGTTAAAAACCAATAACCTCTGCTCACTCTCAGACACAATCTATTGTGCCTAAGTTAAAAACAACATCCACGTGTCTATTTTTCTCTATTGCAGGGACATAGGTGGATTGCACTAATACTAAAACTTTCCGAAGCATGCTTGATTGGAGTGAAAAGCAATAATATTGGTCTAACAAAATTCACCAACTTCCACAGTTAAAGGGGAAAAAAATGGAAGCAATCTTACTGAATAATGTTTTGCATGCTGATTTATAACTTCACACTCAGTAAGGTGAGCAAAGATCTTCTGTGGCTATTCTTATACTTGGTTTTGTTAGTTAAATAAATACTTGCTTTGGTGCCTACCTTTTCATGAAATTAAATGAATTATTAATAGCTTCTGACCTCCAAAAAGTTAGGAGGTTTTAGGATAAATAACATATACATATTAAAAGAATAACAAAACAACAAAACCTGAGAAGTATTTATGAAATTGTAAACAAAGTTTTAAAAATGCTAAATAGGAAGAGAATGAAGAAATAATGAGTTTAGAGCTTATCAAAAATGTCTTGTGGGAGAAGGTCAAGTTTTGAGCTGGGCTCTGACAGAGAAAAGAAACTTTTACATTGATTCTCAGGCTAGTTTCTGTGAGAATATCCTTTAGGACCATGGTTCTCAATAGGGGGACAATTTGTCACCACCAACACCATCACCCATTATGAGGACTCGGACATGCCTGAATACATTTTTGGTTGTCAAAACTAAGGGGTTGCTACTGGCATTGAATAGCTTAGGGATGATGCTAAACATGCTCCCTTACCTAGGAGAGCCCTTCTCATCCCCATGCCTTATTCCCAACAAAGAATTACTGGGTCCAAGTTATTGAGTTGAAAAACACTGTTTACAATTATTCAGGGCTTCCACATCCATACTCTATCTAGGTTGCCTATGGACCTCAAGAGGAAGGAAAACCAAATAGTAGTCAAGACTTTTCAAAAGTATATTAAACATTTTTTTAAAGTACAAAAATCTCAAAAACTGCACTTGAAGTCAGCATTTCTTTTTTCTCCAAAATTATGAAGATATAATTGACATGCAACACTGTGTAAGTTTAAGGTATACAACAAGAAATGATATACATATACACTGCAAAATGAGTACCATAATAAAGTTAGTTGACACATGCATTATCCCACAATGTTACCTTTTTGTATGTTATAAGAAGTTTTAAGGTTTATTAGCAACTTTCAAGTATGAGTTCTGTCCAGAAGGTATCTAGCCATGTAATATGAAAAATAGAGACATTTACTGAAGAAGATAGAAGAAACATTGTACATGGGACAATGACACCTCAGTCCTTGCAAAGTAGACACCTTGGGACCTCACACAGTTGTCACAATTGCCATCAGCTGCCGCATCATATTTTGCTGAATCTCATGGACAGTCTGAAATCTCTTCCCTTTAAAAGGTGATTTTAGTTTTGGGAAAAGCCAGAAGTTGCAGGGCACCAAATCTGGGCTATGGAGCGGGGTGGGGGTGGTGGTCCACCTGGATGATTTGATGTTTTGCCAAAAAACTGCATGAGATGTGATGTATGAGTGGGTGCATTGTTTTGATGAAGCTGCCTGTCACCAGCTGCAGCCTTCTGAATCATCCAAATAGTTTCCATGGAGAAAGGTTCAAGCTTAACACAAAATTTGATGCAGATTCATTGTTCTACTCATTTAGTCATTTTGAATGGGTAGCCACAAAGTGCACATGTTCACTAAGCAACATCTACCACCCCAACTGACTAGTACAGTGAAGTCGTCATTGTTCATGTATGCTAATTCCAGTCCTTTCTCCTTGGCTACCAGGTTACATCAATGTCACACAAATTGTTCTTATTATATTAACAATGGTTGGGCTTTTTCTGGACAGACCTCATAAACAATACAATACAACATTGTTAAATATACTTACCATGCTGTACATTAGATCTCAAAACCTTATTCATCTTATACCTGAAGTTCGCACACTTTGACTACCTTCACCCATGGCTGTTTGCCAGAAGGAGGAGTTGCCTCTCCTGTCCTGGCAACCAACAAAAAACCATCTGTTTCCATGAGTTTGGTATTTTTCCTATTCCACATTTAAGTGAGATCATACAGTATCTATCCTTCACTGTCTGACTTATTTCACTGAGCATAATGCCCTCGAGGTTCATCCATGTTGTTGCAAATGGCAAGATTTCCTTCTTTTTATGGCTGGACAATACTACATTATATGTATTTTATATGTATACAGAAATAGATATAGATATATATAACATATTCTTTATCCATCCATCCATCACAAACACTTAGGTTATTTCCATGTCTTGGCTATTATAAATAATGCTGCAATGAACATAGGAGTGCATATATCTTTCTGAATTAGTATTGTGAATTTCTTCAGATAAATATTCAGAAGTAGAATTGCTGGGTTATATGGTAGTTTTATTTTCAATTTTTTGAGGAGCCTCCATACTGCTTTCCAAAGTGGCTGTGTCAATTCACACTCCTACTAACAGTGCACGAGGGTTCTCTGTTCTCCATTTCCTTGCCAGGTCTTGTTATGGCTTACCTTTTTTTAATAATAGTTGTTCAAACAGCTGTGGGTGATATCTCACTGTAGTTGTTATTTGTAGTTCCCTAATGTTTAGCAATGTTGAACACCTTTTCAAGTGCCTGTTGGCTATTTGTATATATTGTTTGGAAAAATGTCTGTTTAGGTCCTTTGACCAATTTTTTAAATTGGACATTTATTTATGTATTTATGTATTTATTTATTTATTGCTATTGAGTTGTATAAGTTTCTTACACATCTTGGATATTAACCCCTTATCAGGTCCATGCTTTGCAAATATTTTCTCCCATTCTGTAGGTTGTCTTTTCATTTTTTGTTTCTTTTGCTTGTTAGTCTGATCTAGTTTCATGTGTCAATTTTTGTTTTTGTTATTTGTTCTTTTGGTGTCATATTCTAAAAATCATTTGCCAAGCCCAATGTTGAGGAGCCTCTTCCCTACATTTTCTTCTAGTTTTATGGTATCAGGTCTTATATTTAACTCTGATCATTCAAGTTAATTTTGTGAGACATATAATTTCATTGTTCTGCATGTATTTATCCAGTTTTTCTGATACTATTTGTTGAAGAGACTATCCTTTCCCCATTGGGTGCTCTTGGCTCCCTTGTCAAATATTAGTTGACTGTATTTGCAGGGGTTTAATCTGGGCTCTTTATTCTGTTCCATTGATCTATGTGTCTTTTTTTATTCCAACGCCATACTGTTTTGCCCATCAAAACAGTATGCACAGTAGGATATGTCCATCTATCGTGTTATCATTTGCAATAACATGGATGGACATACACTAAGTAAAATAAGTCAGACAGAGAGAGACAAATATTGTATAGTATCACTCATATGTGGAATCAAAAAAGCCAAACTCATAGAAACAGATTGTAAAATTGTGGTTACCAGGAGCTGAGCACTGGAGGAATAGGACAGATGTTGTTTAGGGGTACAGAGTGGCAATGAGTGCTAAATAAGCCCCATAGATCTAAGGTACAGAATAGTAAATACAGTCAAAATATTGTATTGTTGTCATCAAGATTGTTAAAGGACTAGAACCTAATTATTACAATCACCAAAAGACATGATAATTATGTAATATGATAGAGGTGCTAATTATCACTACAGTGGAAATCACATTACAATATATAAATGTAAATGTATCAAATTGACATGGTGTACACTTTAAATTTGTACAATGACATATGGCAAATATATTTCAATTTTTGAAATTACTAAATAATTCACAATAAAGAAAAATAATTTTAAATAGCTAATAGTCTATTCAAAAATATTTGTTGAGAACTGTTATCCGTTGAATATTTGTGTTCATCTAAAATTCGTATGTTGGAGTTCTAAACCTCAATGTGAGGGATATAGAGATTGTGCCCTTGGGAGGTAATTAGGGTTATGTACGGTCATGAGGGTGGGGCCCTGGTCTGATGTAATTAGTGCTGTTATGAGACAAGACACTAGAGGGCTTGATATCTCTCTCTCTCTCTCTCTCTCTCTCTCTCTCTCTCTCTCTCTCTCTCTCTCTCTCTCTCTCTCCGTGTGTGTGTGTATGTGTGGCAGCCCAAACAGACTGATACAAGAACCTACTATTCTCAAGGCATTGCATTAAAGAGTGGGGCACTAATAACAGTAAGAAACACAAGACCTTACTCCCATAGAATGCATATAGAATGTTATTTGAAGCTGTGAGTCTGGATGAGATCACCTACAAAATGAATTTACATAAAGAAGGGAGGAGGGAGAAGAAATTAGAAGAGAAAAGAAAGGAGAAGAACACAATGGAGAAGGGAAGGGGATAGAGAAGGGGGAGGAGTGAGAAGGGAAGGAGCAAGAAGGGGGAGAGGGAAAGAAGAGAAGGCCTCAGAAAACTCAAAAGTTTAAAGTTCAAGCATATAAGAAAGAACCAGCAAAGACTTGGCTTGTGGGTAGGATTATTATGTCCAGGGATATTAAAGGAAAGGGAGGTGGGAATGAACAACTAGATCAATCACTGATGTGAGATCAAGTAATTAGAAGGCAGAAAGTATCTGACTATAGGAAGTTATCATTCATCTTGACAAGAACAGTTCCAGTGGAGCTTGAGAATGAGCCCCAGGTCAAAGCGGACTTAAGAGTAGTGAAGAAGTAGAGACTAAATGGCCCTCATGGAGAAATTCCCTTAAGGAGAAATATTGATAGGAAGGGAAACAGGAAGTGGTGGGGGATAACATGAGATGTAAGAGCTACAATGAAAAGTGATTTAAGGGAAATATTTGACTTCTTATCTATAAGATATAGTCTCGTTTGTATGTAAATGGGAAAAATCCAGCAAAGGGGGGGAGTTTGATAGTGCAGAAAAAAAAAAATACAGGAGGTGTTTAAAAGACTGAAATCCTTGAGTAAGCAAAAGCAGAGAGGTGACATGTGTCTTTGATTGGAGTGAGCAATTTTTTTTTTAATACAGAGATGAAGACAAAGGAGACAGATATAGGCAAGGCTGTAGGTTTGGTGGCAGGGATGAGAAGAGGGGATTGCAATTAATGGCTTTTATGTTCTCAGTGAAGTATAGTAATTTAATATCTATTTTGATGCTTTCCTACTCTGGATTTGCTTGCATATAAACTGCTTAGTCATCCAACAGCAATCACAGTATCATAATTTAGTATTGTTATAGTTTCAAAGAGAAAGAAAAATTTAATATTTAATTTTTATTATTCCAAAATTATTCTTAAAACTCTCATAAAAATAAATTTCAAAACCAAAGTCTTTGCTTTGAAAGAAGCAACACTTAGATAAGAAAAAGAAGAAAGAAAGATGGCTGAGAATTGAACAGGGAAGTTCTGAAGGAAGCAGGATGCAGACTTTATGTTATAATAATAATACACTGGATGACACTAGATAAGGGTATGCTGAGCCACGAGGAGAACAGAGAGGCAATGGTGGGTGGGAAGGGGACAGAGAGGCATATATAAGTGAGCACAGATTTTTACTGGTACTGGGAAGTCAGGGAGCTCTGCCCACATGTGTCCTAGGGTCAACTAGGCTGAAGGGATTATTGGGCCAAATATAAGCATGGGAATGTTAGTGACTTCCCAGGAAAGCTTGGGAAGAGGATCAGAATATGCCATCTCAAAGGATGCCATTTTGGCATGAGGATTAGGTTGAGCTGACAGCAACGGAGAAACAGTGGACACAGGAAAGCTCCCTACCCACCCACTGTCTGCCTATAGGCAGAGCATAAATTTCCCTTCTGAAGGTATCTCTCCTCCCCCTCCCATACCAGGTAGAAGGACAACTCATCACTGGAGAAAGCACCAACTTGAATCTCATTAGCAAAACTTACTGAAATAAGTCTTAGTTTTTATTAATTTCCCCTGTCTATCTACCTTGCCCTAATTTGCTTCCCCTAGAAGCCCAGTCTTCCTTTGTAATTTCACTTCTCTATAAATTTACCACTCTCCCATAAAATGGAACAAGCTTCTCTGGCTCTTTCACTTTCTATTTTGTAAAATTAAAATATCAACCTCAAGATAAAATTTATATGCTTTTCCTCTTGTTAGTCTGTCTTTTGTCAGTTTAATTTGCACAGACCCTGGAATTAAACTTGACATTTTTTTTGTACCCTACAATTGGAATTCAGTGTTCACCAAGGAAAAGCAGAGAGAAGACTAGATGTTAAGCTTGAAGAGTCTCTTAAAAGAAGGTGGATAGAAGATTCTAAAAACATACTCACAGAAACATTGGGAAGACTTTTGGGATGGTCAGTCCCTCAGGCCACAGAATGAGTGGGAAATTGTGGAAAACCTACCATTCTATTGAGACAAAACAAAAAGCCAGAACTGCATTAGATGTTGTATATTGAAAGAGGCAAATGTTTAACAATCCCACACTTTTTACCAGATGCTTCATCATTCTTTAGCTAAAATCCTTAACTGGAACTTGATCATATAATAAGAACAATTTAGAAGGGCACAGCACACCTACACTCCTTGCCTTGAAGGTAAATGAACTTCTAAACCAGGAGTCTGGCTAAAAGATTCTCAGAGAAGAAATAGATGCTAAAGTTTTCCAAAGAGGTAGAACTGAACATTTGAGCTTCTTTCATTCTTGTAAAAGATTTATTTCATTGTTTAATGAAAAGAATTTAATTTTCTTTCTATTTTCTGTTTACCTATGCTACTTGGCATTTCACCAGATACCTCTTGATACTGAATCATAGCTTTTTAGAGACTTGATATTAACCACTAAAAGGCTAAAAAATGGTAAGCTAATTACAATTATGCTCCTTAATCCTTAGTCCAATCAATGATGAGAAATCAGGTGTCTAGCCACAGGCAAAGGTATAGCTATGTATCTCTAACAAAACAGAATAATAAAAACAGAAAAGTGAAAACAGATAACATGGCTCACTCACTGAAATACAGTAATCTTTACAAAGCCACCCACCTACCTGGGAGGCAGTCATCTAGTTTGGACCAAGAATGATTTGGTCTAGTCTGGACCAAGGGAGAATAATTTGTTTTTAAGAGTTGCTATGGACTACATTGATGCTTCCCCCCGCCCAAAGAAAAAAGGCTGTCAGTATTTAACACCATTCTTTTCAACTTGTTCTTTGGGATTATAATAGGCCATGCCCTTAATATTAACAACATTTACACTGACCTAAGCATAGATCAGTAGAGTTTCAATTGCCTTATGTTTCTTTTAATAATTCCTGAAAGATTTATTGAACACCTAAGAAACACCATAGCAGGTGTTGTAACATACATCATAATATATTATGTTCTAATCCTATCGTCAGGAGCATAGTTAAACTACATGCAATACAACCACTGCTAGACTATGATATGAGTGCAAAAGTGAGGGGGATTTCTTCAGGCTTTGACTTCAGGAAGAGTGCTGACCCCTATGGGCAACCACAGGAACTAAAATATCCCAAATAAAGGAAATGACAAGAGTTAAAGGGTGGAAAAGGTAAAGGAGAACTTCCTAGATGGTTAGAATGGAAGGTACAGAATGAGGGTTATAGACATTGAGGCTGAAAAGTCAGGGAAGATAGAGTGAAGAGCTCTGAATGCTCCACTGAAGAATTTAAGAATTGTTTTAATGTTTACCACAGTACTTTTCAGAGCTTCTAACATGCTAAGGTGCATCATGACTCTCTAAAAAAAATGTGGCATGCCATAATCTCAACTGTTTTTTGCTCATGAATTTTGTGTATGAGGAGCAAAGGGACCCTGCCTGTTTGTGACATATAATAAGGGAAACTCTCTTTTAGGTAATTTGAAACTGCTTTACTATGTGATAGCATTAATATGTATTAACAGAATCAGACCAGCATAAAAGGTTTTTTGGGTTTATTCTTATTATGGATGATTTAAAAATGACCAAAACCTAAACTGGAAGATAATTTAGAGTCCATCTGGTGCTGTCTGATATTTAAACTGCCTCAAAAAAAAAAAAAAAATACACCACAGTGTTTAATTCTCTAGTCTCTGATGATGGGAAACTCAACTGAAGGAACCCATTCTATTTTCAAACAATGTATTATTTTGAGCCCAAGTGTGTCTTCTTATCTTGCTAGGTTCTTCTTTTGGGATAATCACTAAAAGCCTACCAGGGATGTCAAACCTGCAGCCCACAGGACACGTGGCTCAGGATGGCTATGAATGGAGCCTAACACAAAATTGTAAATTTGCTTAAAACATTATGAGATTTTTTTTGTGATTACATGTCACGATGTATTTAATGTGTGGTCCAAAACAACTTTTCTTCTTCCATTGTGGCCCAGAGATGCCAGAAAACTGAACACCCCTGGAACCTTCTCCTACTTACAGCCTATTTCTAGTTTGACACAATTACCTCATTACCCTATGGTTTCTCTTTCCCTACCTCTGATTTTTTATCACATGGCACAGTTTCTAGGTCCTCACCAGCCTAGTTGTCCTTCCCTGGATACTCCATTTGTCAATGCATCTCTTAACAAAGAGAAAGCCATTTGGGTTCATTTGGATTCAATATAAATTACTTAAGTGATTTTCATGTAAACCTCTGCTCACCCCCATCTCCTCCAACTGCTTCCTGTGTTGCTGATTTTCAGGACTTACATTCAAGTTTATCTCATTACCATTCTCATATCCTCCTTTTTGTGCAATAATATTGTTGATCTTCATTCTGCCACCCTTCTGATTTTGTCATATTCAACTTGATTATCAGTTTTCGCCTGAGAAACTGGATAAAATATTTGACAGGCAAAAACTAAATACAAAACATTGCAATGTGTACCAGACATATCTATTCAGATTGCAATTAATTTGTTGATCACTAAAATGTTATTTATCTACCAAAAGTGATCACCTAGCCTATCTAATTAAGGTTCACTCAAATGAGCTTTACACTACATCTGCCCTATTGGGCCAAGAAAAGGAAGATTAAGACCGTAACATAGCTAGTCAAATATGGCTGGTTAGCTCCTCACTGTATACCAGTCAGCTTTCAATATGTCTCTGAATTTGCCTTTTCTTTTTTGAAAATTGTGCATTTGTCTGTGGAATTGTGACTTTTCTCTTCTTTTCCATGATTTGGTAAAGTTTACTGACAGCATTTCTGCCATCTTACTTTATGGTTTCTTGATATCATGTGTTTTTCCTGACTTTGAACAACCATATTTTTGTTTTGTTTTTTTTTTCTAAACAACATATTTTTCTTTATGTAGGAGCAAGAAAGCTTAGCTGAAAATTCATCTTTTAAACTAATACTACTCACCCCAAAAGAAAAAGAAAGATGCATTTCCTTATTTGTCTTGCTCTCAACCAGGGTTTCTGAGCCTCAGCACTCCTGACATTTGGGTGAGATAATTCTTTGTTGTGGGGGGCTGTCATTTTCAATGTATGAGGTTTAGCAATATTCTTGGCCTCTCCCTACTAGATACCATTAGCTACACCCCTTTCCCAATTGTGACAATCAAAAATTTCTCCAGACATTTCCAAATATCCCACAGTAGTTGTTGTTGTTGTTGCTTTGATGGGGGGATGGGAAAGGGGCCTGCCCTGGTTAAAATTAGTGATCTGAAGAGAAATAAATAATTCAAAAAGAATAACCTATTTGTCCATGGTTTTCGTCAATAATGTATACTCTTTTTATTTAATTCCATTCAAATAATTTGGTCCTGAACAGCATGTAATTAAACTAGGTAAATATATCTAGAATTCTTGGTTTAAAAAAAAAAAATCCTGCATATGCCCTTAGCAGAAAATTAGAAGGCAAGTGCTACACATCCAAATTAAGGAAAGCAAAACGAAGGGCTAAAAAGTCCAGACTGTGTCTTATTTCTGGTTCCTATAACAAGTACCATTCACTGGGTGGTTTAAACTACAAACACTTATTTCTCAAAGTTTTAGAGGCTGGGAAGTACAATATCAAGGTGCCAGTTGAGTGAGTTCACAGTGACAAAAGTCTTCCTGTTTTGCACATGGATGCCTTCTTGCCTGTACTCTACGGCAGAGAGAGATCATCTCTCTCAGGCCTCTTCTAATAAGGGCACTAAGACCATTCACAAGGAGGGCTCCACCTAATTACCTCCCAAAGACCCAGCCTCTGAATACTGTTACACTGAGGTTGAAGGTTTTGACATATGAATTTCAGGAGGGGACACAAATATTTAGTGCATAGCAAATAGCAAACACAGAATCAAGAATACAAAATGACTAATTGTATTTCTCTTGACATACATTTAAGCCTCACACATGGCTCTCAAAGATCACATAAGCTACAACATGTCTGACTGAATCCCCTGACCCTCCCTCTTATACTACCAGCCTTCCCTCTCTTTTCCCCTTTCCATCCCAAGGAACTGTTAAATTTTTTTGTCATTAATTTCTTTTCCAGGAGGAAGGGCAATGTTTTTCCATGGATACGAATGTACCAAGAACACCAACAAGAAAGTACAAGAAAAATGGCAACACACCCAATGCCTTCTTGGGAGCCATTTCCATTGGAGCACCTGTTGCCCCCTGGTGGCAAGATAACTATTTCTTTCCGTTGTTACTTGGAGCTCACACTTCGTGGCTAGGACTTATTTTCAAGACTATTTTATACCAACTCTGTCAAGAAGCTGGCAGGAGGACATTATGTATATCCTTTCCCCCCAGAAAAGATCAGGCTGGCGTAAACTGGGACATTGCTTATTTTAGCTAATGGCCACATTAATTTTTTTTTTTTTTTCAGTTAGAAAGGTGACATGTTTGACATATTGGTGTCTCTAAATCAATAATAAGGTTAAGGTCAAGTTTTGATCTACTTTCTATGTTCTCATTTTTTTAAATTATAAAATTAAATTTTAAAATGCACTTGCGAGGACACAAAAAAAATTTCACAAGTCTCATTAGGTCAACTTTATTTTCTTTCTTTAAAAAATGTTCTAATAAGTTGGAAGAAAATCAAAGGCCATTGTTCCAATTATGGTAAAGCTGAGCCTATCAAATATTAGAATCAGTAAAATGTTACTTAAGAGCTGACAGCACACTGATTCTTCCCCTATTATTCTATCATGGATTTGGCTCATAAAATGGGGCTTGATATCTGTATATTGGTAGAGTAATGTGGAAGAAAAAAATCCTTGCTTTGTAAGAATTTAATTTTATGGCTTCTTGTCATTTTAACATAAAACTGCCAAAAGTAAAGAAATAAAAAATCAGGGAAAACTACCTGGCTGAACTAAATATACTGGTCTGGGTGAGTGAGAATTTCAATGCTTGCCAAAATTGATTTTCAGCGACATTCAGCATTTTCAATGAAGAGAGGCAGTGTTACTGAATGGATTTAGCATCGTTTTAAAGTGTATTCCGGATAGACTATGAGACTTATGAATAGAACTTTAATTCCTTTAGCTTTAACACATTGTTTTATTAAAAAAACACATCAGCTTTAAACCATTATATTGAGAAATATAACAAAGTCTCTTGTTATAAATGACAAGCGCTTCTCTTCATGGAATAAGTTCTTGGAAACAAATCCACTCCATTGGGAGTTGGCCTAGGAGGTGAACTTTGTGTTGACCTAAAAGAGTTATACAATAATTCTAGATTGACCAAGAAGCACTTTGGCAATGTGGAAGAAAGACATTGTATAAATCCAAATAATGAATATGATCATTAACCAGATCAGAACTATACAAACATTCCCCTTTTACAAAGGCAGAATTTTGATGTATCAATCCCAAGCTTCTGCTTTACCAAAGGATAATTCAATGAATACTGACACCAGAAGCCTCTGATCACATGTACATGAGACCTTGGTCTCCAAATCCCTTAAATAAATGTCACACCCTTGCACCTGTGCTGGCTAGCTCCAAGGCACCAAGGTCCAGTAAATTTCAAGGTGCAATGGTGATCCCACCCTGTGAGGTACACGGAACTCCCATAAACCACTTGTCTCATCCTGGTTCAGGGGTTCAGAGGAAAATGAGCAAGCATCAAAGCAGGTGCAACTCTATCCTCTGATGTCTATGGTCTGGGTGGAGCAACAGTGCTCTAGAGAATCCTTTTGTATAACTTTTATGGGTCTGGGAGTACTCTTTACAAGCATCTTTCCCACCCTGAGGCAGATGCAGGTTCGTACACTAAGCAGTGGTCCTAGTCAGTCTTCTGTGTCCTATTCTATACCTTCTGGGTGTACTTAAGTTGAAAAACAAATAGGATCAAAAGGCATGGAGAATGAAACTGATGAGATCTTGAGGTAGAATCTTAAAGTGAATGCTCCAGAAATGAATACCTGGAGGCCCTGAAGACCTGTGCCTTTAAACAGCAGCCTATTCAGGAAAGGGGATTTTAAGTTCAGGGGACTAATTTGACATTTGTAAGGTTATCAAGCAAGAATTGAGTCCATTTTTGGTACCACTTTTTATACAAATTGGTCCAAAATAAATAACCAGCACAGCTGTGGTGCAGAAAAACCTCCTGTGTAAATTATTTTCATGTGTATGGCTTTTTAAAATGAATTTCCGTCAATCTTTCCATGGGGTTTTGTCCACATTAGTCCTGACTGTAACTATATTTTTCCAAAGTTAAGGGAAGTAACTATCTATCAGGGATCATCTCTATTATGGCTTCTTTTTTGTTGTTGTTGCTGTTGTTTGAGTTTTTTTTGTTTGTTTGTTTTTTATTTTGTTTTCAGATTGGGTTTGAGGTTGGCCACATATTTACTCAATCCTCCTAATATGCTACAGAAGTTGGTTTAGTTTAAAGCACTGCCAAGTGATTTAATTTGGGTAGCTTCCCACCTCCCCCATTCTATCTCCCTCTGCCTCCCCTCCAGAAAACTCAGATTCTTGGATTTACTATTTATAGTTACAGGGTAGCCCTTGCTTCTCCCACCCACCATTGCTCCAATTTGAAACACATGCAGAAAAAGAGAGGAAGGGGAGTTTGTGGGAGGAGAGGTGGAAGATCCACACCCATTGTGAAACCACCATCCCATCCTGTTTGCATGTGGTTAAACAACAGAAAGAGGGAGTTTGCTGGGACTAATTTCAGTGCATCTATACTCGCTGGTCCAAATACAGTTTGGTTTCTTATTGTCTGACTCATTCTGACTTTGCTATAAATCAGTTTCTTAATCATCCTGGAGTGGAAACCAATAAAGGGAAATGCCTCAAGTCATGACCTCTAATGCTTAAAAATAAAGAGAAAAGGCAGGGAAAAACAAAACTTTCTTCTCATAATTTTCTTAGGAGTTATCATACTCTAAAAGTCCTGAACTTAGCCCTATGAAAACCTAATTCCTAAAGGTGGTACGTCATAGCAAACATAACCCCTCACATACACTCAGATGTACGTACTCATGAGAAAAGGGGAAAGGTCATATGGTTTATATTTTAAGGCCGCTTAAATATTTTCTGGAAGGTGACAAGGTAAGAAATTTGACAGAAAAAAATCCACAGTAATATGTATTTTGGCAAACTGTCCACATTATAAATTCTCTCCATAGGCAATTGGCTTGTACCAATTTTGCTTAACTAAAAATGACTCAGATTAAATGTTAGGGAGGATGTTTGGTGACTGCTAAGCCTATGTTCTTTATACTTTTTAAAAAGAATCCTAATAGAGGATAAAGATACCTCTCACACTGCCTCGGTATTGTGTACATTCCACAACTCTACTGGCTTGCTCCATAGCTTTTGTTTCCTTGAAACTCTGAGGGTTTACACCTACATCTATGACTTTTTCTTTATGTAAATAAGTGGCTGTAGTAAGAATCATTTTTGTAAAAGCTAAAGAAAAAAATCCAGAAATTGGTGATCATTACTGCCACTGACTGGGTAGAAACTGGGAGAATGGCAACATCTGCTGTTACGTTGAGAAGCAAAAATCTGGGGTCAGGAGGCTCTGGGTTTAAAAATTCTGACTCTTTACCTTTCTGGCTGTATAATCTTGGGCCAGCTATTTAAATAATCTTCCTAAGGCTTAGTCTCCTAATTTACAGAATAATATTGGAGTGGCATAGGAATTAAATTACACACAGAACCCCCAACTAAATCATATTTAGTTTTAAATTCAGGAGAAAAATCAACTCCAAGGTGCCAAATTGGTTTTGAACCATTTCTCCAATCCTACTCTTTGAAATCAAGATGTTCTTGATTTCAGTGCAATGAATTAGCAATGGTATAAATTCACACATTGTACTCCACACTCAAAATCTGATTTGCTGAAAAAATCTAACAAATATTAATAACTACTGTACATTCTAGTCTTACTTTTTAGGAGAGAACGTAGTTACAAACATATAGCCAACCAATTAACCTCATCCAGTATAAAAATACTATGGTATTTCTGTTTATTAGTTATCTGCTATTGAGACAAAGAGCCCTCCGCTGGGGTTTGGATGATTTCTAACAGGAAGACCAAGCCAGTCCTCAAAAATGTCAAACCACAAGGGAGTTTCCAAAGTTGATTGATAACAGCTGATCACACATCCTACTCATTCCTGCCTCCTTCCTCCACTCGCATACAAAAAGAAAGAAAGGAAAAATAAGCACAAAACACAAACTCTATCATTGGATGCACCTTTTGTCAAGTCCATGTGCTGTCTTCTCTCTCTAGAACCCATTTGGAATTTTAGGTTTCTTAACATTCCAAACAGTTCCTATATGCTAAGTCCAGGAGCATATCTCATTGGACAACTAGAAGGTTGAAGGATTTCTTCTTAGGAGAAAGCATCAAATTGGATTCTAATTTCCAAGTTAGTTTTATTTGTCTCCTAAAAGAGTTTCTTAAAGTTCAGCCGTAACACTGATTCATGGTTTTTAAAGTAGAGTCAATAATATATTAACCAGCTCTGGCCAGGTAGCTCAGTTGGTTAGAACACCATCCCCGTAAGCCAAGGTATCAGGTTCACTCCCTGGTCAGGCACATGTGAGAATCAACCTATGAACACATAAATAAGTGGAACAACAAATCGATCTCTTTCAAATCAATAAATAAAAATATATATTATCCATAGTTTTTATTTAGTGAACCAAGAAAATAAAGTCCTGGGAGAAAGCTAAATTCATAGGGTCCTAGGCATTTCCATCAGTATTCAATATGCTTAAGAAAAATCTGCTAAAATAAGACAAAAGTCATGGTATTTTGTCCCTGAAGTTACATGTTCAGACTGTAGTAGACATCTAATCATATTCCTATATTTAGTTCCTCATTTAGCTATTCTTTTCAATATTAAATCAAGATCAAGAGGCATATTATTGAAAGTGGGAGTAATTACTAGATGAAACTCCAGTACAGGTTTTATTTTTGCTTAGTTTTTTCACACAGTGCATCCTCCTTGCTTCACACATCATCTGGTGCCTCTCAGGACATATACCAATTTACACCATGGCTCTTCAGAAGAATACTGTAAGAACAATTGACAATCCCTCCTTCCATAACATGGATTTTCAGTAGAACACTCTGCCCTCACATCTTTACCTCACTTATTTGCCTGACCCTGCATATTAAAGCATGCCCAACTGCTCATTGCCCTCCCATGTTTGTGTTGTTGGTTTGGTGTGATATCCTATAGTACCATTTCATAAAATAATGTTTTCCAATGGCTTTTGGGGATAAACCACCAACAATTTTCTTATCACAATTAAAAACACTGCTATTAAAGACTATTCTATCTTAATGCAATTATGAAATATCTTCCTCTTAAAATTTACAACTTTAAAAGCAATGCCAATCAACTGTCTTCTAACTTTCTTTTAGCTTTATTTATTTTTAGTGAGAGGGAAGGGAGAAAGAAAGAGAGGGAGAGAAACATTGATTGCTTGCCTCTTGCATACCCCAAACCAGGGACCTGGTCCATGGCCCAGGCATGTGCCCAAACCAGAATCAAGCCAGCAACTTTTTGGTTTGAGGAATGATGCCCAATCCAGTGAGCCACACCAGTCGGGGCTAGATTTACTTTTTATTCTATATATGTCTTCACTGTATGAATCTTTAAAGTGAGTATATAAGCATAATTAATATATTATTTACTTAAAATTACTAAAAATATTATATGATCTAAAAAGTACATAGTATGCAATTAAAATTTTAAAGTATCAATAAGGGGTGTATGTGTGTGTGCTAGGGATCATTTGGGAAGGGTAGTAGTCTGATGCTAGCTAGGTCACTTTTTGCTTATGTAATCTCTTGCACATTAATTAAAGTGAGTGCATCTTACCTTTCACTCATAAAAGAAGATGGCAATGGATAACCTGGTAATAAGGATTAGTGCAGGTCAAATATGATGCAGTTCTAGGTTTTGTTGTACAACCAATGGTAGACATCACCATTGCTATTATAAACCCCATTACTCTGAGTAGCCTCTGATGCCCTGCTGGCTGTCTGAATAGCAGTTAATTTTTAAACTCAATGTAAAACTTGCTAGTACATAAACTGAGACTTTGCACTACAGACTCCCATCAATCATTTTCCATCTTTCTTTTGCTTTGAAATTCTTCAAAGATTGCTTACACTACTGAGTTATTTAGTCCACAGATATGGTCAACACCTTTGGATGTGTTTTTTCTTGGACAGGAAAGCCTTCATTACTGATATTTGTTTTTCTATCTGGTACATAAATAGAATAAAATCTATTCAACCTTGGAGAATTGTTTGAGTACACTCTTGTCCTAAATTAAGTTGAAAACAAGAAATAATGAACAAGATACCTATAAATTAAATTTGAAATGGCTAGTTTGTGATAACATTCACTAATGAAGACTAACTTTAACCTGTGTCTCAGAATAAATTCACCCAATTATCATTTTTGTTAATGTCCACAGAGCCTATTCAATACCTGTTTTTCAACAACACTTTTCCTATATGGTCATACTCCATAGAGGAAAGTCACAACATTTTGTAACTAGTATCAGACCTCCACATACAGTTCAAATAAGTTAAAGTATTCTCTGAAATATATCATTAGGTGAATGTTTTGAGGGAAACAATTAATTAAATGGAATACCTTGGCAGGTGGCTGTGCTTTTTCTCTGAAGGATATGCAGCGGCATGTCTAGATGACTGAGTAAGCTTCACCCAATAGACAAGAGTTTGTGTGCAATTTAATACTTAATTAGAAAGGCTGCAATTAAGCTGTGAATGTCTGAAGCTTTGATATGTATTAACATGAAGAAAAGGAGAAAAATTCCCAGATACTTCAAATGAAAAAAAAATTGAAATAGTACAGTAGGACAATGGAGATCTTTCAAGAAAAAAGTAATGGATGATGGTTGTTCCTAAAAGACACCTCAGAGGAAAGAGCTTTGGATATTAACATTGCAATGGTTTTCATCATTATTAATTGTTGGTGTCTGCCATGAGCGAACAAGTGGTATATCTGAAGCTACAATTAAAAACTAATATATGGGAAACTTGAGGGCTTACTTATAAAATGATAGTAATAAGTATTATTCAAAAAGTTTAAAGCGCCAAAACAAACTCTTAAGTGCATTATCAGAGAATATTTAATAATTGTAATAATTGCATTATTATATCAATAGCCACTTTCAGAGGAGCAAAACTCTTTTGAAGGTGCCAAATTATTTGTGTGGTATTTTTATATTTTATTTGCAGCATAATTACCACTTAAGCACTGCTATATCTATTTGTAGGGCAAATTAATATTTTGACTAGTGCAACATGTCCTCTTTTTAAAAAGCTTCTTTAAATATTAGAAGAAAATATGAACTGTGCCTCAAGATCTACACTGAAACTCTTAGGAGGAAATTCTCATGCAAGTGTGTCTCCACTGGAAGTTAGTACAAGGAGAATCTGGTTCCCATGATTATACTCAAAGTCTAATGCAGACATTGAACTATATTTACGATTTGGCAGCTTTCTAGGCACTATGAATTAATGCTTATAATTTGTTCCTCCAATTTTAAGGGCACGAACTGTGTGTGTCTATACATATATGCACATACATATAAAGCATACATATACATATTCTCATAGCCTCAGACATAACATTTGTTCATATATGGCAGATGACAACAATTAATAAAGATGAAAATCATTCCAATGTTAATCATTACTTATGTGGTTAATATTATTCATTCACTGGCATTTCACCTGAGTCAACTGAGTCTTCTGCACAGTAAAGTAGTATTTTTCAGAATCTATACTAACTTCCAGTGTGTATTAAATGTTACCCATACAGAACTGAAAGCAATTGTGTTCCTAACAGCGTGGAATTCAGAACTAAAAAGAACCAAGTGGATGGCCAATGTCTCCTCTGATTCTAAAATAATTGAAGCAATTCATTTTCATTTCTGTGCATAAGTGGCAGTCCTTTATGGTCCTGAAAAATAAGGCTGATTTAACTCTCACATTAAGGTTAGTTCAGTCCTCATCAAATTACTGTGAAAAATTTCCCATCAGAATTGCCTTTTGCTCAATGAGACTGATTTTCCTCCAATGCACTCATACACACAGTCACAATTTTCTAGAATTCCTTTAAATAAGTTTTTCCCCTCATTCTCCTACAGAGATCTGCAAGGTTTGCTGCTTGTCCTCTGGGTGGGTATCTATCCAAAGGGTAAATGAAAAGTTGAAAGTAGATAAGTTAGACACAAGTGCAAAAGTACAAGACAAGGGTTGAGGGGTGAGCCTAAGGAATCTCCTGATCTTGTGAAAGTAGCAGCATTTTGTTTATATCAAACCTAAGACTGAGATACAGGAAAAGAAAGAACCCTTGAAGGATGAGTTCCATATCAGCCTTACAATAGTAGAACATGTACTATTTGTACCTCTTCCATCCCAAACTCAAGAATTCATATTATCTGATACAGAAAATTGTCCTGAAATAATGTAAGTGCTAAAGGATGGAAACCTTTGTAAATGTAGTTTTGCTATTTTTTTAAGTACTAGTTATACATACTTAAAATTTTTAAAAATTTTAAGTACTAGTAAACTTAAACAAATAACAAAAAAATTGCCTGATAATTATTCCAATTTAACTAAGAGTAGTTACTAATTATTCTAACATGTAAAGTGGTGCCTCAAAGTAGGTAGATGTGCTTAACAATGGCATGTTCTCTTTCCCTGTTTTTTTTCAGCTCTTGAATCCTGTTTCATTCATTCTTTAAATTAAAAAAAAAATTAGTAAAGGGAAAGTCAGCCTCAGAGGCAAAAAGATTTCAAGTGACCCTTCTAACCTTCTCTTTTTTATTTCTAGTGAGTTCACAGCAATTTAAAATCTTTCAAAGCCCAATGTTACACATTTAAAATTAGAATCATTTGAATGTATGAGGTTGGTTACACCTTCGAAACAGGGCAGTAGAATCTGAGTCACAGAGTGAAAGTAGGCACACAGCAAGGGTTTGGCTCCTTGGCCCTGGTCCCTAAGTCTACTCCATTTCTGTGCAGCAACATTTGAAAACCAATCAACCAGCCTAAAAGTATCCAAGATAACTCTACAATGTTATGAATTCATGCACTCATTTATTCAACAAATATTTGTAAAGCACCTACCATGGTCCTGGTACTTGTTAGACAAAGGGGATTTTTTTTAAGTGTTTAAAAGTGTGTGTGTGTATAGGTAGATAGTATGTGCAGAAATGTAAGGCCTGCCTCTTGTGTGGCAAGTGCATGTACAGATGTCTTTCAGGGACCCAACAAAGGTAACCATAATTCTCTGAATTAACCATGTCAAATTTTCCTACAGGAAATACCTAGGACACATACAGGGCTGTGTATTTCCCAGTGACGCTCACTCCTTCATCTCTCATTTACTATTCATTCAATTGAGGAGTGGTGTGGGGGACTAGTGAGTTAGAAACCACTTTTTATTATTTATATTGACTCATTAAAGAGACAGGAGAACAAGGGCAAGACCAGGAAGGCCCAACCCTTTTAAGTAACATATTGGGAGTTGGCTTTCCACTTGACCTACCCTCAGTGAACTCTTCATGGGTGAATTTTGAGACCTGATCTCTCTTCAGTCTTAATCTCTGAAAAGCAATAAGTCCTGTTTCTACATGAGACATGGGACTGGAGAATAAAAGACCAACATATCCTTGGCAGGGAATCAGAACTAGAAAAAAATCCTGAGTCTAAGATCATGTCAGCAGGTCAACTGTTAGATACCAGATGGCAGAAACCCCTGGCAGGGGATGGCATGCCTGTTAGTGGAAATGGCCTTTAGAAGTACTGATTTCTTTGCAGTGGTTAAGAGCATCTTTACATACCAAGCATACCAAGAACAAAGCATACCCCTGATGAGCTAGAGTATAATTTCTACTTGTAACAAATTAATAGTTTCTATCAAGAGACTTCTGTAGTTCAGGAACTCTTAGAGCAGATGAAATTTAAGAGAAACATTTCCAAATCCAAAATGAGTTATGATAGATATTTTGTGGGCTAATGAGATGAAAATATCTGTTAAAAATAAATGGTCTAGGTAGGGGTGTCCAACCTTTTGGTATCTCTGGACAACACTGAAAAAAGAAGAGTTTCTTAGGCCACACATGAAATACACAAACACTAATGAAAACTGATGAGCAAAAAAAAAAGATTTTAAGTAAATTTACGATTTTGTGTTGGGCCTCACACATAGGCATCCTGGGCTGCACATGGCCCACAGGCCACAGGTTGAACATGGAATATTTTTTCATAATAATCCGTTAAGTTAAATAGAGTTTAAATTTTTAACTTAAATTATAAAATTACTTGTCATAGTATAGAGTATCATCAGTACACACTGTGACACAGGCGATTACTTGGCTTTTACTTTCATATCTACTTGGGGTGTAAATAATGTTACTTTTCCTTTAAATTAGAAAAAAAAATCCCATCTAACTTGTTCACAATGTTTTTCCATCTGTTAAAAGACATGGACAATTGGAAAACCTCTCTGCATTGGGAAAGCATGAAAACTTTCAGAATTGTTTAAAAAATAAATCCATGCCAATTTGTTATTTCTACAATGATGGAGAACATGTAAGTGAATACTTGATCTGGAAGAAAAAGGAAATGTACTTTTGACTGGGCTGCAAAAATGCACTTCAACTGGCTTATTAACAAAGTGGGTGAGTGAGGACCCAAAACATAAAGCTTGAGGAGTGAAGGATTAAGAAAGGATATTTGGTTTTGAAGTAATGAAATACGAGGGTTCTTGCCTCATGCTGTTAACCTATGGATAGCTTGAGATGGAGGTAATGAGTACACTTGACTCCATGATGTTAGTGTAAACAATCCCCTGGGCTCAAGTACCAGTGATTTAAATAAATTCAGGAGACAGAGGGAATAATGTTTATAGGCTAGACATCTGGGCTGCTTTTTAAACAACCATGGCTACACAGATCACAAAATGGAGAGCCGACATAATGGGAAGAAAACAAGAGGAAATGGTTCAGGGCAAACTTGAAGGGAGGGGTTCATTCTGAGAGAGAAAAAAACTTTATCCATTTGAGACCAAATTCACAGACTTACTTTAAAAAGTCAGCGCATCACTGTTTACCAAAGATTGTCAAAAATAATAATTTTTTGTAAGACACTTTTACTTTTCAAAATTATGGTAAATTTTCATTTATTTGTTTAAATAGTCAAAAGTTGTGCTTAAAATTTGCCCCACTAAGGCAAATTTCTAAAACAATTTACCTGTTAAATAGTAAAAATATTATTGTTTTAATTATTATAGTTTACTAAATCTAGTATAAAATTATTGATAGTTTAAGAGAACAGTGCATAAAATCCTTACTAGCAAAAATGACATGGACTAAAATTCAAACACGTTAACTTCAGTGAATAAGTACTAAACAAATACATATTGTTAAGCAAAAGAAGGCAATCTGAAAAAGCTACACTCTGTATAATTCCAACGATATAACATCTGGAAAAGACAAAACTATGGATACAGTAAAAAGGTCAGCGGTTAGCAGGGGTGGGGTTGGAGTGGGGGGAAAATGAAAAAGCAGAGCACAGAGGATTTTTAGGGCAGTGAAATTACCCTGTATTATATTAGAATGATGGATATATGTCATTATACATTTCTCCAAGCCCATAGAATATACACCACAAAAAGTGAATCCTAAGACAAACTTTGGGTAATTATGATGTATCAGTGTAGGTTCATTCTTGGTTAAAAAAAATCATTCTGGTGAAGGATGTTGATAATTGGAAAGGCTATGCATGTATAGGGGTGGAGGGTATATGGGTGATGTCTCTACCATCCTTTTAATTTTGTTGTAAACTAAAAACTCTTCTAAAAATGAAGTCTCTAAATAAAATAAATAATTAATGAATGAATGAATGCATAAATAAATAAATAAACAAACATTTAATAAATGTGAAGGAGATAGTTGGAAACATGCAAGAAGTAGATTTGTGTAAAAGCTAATGTCTTTGTTTCAGTCCATGAAGAAACATGCCAGGCTTTCAAGGGAGACTAAAAAATACATCCATTCATACATTCTGGGCATGTGACAGGCCCAAAGCTTTCTCATCAATGGTCTAAGGTGGTTGGGTACTTCATTCTTGCCATTGGTATAATACAAATTGTAGTTATGGTCCTCTGAATTCTCACTGGAGTGCTAATGTTCTCATAGGCATGCTCTGAAATATACTATTAGACCTAATTGAAAAGTACACTTAAATTGAATAAATCTCCTGCACAACTTGAGGTGTGAGAGCTGAGGTAACTGAAGCTTTATTTCTAATCAAATTTGGTCCCTTTCTCACTTTCTCTTATGCCTCGTTCCTCAACACCCCTGTTTCTTGTCAGTGCAAATCAACACCACTATAGTATAAATCACCATCTTCCCTTCCACCACAGCCAGGTCTGCCCCAGGCACTCTCCTATTTCTGCAGAGTGCTATTATCCTCCCTTTCTAACTCACCAATACACACACACACCTCCATGACAAATATTCTACTACAACATTCTATTTATACTTCTTTTGCTGTATCTCTTATATTTGCTCTTTACATACTGTTCCCAATGCTATATCACTCTGTTGTAAGCAGCCACATCACAGTGGCTGTTAACAAGTCTTGTCTCGATTCTCCAGCTCCTGTTATCTCTAACAGTCTCTCAGCAAATCATTCTTCCCAAGTCATTATCGAGATATGCAAGTCCCCTGATCTGATACTTCAGTAGTTTTTCATTTTCTTTGGGCAAAACTTCAAAGCCTTTAACTAGTCTTTCCCACACAATTCTCTAACATCACCTCTTTTTACCCAACTCTCTAGTCTTGACTACTGACACTTTCCTTTCCAAGTACAATTTGCTGTGTCTTCGGCTACTACTATCTTTGACTGAAGTCATGTGTCAAGGTCTCTACTTTGTGAAAGAAATCCCAGCCATATTTTAAGCCCCAATTATAGAATCCCCCTACTCCCTGGAATTCTGCTCCGATCACTTAGGCTGGTCTCCCTTCCCAAGACTCTCTTAGTAATTTATCTGCATCTTTCCTATGGCACTTTCCAACATACTTTCCTATTTTATGTTTGTTGGTGAATGTACTTTATCACCCCTTCTTTTTAACCAGGTTGTTAGATTAGATCCTGTCTGATTCATTTATATTGAAAGCCACCCCCCTGCCAGTGTTTTACACATAGTAGAACCATAGCAAATATTTGTTGGGCAAAGAGCAAGCACCATGTAAAGGCCTAGAGTTTAGAGACCTTTGATAAATTTCCCATTCCAGACTAGTCACCAAAAGTTTGTCCCCTTACTGCTGAGATTTTTAAACACTTACTTGGTGAAATGGCCCACTCATTCTGGGTTGTTATTATTATTGTTCTTTTGAAATGTAAATATAAACATGAGTACTTTTTAGGAATGAATTTGGTAGATGTGATTACAAGCCACTTTTAAAAGAGTGATATATAATCAAAATTCACTGTATAATTAAAATCCACCAAAATAAAAAACTAGTTCACTTTCTCACAACTTTAAACTGCATCTCAAAAAAAAAGAAGTTTCATGTTTGGATTGGTGCATACAATTAAGTATGAACACCTAAAAACTCCTTGTTAAATTGGTCATATCTAACAGAGAAATGGCACTGAGTTAATTGTTTAAACTACCTCAACAGTTTTCTTCAACCATACAAACAGTATTTTTACAAAATACAAACTCACAGACAGGTTTTCATAACTTATAATTATAGAAAAATTTATTTTAAAGATACTCTCTTTCTGGTGTAATAAATGTAAATCACTTCAGCAAATCATTAACTGTGCAGCCTTTGGAACTACACAACCACATTCTCAGTTATCATCTCAAGGCTTCTGTCCTTTTTTTGGAAATTAGAATAGAAACATTTGAAAGTATGTGTTTGCATGCATAGTGCTGTAATTTATGCCCATTTTCCTTTTTTAAAAATCCCCATTGAAAGAGCAATCCAGTTTGAAGCATTTATGAGGAAAAAAGATGTGTCCTAAAAATAAAATCATTGTCTGAAGTTTTCTGAAGGCTTGATCAAGAATCAGGGGCAGGTTAACTAAAATTCACAATTTCCATTAAGTTGTCAGTCTAACAAGTTATCTTGTGTGTGGGGATAACAAGCTCACTACCATTTACCAACTTCTCTCTTTGATTATGTCACATGGTAGCTGCCTTCTCTTCCCATGGCCTTAATTTTGAATAAATGGCTCAGGAAGTAATGATGTTTACCTTTAGAAATATATTTCCAAGTGGAGGATAAATATACATGTATCAATTATGGGAAAAATTCCACAATAGAAGAGGTTGTGTTTGTGTGTGTTTGCTAACTTATAGAAAAATTATTTTGGTTCCAGCTCTTATTTATTTTTGTGATATTCAGAAAGTCCCCTGACATTTCTATAGCACTATAAAATAAGGATAAGAATAGTTCTTCCCATATAGGTTGTGATAAGGGTTATATGAAAAAGAAAAAACAATACATATCAAATGTATGGCATAAATTGTGAACCATAATAAGCACCTAGTTGATTTTACTTACTATTGCTGGTATACTTATTGTTGTGTTGTTGTTGTCATTGTGTTATTGTAACTGTTGTTGTGTGATTAAACTCCTTGACTTTATTGTAAGCAGTCCTGGAAGCATTAAGTAGCCACAGGTTGGTGACCAAGAACATCCATTCTGATGTCATACTACCTAAGTTTGAATCTCAATTTCTCTGCCTACCACCTGTGTAGACTTGGTCAACTTAATTGATATCATTGCCTCAGTTTCCTGAATTATAAAATAGGCATAGTAGTGATCACCACCTTACACCACTGGTGGGCAGGTGGAATTAGTTAATGAGAATGGTATAACTGTCCAATGAACACTGGCTATTATTAGTACAGTATCATTGTTATTACTACCACCATGACTGTTGTTATTAGCAGACCTACACTGCATACCAGGATAGTGGTTAGAATACTGCCTAACACATAGTAAGTACTCATTAAACATTAACCATTTAAAAGGTGGCCAGAAGAGAAAAAAGCCATCCTGACTACAGTAACAAAGGCACAGTAACAATGATCAAAGCTTTTGTTTAAGTTCTGGGACTTAAAAAAAATCAGGCCTTTAACCACATACTCTAGAAGAAGGGGAAAGTTCAACTTTGTCGTGTGCCCCAAAGTTTGCTAAGTCCATTGCATTTCCTGACCTGCAGGGCTTTTGTCTGGCAGCAGGCTGACACCCACGGAGCCAGTTTGAGCCAGTTCTCACCTAACACTCAGGGCTGAGTCTGCATCTTCTCTTATGAAGCAAGTTGATTTTCCGGAGCTCTTCCTGATAAGAAACTGTTGTACTGAGATTAGGAAGATCAGGAAATGGAGATGAGAGACACTAAAACAAAAAAAGACAGAACCACTGTTGCTTGTTGTGGGCTTTGTCACTGGGGCCGGAAGTTTGCCTTTCAGTCTGCATAGAATGTGAGGAACAGCACCTATGCATTTGGAACTTGGAGAGGAAAAAGGAAGCCGACCATTACTGGGAATTTTGTTTCTCTTCTATTGCCCTCTTTTAAAAAAGTTGCTATCATAACTGCTGTGTAAATTGGGAGAGAAGTTTTATAGCCTGGCTATGCTCTGGCTGTATAAATGTGATGAATAGTCAAAGGAGCTTCAATATTGTTGGCTACCTCTTTTCATTTAGAAGTAATCTTATCTAAAGAAAAGTCCCTGATACTATTTAGAAAGAAACTTCTAATATAAGACAATAGGAAGTTATTAAGATTATTTGGTCAGGGATGTACTTTTGTATTCTACTTAAAATGTTACAGGAAATACTGAGATTGTTCTGGTCTGGACAAAATGGGATAGACTTCTTTCTATTTGTTTCTCCCTGCAAAACAGAGACATAATTTCTGAAAATAATGCAAAAAGCAACCTAAAAAGAACTTTTTTAAAAGGTGAAATGAGAAAGGAAAACTGGCATGGGCCCTGATCACTGAAGGAACAACAGAGCAGCAAGGCAGATCTTTAGTACACCCGCCCCAGTTACTCACCCCACAGAAGAAAATAATGAAGGTCCAGTGTTTCCAACCCTAACCTAGCAACAAAAAGGTCATCCAGATAGGCTTATTCCTTCACCAGGCTGTATAGGAATCTCTCCCATAAAATGATGTGAGCCCAGCACCACTGATAAAATGAGTGGATTGTTAACTCAAGTGTCCTGGCCCAGGAAGCATGAGCCTTCTCCACTGGGTTGGAGAGTCCATTCCCCTACACAGAGACACTAGGTGAACTGATGTGCCAGTAAGTTTAACCACTACAACAAGCACCTGGGCTTAGGAAGCCTCTTTGTCCCCTGAGACTTCCTTCATCACTCAGAGGTATTGAGAGGTCAGTGCATTAGCAGAGGGAATCCAACCACAGCAAGTGGTCTTGCTGGGCAGCATCATTTCCCTATGGAGCTGAAATTCACCTGCAAGAAAGATTTCGCAAGTACCTAACCAGGAAACCTCTTTGTTCCTCAGGCTTAACATCTTTCTACTACAAAGAAGCACCAGGTATCCTGGCCTGGGATGACCCTTACACCCTCTAGGTGGCATCAGTAGGGCCCAACAGTAGCCAAAGTAGCATTGTAAAGATTCTGAAAACTAAATTGTCATTGGAACCACAGTCCACAAAAGTAGTCAGGACATATGATAAACCTAACTGGGTGATCGATAAAGTAAGAAATGTAAATAGGACACAGAATCTCCAAACATAATAGCCAAAATGTCCAGATTACAATAAAAATTTCATCTGTAATATCATGAAATAGAAAAATCACAACTTAAATAAGAAAAGGTAATTAACTGATGCTAACACTGAGATGGATCACATGTTGGAATTATCTGACAAGCTATCATGAAAATGCTTCAAGAGCACTTGCAAATGCTCTTGGAACAAATAAAAAAAAATAGAAAATGTCACCAAATAAAACAGTTTTAAAAAATGGAAGTTATAGAACTGAAAAACACACAACTGAAATTATAAAAATAAAAAACTTGTTAGATTGGTTCAATGGAAGAGTGAAAAAAAAAGAAGATAGAATCAGTTAACTTGACAAAACAATAGAATTTATTAGTTACAAAATGAACATTTTATAATAATAAAAGATTTCAATTCACTGGGGGGAAAAGCAATTCTAAATGTGAATCTATCAAACAATGGCATTGCAAAATACATGAAGCAAAAACTGATATAGGTGAAAAAATCCACAATTATATTTGGGACTTCCAGCAACTCACTTTTAGCAAGTGGTAGAACTGCTAGACAAGAATCAGCAAGGATATAGATGAAATAAATAACATAATCAACTAACAATGTTTAATTGAAATATAGAGAACTATGTACTCAACAATAGTAGACTACACATTATTTTCAAGCACAGTTAAAATATTCACAAAGATAGTGCATATCACAGGTCATAAATTACTCCTCAAAAAATTTAAAATAATCAAAAATCATTCAAATTATTCATCTCTGGAGATAAAACATAATATAGGTCAAGATGTTATCTTTAGCCTGCCAGAGCTCCAGACCATGTAACTGTTAGGTCCAGGCTACTGTCTTCTACTGCCTCAGGGGTTGCTACTGATTATTTTCGAGAAAGACTATGTCTCTGGTGTGTGTGTTTGTGTGTGTGTGTGTGTGTATACACACATATAGAGAGAGACAGAGAGAGAGAGAGAAAGACAGAGAGAGACAGACAGAGACAGATTAAATTTGATCAAAGTCGTAAGGACCTTCAGTTTCATAACCACTAAAGAAACTGAAGGAAATCTTCAGACACACATATTTTATTGAAGAATGCTACCATTTAAAGAATTAACACCAATTTTATAAAATCTCTTCCAGAAAATAAAATATAAACATTTTCCAAGTCATTTTATGAGCCCATTATCAACCAAGTTGATATCAAAACTGGACAAAAACAAAAGTAAAACAAAACAAGAAAACTACATGTCATTATCCTTCATAAACATGGATGCAAACTCCACAACAAAATATTGGCAGATTAAACCCAGCAATGTATAAAAAGAAGTACACACTCTAAGCAAGCAGAATTTATTTTAGGAATGTAGGCTGTTTTAACATTCATTTAAAAGTCAATGTAGTATACAATATAAACAGACTAAAAAAGAAAAACTTGAGATCATATCAACTGACACAAAAATGCATTTTATAAAATCTAACACCCATTTAAGATAAAAACTCTTAGAATATCAGGAATAGAAGGAAATTAACTCAAGGAATTATGAAAAAGAACATCTACAAAACAACCTACAGTTAATACGATATTTAATGGTGAATGACTGAACATTTTCTTCCTAAAATCAGGAACAAGGCAAAGATATCAGCTCTCACCCTCTTACTCAACACAGTACTGGAAGTTCTAGCCAGTGAAATGATGCAAATACACACACATATAAAATTAGAAAAAAATAGAGAAAAGATTTTCTTGAACTAATAAGTGACTTTAACAAGATCATGGGATATAGGATCAATACACAAAAACCAATTATATTTCTGAGTGGATATAAAAGCTATGGTACATTTACACAGTGGAATACTACTCCACTGTAAGAAGAAGGAGGAGGAAGAGGAGGAGGAGAAGGAGGAGAAGGAGAAGGAAAAGAAAATCGTACCTTGCAACAGTATGGATGGACCTGAACAGTATTATGCAGAGTGAAATAAGCCAGTCAGAGAAAGACAAATATCATATGATTTTACCCATGTGTGAAATCTAATGGACAAAAATTAACAAACAAAACAAAAACAAATTCATAGATACAGAGAACAGCTGTCCGAGGGAAGGGAGTCGTGGGGCTGGGAGAAAAAGATGAAAGGATTAAGCAAAAAATCAATCTTATTTCTGTATAATAGCAATGAATGTGCAAAAACAGTAATTAAAAACACAATACTACTTGCAATCACTCCAAACAAAATTAAACACTTAGGTATAAAGTTAACAAAACATATAGAGAACCAGTATGCCTTTGCAAATTACAAAATGCTAATAATAAATGAAGTCAAACTCAATTTAAATAAATGTTTACTTGATGACTCAACCTAGTAAAGATGTCAATTCTCTCCAAATGGTCTATAGATTTAATGAAATTTCTATCAAAATCCCAGTAATATCTTTTGTAGACATAAGCACAGTTAGTCGAAAATTTATATGCAATACCACAGACTCTAGAATAGCTAAGGAGAGTAATGTGGAATCACTGGACCTGATGTTTACTTTGACTCTATCATGCCAGTAATCAAGATAATCTAGTATTGGCAGAGGGATAAACACATAGATTTTAAAAAATCCAAAATAGGGAATTCAGAAGTAGATTCACACAAATAAATCAACTAGATTTTGACAAAGTACAAAAACAATTACTAGTATAGTGCTTACAAAAAAGTTGATGGGACAATTGGACACCTGTTGACAATAAATGAGCCTCAACTTAAACTTCAGATCTAACACAAAAAATAACTAAAAATTAATCTTCTCCTGGCCACATAGCTCATTGGTTAGAGCATCATCCTTATATGCCAAGTTTGTGGGTTTGATCCTCAGTCAGAGCACATGGAAGAGCAACCAATGAATGCATAAATGGGTGGAACAACAAGTTAATGTTTCTCTCTTTTTTCTCAAAATCAAGACATGTTTTAAAAGTTAAAAAAATCAACTGGGAACTTAAATGTAAAACATAAAACTATGAAAACTTTTAGAAAGGGATATAAGAGAAAATCATCAGGAACTTGGACTAGGCAAGAATATTTAAATGACGCCAAAAACAAGGTCACCCCAGGCCCACAGGCGGCAGTGTTGCCAAATTGGAGCAGACCCAGCGAGGTGTGTAAGGTGGCTGACCATGGACACAACTTCGTGCACAGATAAACCAGGCGAAAATGGGCAAAGGACAGACTGCACGATACAGGGCCCCAGTGCTGGGAAGTGAAACCTAGAAGCACCATTGAAAATACTTGTGGGGGCTGAGGTGCTGGGAGGGAGTCCCAGCCTCACAGGAGAGTTCTTTGGGGAGACCCTCAGGGTCCTGGAGCGTGCACAGACCCACCCACATGGAGGTCAACACCAGAGGGGCCTAATTTGACAGGGGAAGGAGGCTGAGGAGACTGGAATCCATGAAAGAGCACGGAGCAAGGGTCATTGTCCCCTCTCGGACCCCGCCCCCACATCTAACATTACAACCAAGCCACTGGGCTGGCTCGCCCTGGGGAACACCTAAGGCTCAGCCCCTCACTACCTAACAGTCACGACCAGACAAAAACAGAAAGACCAAAACCAAGCATAGCTCAAATGGGAGAGCAGACTGGGGCCTGGAACTGATTCACCTGAGCAGCCAGGAGGTGGTCAGCCTATCAGATGCAGAGCTCTTAGCACTGGTAGCCAGCCTATCAGAAGCACAGCTCAAAACTGGTGATTAGGAAGCTCACAGAATTGGTTGATTTTGGTCGCAAGTTAGAGGAACAAATGGAGGCTACAATAAGTGAAATGAAGAAAAACGCACAGGGAACCAACAGTGATGGGAGGAGAACTGGGACACAAATCAATGGAGTAGACCAGAAAGAAGAAAGAAACAAACAAACAAACAGAAACGAAGGAAGAATCAAGAATTCAAAAAAATGAGGAGAAGCTTAGGAACCTCCAGGACATCTTTAAACATCCCAACATCCAAATTATAGGGGTACCAGAAGGGGAAGAGGAAGAGCAACAAGTGGAAAACTTATTTGAACAAATAATAAAGGACAACTTCTCCAATCTAGCAAAGGAAATAGACTTCCAGGAAGTCCAGGAAGCTCAGAGAGTCCCAAAGAAGGTGGACCCAAGGAAGAACACACCAAGGCACATCATTACATTAGCGAAGATTAAAATGAAGGAGAGAATTCTAGAAGCAGCAAGGGATAAGGGCACAGTCACCTACAAAGGAGTTCCCATCAGACTGTCAGCTGATTTCTCAAAAGAGACCTTCCAGGTAAGAAGGGGCTGGAAAGAAGTATTCCAAGTCATGAAAGGCAAGGACCTACATCCAAGATTGCTCTATCCAGCAAAGCTATCATTTAGAATGGAAGGGAAGATA
The DNA here is from genome assembly GCA_004027475.1 of Anoura caudifer. Taxonomy (NCBI): domain Eukaryota; kingdom Metazoa; phylum Chordata; class Mammalia; order Chiroptera; family Phyllostomidae; genus Anoura; species Anoura caudifer. The sequence continues at coordinate 131,272 of PVKU01002782.1, forward strand.
AAGTGTTTCTCAGATAAGGTCAAGTTAAAGGAGTCCATCATCACCAAGCCCTTATTATATGAAATGTTAAAGGGATTATCTAAGAAAAGATAAAAAACATGAACAGTAAAATGACAGCAAACTCACAGTTATTAACAACCACACTTAAAAAAAAAGCAAATTAAGTGAGCAACTAGAACACAAACAGAACCACAGAAATGGAGATCACATGGAGGGTTGGCAACAGGGGAGTGGGAGGAGGAGAGAGGAAGAAAAGGTACAGAGAATAAGTAGTATTGACAGTGGATAGAAAATAGACAGGGAGAGGATAAGAATAGTGTGGAAAAAGTAGAAGCTAAAGAACTTATGACACATGGACATGAACTAAAGGGGGAAATGTGGGTGGGAGGTGGTGTGAAGGGTGGAGGGGAATGATGGGGGAGAAATGGGACAACTGTAATAGCATAATCAATAAAATAAAATAAAATAAAAATAAATCAATAATAAATAAATAAATAACACCAAAAACACAATCCATAAAAGAAAAAATGATAAAGTTGATCTTATCAAAATTAAGAAATTGCTCTGCAAAGATACAGTTATGAGAATGAAAACAAGCTACAAATTGGGAGAGAATATTTTTAAACTTAATGTCCAGCAGAGGGCCAGTACCTAGAATATATAAAGAACTTTCAAAACTCAACAGTAAAAGGCAAACAGTTACCTAAGAACATAATCAACATGAGGGATCCTATAGTAATGGAACTGTTCTGTACCTTGTCTGCTGTGGAAAACACACACACCTTATCATAAAATTGGATAGCCATTGATAGGCACATGTATGCACATGTTCACAATAACATACATGTTAAACATTATTACAAGTAAAACTAGGAAGTCTGAATAAATTCAGTGGATTGTGTCAATCTCAATAGTCTGTGATGTATTATAGTTTCACTAACATATAAGGAACTCATACAACTCAATAAAAAAACATAATATGATATAGAAATCGACAGAGAACCTGAATAGACATTTTTCCAAAGACATACAACTGGGCAACAGGTACATGAAAAGATGCTCAACATCACTAATCATCAGGGAAATGCAAAATAAAACCATAATGGGGTATCACTTTGTACCTGACAGAATGGTTATTATTAAAAAACAAGAGATAATAAGTGTTGGTGAGAATGTGGAGAAAAAGGAACCCTTGTGCACTGCTGGTGGGAATGTATATTGGTGAAGCCACAGCATGGCGTTTCCTCAGAAATTAAAAATAGAATTGCCATATGATTCCCCAGTTCCACTTCTGGGTATATATCTGAAGAAAATGAAATCACCCCATGTTTACTGAGGCATTATTTACAATTGCCAAGACATGGAAGCAACCTAGTTGTCTATCAATGAACAAATGGAAAAAAAATGTGTCATACATACATACATACATATATATGTATGTATGTATATACAAAATATACAATGGAATATTATTCAGCTAGAAATCCTGCCATCTGCAACAACATGGATGAACTTTGAAGGCATTACACCCATATCTAAGTGAAATAAGTCAGACAGAGAAAGACAAATACTGTATGATCGATTTCACTTATACGTGAATTCTAAAAACAAACTCACAGATAAAGAGAACATATTAGTGCTTGCCAAAGGGCAGGAGCAGTTGCCAAAATGGGTAAATGCAGTCAAAAGATACAAACTTTTAGTTATTAAAAAAAGGAAAGAGAAAAACTCTTTTCCATATTTAGACCCAGATGGCAGCAATAACATGAGACTAAGAAGCCAGAGTTGCCACTGTTTCTGCATTTAGTTAGGCTGCTTCTCACAGCACCACTCAACCAAAGCTGGCCAAATCTAGGAAAATGCCTGGCTGGGCTCATAGCAGGACTATCTAATGCTTTGCCCAGGGTCCCATGGCTCTCTCACAGGGGCACCACTGAACTGCCCACATCATTGGTAGCTTTGATGCACCACTGCCTGGCCTATTTTCTTTTAGTGTTCTCACAGCTTTGGATTTCTAAATGTACTTCTTGTTTCTTTCATCTTATTTTATGTTAGTACAATGTATGTGATTCATGACATGTTGCACACAAAGATACATGCTATATGTGTTCCACAATAATTAGTTGGATTTGAATGCATGAATTTTTTTAAAGTTGCCATGTGTAATAGATGCATGGTGTAGAAACAAGATAAACCGAACTTAGTTTCTTTCTTAATCATAATGGAGTAGATAGATTGTTAGCTTACTGACAATGCAGTGAAAGACAAAATTAAACAAAGGATATGAGATGAGCAGGTGACAGAGGGTAATCTCCAGCCAAGGGGATGAGGGAAAACATTCATAAAGGAAATGAAATTTAAATTGGACCTTAAATGATGGGTAGAACTACAGGAGGCAGAGGGGGTAAAACCCTTCCTGAAAGAGGAGAAAGTGAAGAGAGCCAGCCCTGGAAAGGCCAAATCCACGAAACTCTTCTTGAAAATGAATGTGTGTGAGGGGCTTACACAATAGGCATAAAGAGAAGCAAGACTAAAAATTGTATTTGAGATATGGCATTAAGCATGCTTATCTATCACACCAAGGAATTTGGGTTTTAAACGTATATAACAATGCTAACAAGCAAAATACAGCCATAGATAGAGAGCAGGCTGACAGCTATGGGGGTGTGAATAGAATGGAGGGATTGAGTAAAAAGGATAAAGGATTCATGTACATGGACAACAGTGTGGTGATTGTGGGGGGTGCTGTATAATGGGGATAAATGGTAAAGGAAAAAATACAATAAAAATAAATTTTAAAAAAGTACATGATGAGGGGAATCATCAGGTGTATAGTCTAGAGAACTTAATCTCAGTGCTGCAGAGAGATGGTAGAACTAAAATGACAGAGGCTTTTGATGCTAATGTTGAGATGGTGAAATGTTTTTAATTGGGTAAAGAATAAGTCTGGAACAAATGTGATTTGTGCATAAACTACCTAGATTATCTTTAATTGCCTAAGAGTCAAGTTCTCTGTATATTACCCTTCTCCACCTTCAGTTAGTCACTCAAGGAGATGTGAACTCTCCTTGATGTCCTTGGTCATCTTGGGGTAGGGAAGGCAGCCACCAGTAAGATTTCCCTGGCAGGTGTGTTGAGCGCCCTGAGTCATCAGTCCTGCCTCCTCTCCTGGCCTGCTAGGTGGACCTCCCCTCTTTCCAGTAGCCTAAGGGTTATTTTAAACACGGACATGTAAACTGAGTTAAGATTTATGGGGCAGGAGTAATAGATTAGCTGGCTACTGTATCAGCCTGGATAAGTTTACCTAATTAATCTTTGATCAATCCAGGAGGATCAGGACACGAAAATAAAAACTGAGTAAACATTTAGTTTGAGAAAAAGAGGGAGAAGTTTGATGGGCTTCCCAGATTCTGAGCAGAATATGCTGGGTGGCAGAATGAAGTCTTACCCAGTGTACTCCAAATAGAGGCTAGAGGTTCTCAGTACTCACACGCTCCAGAAGGACTCTGCCCTCATGATCTTTCACTGGCTTTGACTTGAAGTCGGTGGAAATTAGTAAAGGTATGACATTGAAGATGATGCCATTAAAAAAATTTTGTCCAGTATTAAGTTCATATTTATATTTTTAAAAGGAATAATGATGAGAATTAAAAAAGGAAGAAAGCTAGCTTCTTCTATTTTTCATAAAGGTCTGGAAGGTGCCTTGGCAGGACCTGCAAGTGAGGCAGCTCCTCTCTGGGCTACGTTCACTCACGACATGACTCACAGGGGGTCACCTGCAGCAGGAGAGACTCCTTTATGCCCTGGGTTCAGAACCAAATAAACAAATACCTCACCAATTTTAGAGAGACACACATCAGAGCTAAACATATAATTTGGAAAATTATATGTGGCTAATTGCCTGGAAAAGACCTCTTAGCTTTTCACAGCAATTCATATGGAAGATGTTGGAAGCCTCATCAGAAAGGCTTAAAACATCTATCTTCCCTGAACAAGGCTGAGAAAAAATTATTCTGGGGAACATAGGAAACAGGAATACAGAGGTATTTATATTTTCCCAAGGGTTGTAACACCAAAGAATAAACAAGAAATGCTGCTATAAACCCCTAACTTAAACTACATGATAGCTCATAGGTCTCCCAAAGCAACATACTTTTCCTGAGACTTCCTTGATAGATATAGATAAGATATAGATACGGGTATATAACACAAAAGCCATTGACCTAAAAAATTATTCACAGATTTATACCTCTGCATAATAAATGTGGCATTATTCTGGCTAAGAAATTTTATTGCTATAGGTACCAAGCAAGTTCTTACTATAAAAACAAAACATCCGAGTCAGAGATTGAAGCCCCAAGGTCTGTACCTCTAACTTACCAGGAGGTATGAAAGTTCCTAGAGGTTTTCCTGTTAATTCAACTTTCTTTCCCTTAGGGCTGACCCTCTTGGCTTAAGGTGATGACACTGTTTTGAGCTTTAAATCAATAACTTGTTGTCCCTCCCTTTTCTGGCATGCTTGGTTCAGTCATAGGAAAAGGTACCTAACAACCTCCCCCAGGCCCCCAAAAGAGATTTATATAGTAAAACTGAATGAACACTGTTCCCTTTCTAGGAGGGTGAAAAATAACTGAAGGTTTACAAGGGCCTCAAACCAAACCTGAAAAGCCAACCTCAGACAGGCACCGGGCTCTGCTGGCTGCTCACCAGGGTCACTGTTTATAATTCATTTGTCTTGTTAGGGCTCCAGCAAAAAACACAGATAGATAGATAGAAGATGATAGATAGATGATGATGATAGATAGATAGATAGATAGATAGATAGATAGATAGATAAACAAAACTATGCACAGCCAACTTCTTAATGGCAGGCCTTGGCAAAAACAAAACAGAAACAAAAATATGCAAAAAAAAAGTATGAAGAGAGCTCTGGATGTTAGTCAAAATCATATTGTAAAAGATCACTTCAGTGATCTTTTTGGCCTCCTCTGCATCATAAAAGTAAAGAAGAAAATGAATAAATACTGTCAACTCTTAATCTCCTCAGGTCTCCACATCCTAATTGTTGAGGTACAAGCTAGAAAACATTTATGTATTCAGAGCAGGTGGAGACTGCTGGAGCTTCAGCCTCCAAACCACCCTTTTCACAGATGTGATGTGCTTTCAGCCCCACTGAAAAGCATCTCCTTGGTAAGTAAGCGTGATTCCGACAAAGCCTGTACTATGAATCTTGAAACAAAAGCTCAAGACCTATCCAACAGAACATTCTGTAATATGAAAATGTCATATAAACTTTGTTGCCTAATAGGGCAGTCACTTGCCACAAGCAACTATTGAGCATGTCTGGAATGTGGCTGATCTGAAAAAATCCTTAATAATGTCATTTAATTTTATTAATTGAAATTTAAATAGCCATGTAGTGCAGTGCAGCAGCACAGAGAGCACCACTTGGCTTTCTTTGATAGTGGCAACTCCAAGGTAACACTGCTCATATAAAATACCTTTGGATTAATGTGGAAGGACTCTCTAGTAGTAGAAGAGACATGTTAGAATTGCAATAGTTTTTCAAAAAGAATCTAATTGTAGTAAATTTAGTTATGTATGATAACTGACACAAATATAGCCAGTTTGCTAAAAGTCTAGTGCTACTTTGATAATGCCAGCAATATTATATGCAATTAGCCTTCTAAACACCCCAAACTGAACTTGACTTACTTACTCTGCAGTTCCATTGTCAATGTATATGGTGTTTTGGGGTACTTTTATCATCTCATAACCCAGTATAATAATCTCTTATACTGTGAACTTCTTCAGGTAAAAGCTTTGCCTGCTAATTGCCAAAAATTCATCTGTACTACTCTTGTTTTGTCTACAACACCAAAGAGCCATGGTCTTTTTCTTGGTTGATCTGGCTAAGCTCTTAGTGGTATGTGGTAATGATATAGAATTGAACCTTTTAAACTAACTTTCTTTACTTCTTACACCTGTTCTTGACCCATCTAAGCACAACTTCACCAGATGATCTACAATGATGGTTCTCAGATTTTAGAACATCTTGTAGTCCCCAGGAGGGCTTGTTAAATACAAGTTCTGGGATCCTAACCCCAGAGTTTCTAAGTCAGCAGAACTGGGGAGGGGCCAGAGAATTTGCATTTCTAACAGGTTCCCAGGTGCTGAGGATGCAGCTTGTCTGGGGATCACACTTTAAGAACCACTAATGTAGACTTCAAGAACTCTTTTTGGTTTCTTTGACTCCCCCACCCACCTACCTGAACTCCACGGTTGGTAATGGCAGCAAATACCCCAGCAATGCCCTTTACAAAATTTGGTTTGCAGATGAGTCATCTGGGATGTTGTTCAAATAAAGAGTCAAGATCAGTGGGTCTGGAGTGAAGCAGGAGAATCTGCATTTCTAACAAGCACGCTGCTGGCCCATACTTTAGACTTCCTCACTTTAACTTCTCCACTTGCTCATTTTCAAGTGTGTGTCATTCCGAGAAACAAAAGTTTCCTGGAATCTTCTAAGCAACTGGACTCTTTATGTTCATTGTTGCCTAAGAGTTCTTCCCACTAGCTAGCACTGGAGCTGCCATTCCCTAACCCCATGCTCAAGCAGATATTATTGATTCATCAATGGCAATCCTGAATGTTGAGTCTGGATGTAGCCGCAAAAGAGTTTGCACCAGCCAGGCATTAACAAATCACATTACCGTGAGGAAAAACTGGTTGTTTCTCCTTGTTCAAATAAATTTGCCAAAATGACTATACTAAACTTTACCAGGGATTAAATTTTCCTAACTTTCAGTGGTAATTGATACTAACACTTTTTTATCTGAGAATATTTTGTTCATATATCTACTCAGTTCCCTCTTCCAAACAACCTTGTTAATTTTGAGATATCCTTTTCTTTCTATATTTTTTAATCATCTCTATCTGTTATCTTGGTAGAAGTCATATTCTGCTATATTGTGTTAGATCTTTTACCTTCTAAGATGATATATACCATAATCAATGTCTTTAATATTTTCTTCTTTTTAATTTCTTCCTCCCTTACCCAAAATAATTTCATGTCTCATCTCTAAAACAAGTACCTTTGATGTTGCTATTACATAAAAAAGCCTATCTTGTTCCTCTGTGATTTGACTCTCACTCCTCAGAAGTGAAGTCTATATTCATGGTTTCCACATTCAAAGCAGCTACTCTTTCCTTAACCTCCAGCAATTGGTTGCTTTCCCCATCAACTCTAACAATGGTGTCTCATAGGTGTTTACTTAGGAATTTCACTGACTTTTTCTCAGTTCTCAAGTCAGTAATCGCTACTGATTAGATGCTTTGAAAAAAAAAAGGTTTGACCCTCTACTGGCTCCTACCCCACCCTTTATTTATATCCCTGGCTTCACTTCTTATAGCATTAAATGTCTAGAAACCCAAAAGAAGTTCTGTCTCTAGGTGCCTACAGCTTTCTCTCTCCAGTCTGCCTTAGAAATATTGAGTTGTATGGCATCAACAAACATTTCTCCTGTGAGTGATGACACCCAAATCTACTTTTTTCTCTTAAGTGTCAGTGTGCTTTCCCTAAGCCCTGCTAGGAATCTCCACGTGGGTTTACTCAACATGTCTAAAATTGATCTCATCTTTTCCTCACCTAAGTCAGTTTCTTCTTAGGGATTCTTATTTTGTTCTTCAAGCTACCTGAGCTCCAAGTCCTGGAATTGGCCTGGACCTGCCCACAGTCACTCTCTACACCCAGGAAGCTCTCAGATCCTATAAATACCTCTTTCAAAATGTTTCCTTAAACATTCCATTCTTTCACCACTGCCAACCCAGTGCAGATCTCTCATTACTTAACCCCTAACCATACTATACATTTTTCAATTCTCTCCATGTCAGTTAATGCAAGAGGATACCATAAAGGAATTCCCCAAAACCCTTCCTTCTTATGTCATCTTCATGTTTCCAAAGCCCTCACCATACCACCATTTCCTATAGCAAAAAAAAAAAAAAAAAAAAAAAAATCTTAAAGAGACTTTGTAATCAGAACCATTCAATCTATCCAAATTTACCTCGTATTGCTCAACTCCATAAATTCTCTACTTCAGCTATGTCGGTCCACTTTTTCTCAGAGTACTGCATCCTTGTATGCACAGATCTACCTCCAAACCACCCCCACATGCTACACACTGCCAGTTTTCTATGCCTTGCCATCTTCTGTTATCCGTCCCAATCTCCAAATTCTGGGTAGACTTCCCTGAGTACTTTTGCCCCAGTATGCTTTGTACACCTGAAGTTTTGTTTGAACAACATGGTTAGGACTTAGCTTTGCTTTTCTTGTATTGCTATATACCTTTCCTAAATATCCTGAATTCCTTAATAGATTCAAAGCTCCCTGTGTAAAAAGCTCTATCTTAATCTGCTATGCCTAGAATGGCAGCCAAAAATAGATTAGCAATGTTACCAAACAGTTGTGTTTAGATGTAAATATTTTATTCTAATTGTGCCCATTTTGTGGATTGGCATTAGAATTTCTATGCAGTTTAAACTTACTATTGCCCTCAGGGTGATAATTTTATACAGGGCCCTGCAAAAGATCTACGCACCAGAGAAGGTAGCATTTCCTCTAATAACCAGGCCTCCACACAGTCAAAGGCTGTAGTTGAACTAAATCTTGTTTCATATTCTGGCAAATAAATGCTCCTAAATATTTTCAAGCTTCCCCACCGTCACTAAGGCTTAGAGAAGCTATTTGTCATACTTGCAAAGGCTTCTAATGAGGCATGATTTCCAGAAGAAAGCAGCTGTGTAAAATTGGCCTGCAAACAGAAAGACAGCATGGCTGTGGGACACCTAGCCTGCTGTCAACAACCAGAACCTTCACTGGCACTGGTAAATGTTTTATTGGTTTAATATTAAATTAACTGCCTCTGCATACGGAATGCATTATGTTTAATGGCATTCTGGTATTTGGAACTGCAGTCTGCTCTCATGCACCTGTAAAATTAGTATTTCATAATATCCCACTACGTTTGTAAAGCTTCATTTGTTTCATATGCAGTTTTCAAAAGCTTGACATAGGCAGTGGAACTTGGACTTGGAGAAGATATGATGGGCAAACTGTTATTGACCACCAAAGAGTGGCATTTTCCCCCATCTACAACACACACTATTTGAAACAAAGATTATAAGGTTTTTGTTTCTCTCAAATCATCAGAGTACAATTAATGAACTTCGGTTGCCCTTCACTTGCTCAGGGAAAGTCTAGCTGGGGAGATGAGTAATTGCAGGTTGACTAAGATCAAACCCAAGGACAATTCTTCAGTGTGCTCCTGTTTAAATACCTTAACTGTTACTAAACCTTGGATAGCGAGTCATTTTTGGTTTTCCCCAGACATTTTAAGCCTACAATTAGAGAGGATTATTTACAAATAGTATCCATTTAAGGGCCAAATTTTCCCAATTATAAAACAGTTTTTAAAAAAATGAACCTGAAAACAATGAAGTTTAGATTCTGTGGTTCCCTTATTAAAATTCACAGTATGGCTAACCCAAAACTCACCTTTCACATAAATTCAGCTAATTTACAGAAACCATTGTCATTCTCTGATTTGCTTTTGGCACAACTTTCAGTTTGAACTAAGGAACACAATGAAAACCAGTTTCAATAAATTCAATTGACATTGTGGCCAGTCTACCATTACCTTTACAGGACTCACCTTCTAAGGTGAATTGCCTAGAGCCTAACCTCGTTCAAAGTTGCCCATTTAAAACTGGATCTTCAGTCATGTACAAGTATTTGTCTAAATACCTGTTTTCAATTATTTTGGGTACCTAATCTAAATAAATCCACAGAGATAAAAACATTGATGGTTGCCAGGTGCCGGGAGCAGGCGAGAATGACAGTGACTGCTGAATGAGTATAGAGTTCCTTTGGGGCCATGAAAATATTTTAGAACTAGACAAAAGTGAGGGTTGTATAACACTGCAAATGTATTAAATAAATACCACTAAATTATACATTTCACAACAGTTAATTTCATGCAGTTGTATTTCACCTCAAGGAAAAAAGGAATAAAACTGGATCTTCATCATGGGCTTTCTGAACATATGGCTTGTAAGCCCCACTTAGGGTAAGTCTGTGAGTAGTACTGAGCTGACCTAAACAAACAAACAAACAAACAAACAAAAAAGAACCCCACAGCAAAGCTTATCTTCTGAAAGAAACAGGGCTTCCAACAATTTCTTACATATTATTATGAAATCAAAATTTCCTACTTCTATTTAGACCTCTTACATCTGTCTCTATTAACATAACTATGTAAAGACTCAGTGACTACCCTTCTCCATTCTTTTAATTTTTTTATTTATTGATTTTAGAGAGAAAGAGAGGGAAGGAGAGGGGGGGAGGAAGGGAGGGGGAGAGAGAGAGAAACATTGATTTGTTGTTCCACTTATTGATGAGTTCATTGGTTGATTCCTGCATGTACCCTTACCCAGGTTTAAACCCTCAACCTTGGCCTATCAATACAATACTCTAACATCCCTTGAAGATCTCTGATTGTCTCTTCACACTGTATTGCATTTCTTCATTTCCTTTTATTTTCTGAGTACACCTAAGCAGCTGGAGTCCTTTGGTACTCTACATTAGTCCTATTCCCATTCACTCCCTGCAAGATTTCAGAGGATTTCTTTGCCCCCACCTGGCAGATAAGGGCTCCCATATTTGGACCTATAGCCCTGCAGTCTCTTCTGGTTCAGATCTATGTGACACTAGTCACCTGCATGCCCAGGTTATTATTTCCCAAATGGATCCCATTATGAAAATAGCTGACTTTCATATAGTTTTCAAAAAATTCTTCAGAAAGTGCTCCCCTAGACATTACTTCATTAAATGTTCACCTCTTTGTGAAATAATAATTGCTTGCTCCCCACTTCCCACTCTCCATTTTGCAACTAAGGAAGCTGAGGCTGATAAAAGTGAAGTTCTCAAGGACACTGAGCTGATAAATTGCAAAGGTGCCTACTGTTCAGCATCCTAGTTCCTTACCCATCCCACTGTATGATGGGGATGCCTTTATATCTCATCAAAAATGGTTCCCTCTCCTATATTTGCAATTTATTCTTGCAAAGTCACTCTCTCTACATCCAGGTATTAGAACTAGACTCTTCCAAGTCATTCCTGACTTTCTTCGCTCGCACCATCAATATCTATCTAAAGTATTTTAAACTGAATCTTATTCTACAACAATGGCCATCACTCATTCCCTCTACTTCCTTGCCAGATTAATTCAAAATTCTTTTAATTGACCTCCTGGATCCCAGTTCTGTCCCATATGATCATATTCTATCATCCATTCCTACACCTGAGATCTTTGGTTAATCAGTACTCTCTGTCAGACCACAGCAAGGGTTTTATTTAGCATAGCATTCAAGACCTCTGCACAACTTCTCACTTCCCAGGTTCATCAGTCAGAATTCCTTTCCCTGTTTCCAATCCAGGATGCTGAACTACCTTATGTTCCCTTAAGCCACCAAATTTCACTCTTTCAGATCTTTCTTCACTTATGCTGTTTCTTCTTGAATATATTTCTTATTTTTTAACTGATGAAATCCTTCAAAATTCAGTTTGAACATCATTACCTTTGTGAAATATTTTGAGTCCCCATACCTGGCTCAGGGAGAATTAGGCATCCTTATTTGGTGTTCATTAGAAAATATTGTGCATATCACATGTATCAATTTCCTAGGGCTGCCATAATGAACTACCATAACTTTTGTTGCTCAAAATAAAAGAAATTTGTTCTCTCACAGTTCTGGAGTCAAAAAAAAAAAAAAGAGAGAGAGAGAGAGAGAAAGAAAAAAGAAATAATAAAGAAATAAAGAAATAAAGAAATAAAGAAAGAAAGAAAGAAAGAAAGAAAGAAAGAAAGAAAGAAAGAAAGAAGAAAATCAAGGTATTGGTAGGGCCACACTTATTTTGGAGACTAGTGTAGAATACATTCTTTGTCTCTTCCAGCTTCTGGTAGTTGGCAGCATTCCTTGGCTTTTGGTGGCAACTCTCTTTGCTCTGTCTTCACATTAATTCTCTAATAATGACTTTATTCTGTTCTAACATTTGAGTGATAATTTTGCTTGGTAAAGTAGTATGCTATGAAAACCATTTTCATTCACAATTTTATAGGCCTTTTCTGTTGCACTCCATGTTTTATTACTGCTATCTGATACCATTTCTGTGGCTAATTATGTTATATAGTCTCATTTTTCATCTCTTAAATTTTTTACTTTATTCTTTATTACTTTATCCATTTTTCTTTATTCCTAGTTTCTTAAAATATTGTGATAATGTTTCTTTGATGTGAGTCTTTTTATTCATTATGCTAAATACTTGGTGGGATAGTTCAATGTCCCTAGTTCTGAGAAATATTCTTACATTATTTGGTTAATAATGTCCTAGCCATTTTTTTCTGTTCTCATTTTCTCAGACACTTTTTACTTGGATGTTAGATCAACTGGAATAATCTGCTAATACCCTTTAAGCTATGTCCTATCACTTATCATCTCCTCTTTTTATTTCTAAATCCTGGGTATTTTCCTCAGTTTTACCTTTCTTCTGAAGATAAACTCCTGAATTTTTAAAATAAACTCTTTTACTCTTGGGTTATTCCATTTTTAGCAATATTTTAAGATGCAATGACTACAATATATTCATGTATCATTTTGAGATGATTAATAATAATGCCTTTAAGTGTGGTGTTTATTGATGATATATTTATTGTATTTATGTTTATTTATTGATGATAACCATTTTGGCAATTGTGAGGTGATATCTCATTGTGGTTTTAACTTGCCTTTATCTGACGATTAGTGATGTTGAGCATCTTTTCATATGTCTGTTGGCCATCTGTATGTCCTCTTTGGAGAAGTGTCTAATAGATGCTTTTCCCATTTTTTATGGATTGTCTGTTTTTTTTTTTGGTGTTGAGCTTTGTAAGTCTTTATAAATTTTGGATATTAATCTTTATCAGGTGAATAGGAGAATATGTTCTCCCAGTCCATGAGTTGTCTTTTTATTCTGTTGATGGTCTTCTTTGCTGTGCAATAACATTTTAGTTTGATGTATGTAGTCCCATTTGTTTATTTTTTTGTTTGTTTCCCTTGCCTAGGGAGATATATCTGATAAAATATTGCTATGTGCAGTGTCTAAGATTTTGCTACCTATGTTTTCTATAGGATTTTTATGATTTTGGGTCTAATATTTAAGTCTTTAATCCACTTTGAATTTATTCTTGTGTATGGTATAAGAAGGTGGTCTAGTTTCATTTTTCTGCACTTATCTGTCCAGTTTCCCCAACCATTTACTGAATAAATTATATTTAGCCCATTGTATATACTTGCTTCTTCTGTTGAATATTAATTGACTATAAAGGTCTGGTTTTATTTCTGGGTTCTCTATTCTGTTCCATTGATCTGTGTGTCTGTTTGTAGTCCAGCACAATGCTGTTTTGATTACTATGACTTTACAATATAGTCTGATATTAGGTAGCATGATTATTCCAACTTTGTTCTTTTTCAGGATTGCTGTTGCTATGTGGGGCCATTGTAGTTCCATATTAATGTTGGAAATATTTGTTCTAGTTCTGTGAAATACAACATTGAAATCTTGATAAGAATTGCATCGAATCTATAAATTGTTTTGGGTAGCATGGACAATTTAATGATGTTAATTCTTTCCATCCATGAACATGGTATGTGCTTCCAATTGTTTGTATATTATTCAATTTTTTAATTTTTATTCAGTGTCTTAAAATTTTCTGAGTCCAAGCCTTTTACATCCTTGGTTAGATTTATTCCTAGGTACTTTATTCTTTTTGAAGTAATTTTGAATGGGAGCAAGAGATCAAGAACCTATTTGAAGAAATAATGACAAAAAGCTTCCCCAGTCTGGTGAAAGAAAAAGACACATGAGTCCAGAAAGCACAGGGAATCTCAAACAAGATGGACCCAAAGTGGCCTACAACAAGACACATTATAATTAAAATGGCAAATCTTAACGACGAGGAGAGAATCCTAAAAGCCACAAGAGAATAGCAGGTAGTTACCTACAAGGGAGCTCTAATTAAACTGTTATCTGATTTCTCAACAGAAACATTTTAGGCTAGAAGGGATTGGCATAAAATATTCAAAGTGATGAAAAGCAAGGACCTACAACCAAGGCTACTTAACCCAGCAAGGCTATTATTGAAATTTGAAGGAGAAATAAAGAGCTTCCCAGACAAGAAAAAGCTAAAGGAGTATGGTAATACCAAACCACTGCTGCAACAAATGTCAAAGGGCTTGCTTGAAGAAAAGGGAGAAGAGGGAGAAGAGGGAGGAGAGGGAGAAGAGGGAGAAGGAAGAAGAAAAAGAAGAAGAAGAAGAAGAAGAAGAAGAAGAAGAAGAAGAAGAAGAAGAAAGAAGAAGGGAAAGAAGAAGAAAGAAGAAGAGAGAAAAAGGGGGGGAGGGAGGAAGGAAGAAGAACAAGAAGGAAGAAAGAAAAAGAACAAGAAAAGACAACTGAGGAAACAATAAATAGGTATCTACCAATAATCACCTTAAATGTAAATGTCCTTAAATGCTACAACCAAAAGGCACATAGGGTAGCTAAATGAATAAGAAAACAAGACCCATGTATATGCTGTCTGTAAGAGACCCCCCACAGATTGAAAAATACACACAGACTAAAAGTAAAGAGATGGGAAAAAATATTTCATGCAAATAGAAAGAAAAAAGCTGGAATAGCAATTCTTTCATCTGACAAAATAGAAATTAAAATTAAGGCTATAGTAAGAGACATAGAAGGGCACTGTGTATAATGATAAAGGGGAAAAATAATGAATGATAAATCCAACAAGAGGAGTACTGGGGAAAAATGGGGACAACTGGAATTGAACAACAAGAAAAATGTTTTAAAAACTTTAAAAAATAATAAAAAGAAATCTTATGAATAAAATCATTTTAAATAAAAAAAGAGGATATAACCCTTGTAAACATTTATGTCCCCAATACAGGAGCACCTAAATATAATCTTGAGCAACTCTTGATGGACATACAAGGAGAGATCAATAGAAATACAGTCATAGTAGGGGATTTTAATGCCCATTGACTTCAGTGGATAGTACTTCCAAACATAAACAAGGAGTCAGTGGCCTTAAATGACACAATAGATCAAATAGATTTAATTGATAACTTCAGAGCATTTTACCCCAAAACAATAGAGTGTACATACTTTTCAAGTGCACATGGATGTTTTCTAGGATAGACCACATGTCAAGACACAAAACAAGTCTCAATAAATTTTAAAAGGTTGAAATCATATCAAGCATTTTCTCTGACCACAATGCTATGAAATGAGATATCAATCAGAAGAACACTGAAAAATTCACAAAGACACGGATTTCACAAAATTCACAGTAACATGGATGCTAAATAACATGTTATCAAACAATGAATGGGTCAACACTGAGATCAAGTAAGAAATCAAAAGATACCTTGAAACAAATGAAAATGAAGTCACAACAATCCAAAATCCATGGGACACAGGGAAAGGAATCCTAAGAGGGAAATTCATAGTATTTCAGGCCTATCTCCAAAAACAAAACAAAACAAAACAAAAAGCTCAAATAAACAATCTAACTTCACACTTAAAGGAACTTGAAAAAGAACAATAAACAAAGGCCAAAGTGAGTAGAAGGAATGAAATAATAAAGAAAAGAGAAAAATAAAGGAAATAGTCTAAAAAACATACAAAGTATCAGTGAACCCAAGAGCTGATTCTTTGAAAAGACAAACAAGGTTGACAAAACTTGAACCAGACTCATCAAGAAAAAAGAGATGAAAAAATACAATAAAGATTAAATAAAAGAAAAAGAAAAGAAGAGAGGGATTCAAATAAATACAATCAGAAATGAAAGAGGAGAAATAACAACTGACACAAAAGAAATACAAAGGATTATAACAAAATATTATGAGCAACTATATATGCCAACAAACTGGACAACCTGGACAAATGGATAAATTCCTAGAAACATACAATCTTTCTAAACTAAATCAAGAAGAATCAGAGAATTTGAATAGACAGATTACAGTAGTGAAATTGAAGCAGTAATCAAAAACTCCCATCAAATAAATGCCCTGGACCAGATGGCTTCACAGGTGAATTTTAGCAAACATTCCAGGAAGAACTAATACCTCTCATTCTCAAACTATTTCAAAAAATTGAAGAGGAAGGAAGGAAAACTGAGGCCAGCATTATCCTAATTTCAAAACCAGATAAAGACACTACAAGAAAAAAAGAAAGTTATAGGCCAATATCCCCAATGAACATAGATGCTAAAATACTCAACAAAATATAAGTAAACCAAATACCCAATACATCAAAAAGATCATACACCATGATCAAGTGGGATTTATTCGGGAATGCAAGGTTTGTACAATATTTACAAATCAATAAATGTGATTCACCACATAAACAAAATGAAGAATAAAAATCACATGATCATAGCAATACATGCAGAAAAAAACATTCAATAAAATCCAGCACTCATTTTATGATAAAAAAAAACCTCTCAGCAAAGTGTGAATAGAGGGAACATACCTAAACATTATAAGGCCATATATGACAAACCCACTGCCAGCATCATACTAAATGGGCAAAAATTACAGATGTTCCCCTTAAAATCAGGAATAAGACAGGTATCTTTGCTTTCGCCTCTCTTACTCAACATAGTTCTGAAAGTCCTAGCCATAACAACAGGTAAGAAGAAGAAATAAAAAGCATCCAAACTGAAAAAGAAGAATTAAAACTGTCTTTATTTGCAGATGATATGATTCTATATAGAGAGAACTCATAAGATTCCACCAAGAAACTACTAGAATGGATAAATGAATTTCAGCGAAGTAGCAGGATACAAAATTAATATCCAGAAATTAGTTGCATTTTTATGTGCCAATAAGGAATTAACAGAACAGGAAATTAAGAAAACAATATCTCTAAGTTTAGGTCTCTTATCTGTATTTCATCTTCTCTCTCTGATTTCTTTTGTACTGTTTCTTTGGGTATTTATCTTTCCTGTGTTATGCAAATGATCAATGTTGCCTGGTTATCCATTTACATTTTAAAGCAAAAACACTAAGTAGTTAAAAAGAAACTGTAGGTGTATTTTTAGGGTTTGTACAATGGTAAGGTTGACTCTGAGATAATCAGATGCAAAGATGGCCAGATTGTCTGAAGGCCAAATAGAAATATATCTGCTGATCTTTCTGGGGATCATTTTGGCTCTTCACAAAGAGAATATCCAATGTTCTGTCTGGGAAAGGGTATAGCTAAGACCAGGACTAGAGGTACCTTTTGGTTTTCAGACTTCAGTTAATCCTATTATGATCAATACAATAACCTAAGCTCATCTCCTTTGGGTCCCTTATACCTAACCTCTGAGATTTTTCTGATTCAGTTTTGCTACAGAATAAACTCCCAAGCTCTTGCAGGCATGGGGAGTTGCAAGAATTTTGTCTCTTTATTGCAAACGGTGGGAGTGAGGGCTAAGAAATTGTTGGTTCCTTTAACTAATTTTTAAACAAATCTATTTTTTTTTTCAGCTCCACAATTCACCACCACCCTCCTCACTCATGCCAATTCCATAGCCATTTTCTTCATTAAGAGGAATCAATTTCCATACCACTGTCCCCCAGCCCTGGCCCAAAGACATTTTAGTTTAACTTTCTTCCTTTCAAAATCATCTCCACCTACTTCATACATTTACTATCTACTATTGATACACATTTGTCATTTTCTCTGCATGCCACATATTTTTTAAATATTTTATTTATTTATTTTAGAGAGGGGAAAAGAGGAAGAAAGAGAGGGAAAGAAATATCAATGTGTGGTTGCCTCTCGCTCACCCTCTACGGGGAACCTGGCGTGCAACCCAGGCATGTGCCCTGACTGGAAATCAAACTGGCGACCCCATGGTTTGCAGGCAGGCACTCAATCCACTGGGCCACACAAGCCAGAACTGCATACTACATATTTAGGGTTCCAGAAGTCTCCCAATTTATTCAAAGGTAAAGATTTCACTTTTTTTTTTTTTTTTTTTTTTTGAGAACTTCTAGAGAATAATGTCCAGGAAATGTTTTATTTATTCTACCATTTGGAAATAAAAGCTCTCATCTCATTTCCTATTCAGGACCACACCCTTTATCTCTGATCTTTCAAGCTATATTCTTTATTTCTTCTAACAAAATAGCCTTTCAAATCACCATCCCCAAACTTGTGGAGTCCTACTTTCTTTCTTAAAATACTCTATTTGACCTGTATTTCTCATATTGAAATAATAATTGTTTCTTATTTCCTCAAGTAGGATTATATTGCATTTTTAATACCTGTTCCAAATGGCCTCTTATCCCTCTCCACCACCACCCCGATTTTAAGATTATGTCCATTCTTTTACTTTGAAGATAAATAATTTTTAATACAGAATTCAAAACAGAGAAATGAACAAAATGCTACTAACAAAAATTCACTCAAAGGAGAGAAGAAAAAGGAGAGATTACTGGATATCTGGGCCTACCAGTCACTCATTAAACATTAATTGCTTGAAATTTAAAACTTCTAGAAATGCCTAATGTTGTATCACAGTTTGGATGCTCAATAAATTCTAGTAAACCAAGCAGACAATAGAAATAGACTTCATTTCCACATCACAATTATGCATTTTATCCATTGCTTTAGAAATAGAACAAGGCAAATTATAAATCTCACAGTGTCAATAATAAAATAAAATCAATTACAATATATTTTATGTTATTAAATAGTTCTGATGCTTGCTTTCATTACTTTGTAGGTTTATAATTAGGCCCTCATAATACTGTTGTGGAGTCATTTACTCTCTGAGTGGATAAAATGAAGCACGACTTTTTAAAAATCCTATTTGTGGAAAGAACCAGGAGAATTAAGAGGCTAATCTGAGCTCGGTTTAAACTCTTGTTTATAGCCATCTGATCTTCCATATAATGTATTCTTCATGGCATTGTTGAGATTAAAACTCCAAGATATTTTTCATATTAAACCAGGTGCTTAAATGTAAAAATTATCTATTTCCTCATATTTACAACTTCCACTCAATAACATTAAGGGTATTTTAATTAAAGCAAATTTAATTGTAAAAATTTCTTACAGTTTAAATGTTACATATTTATACTCTTTGAATTTATTACATTGCTGGGATAAATGTAATTAAATTTGGTAACATTAAAACAGAGACATAGTCATGTATTTACTTTAAGCATGTGCCTATTTTAAAGAACACTTACAATTATGCTGATTCAAATCCAAAGAATAATTTGCTGAATGTAAGACTATGCCATGAACTTCATAGTTGGAATAAAAATCATTGGATTCAAAATCATTCAAGTGCTTGCATGAGCAGAATTTGGATCAGATTTTTGGAAAATGTCATCTACTATTAAAGTTCTGAATTGAAACTTAGTAAAGAAAATAGAGGAACTAAAATCAATGTGAAGAAGAGAGGAAGAATGATATTTTCAAATTATAAAGGAATTGTTATAATGGAAATGATTATTCCTGAAGTATGTATAGTTCTTGATTGTATTGTACCATAAATTATCCATCTTTTTCTGAACCTAACAACCAGCATGCTGCCTGAAGCACCAAACAACCGCCCCTGCAGAAAGGCTCTGACGCAAGATGGGGAAGACTGGTCACATTACTCTCATACCTGCCTGTCCACACCTGAGACCTGAAGACTTCAGCCTGTTTTACTCAGCCCTTGGTTTCAAGCCAAGAGGAATCCATAGTCCTCATGGAATACCAAGAGTCTCTTTCTCCCCACAGTGGGCACAACCTGGGCATTGTCTCTGGTGTAACTTTCCCCTGGACTCATATCATGTGGGGGTCTCTGCCTGGTTCTGGAATCCACCCCCTGGAATTTCATGAAGGCCCTGATTATCCCATCTAGCTCTTTCAGCCCCATGTCTTTGGAGGTCAGGCCCTGCTCCCTGCACAAGCTGAGTTCTTCTTTCAGATTGAATCTTCTTTCTTGATAGATTCCATAGACAGTTAGCAGAGTTCCTCTTTCAGCCTGAATGGATTCCTGAATGGGTGACCATCACCCATTACATGGTCAATTACAAAAGTTCTCACATGGCTCCCACAGCTGCACCTGCTTCTCCAGTACACTCTCCACAGCACAGCCAGAAGGCTCTTAGCCACTCATCAGAGGGTTCCTCATTTCTCTCAGGATGAATTGCAACACCTTATTTTCTTTCATTTCACTTCTTGTTTTGCCCCAACCCAATCTCTATGCTGAATACCTATTGGGTTACTTAGAAATCCCTGAACACAGGTACTTCCTGCTCTGTAGCCTGTGGAATTACCAGAAGATGCAGAGGCCTTGGCCTGAAGTGCCCTTCACTGTGGCTCTGGGCTTTTTCTAAAAACCACTTTCCCCAATACCAATTCATCTATAAGTTAACACCTTTCACACATTTTAATTTCTTAAACATCATATTGTTATTAAGCCATATTTTTGATACTTTAAAAATTTTCTCCCAATGTGTCTTAGGACTCAATTGAATTACCTTTGTAATTACCTTTGAAGAATTCTATAAAAGTTGAGATTTAAATTTTTTTGCAGATGTCTCTTATTGTTGTGATTGTATTTACCTTAGAACACTTTAAGAACGTTCAACACTTAAAGGACTTTTTAAACTAGCAACTCAGATTTCTGGGCAGTATACAAGACAAAAATCACAGTAACTCATTGTCTTTTGTATTATTTAGAATTTGTCACTAAAGTCAGATAGCCAATATTTGACCAGTATTTTAGGTAATGAATATTCTAGGGGAAAACCAAGGAACCACCTATAAACCTAAGAGCATTAAGGGAACAGTTCTAGAAAAAGAAATAGAGTGAGTGAGAAATGATTTAGCCTATCACTGCAAATGTGTAAACACACTAAGTACACATTACTAAATACAAAATTCAAGAAAGTTTATTTAAATAAGTTGATTAACAATCAATAATTCTTTTTTGTGTGTGATGTCCATATTTTGATTTTCACTATAGCACTATAGGACAGGTCTGTTACTATCTTCATGTTAGAGAAGAGGTAACTAAAATTCATATTAAGTGAAATGTCTCTCACAACTGCAATGAATGGAGTCATTATTGAACTAATATCTTTCAAGAAGTTCACTGCTATTTCCACTGTGCAGTACACAAGTCTTGACATCCAGTGATGTTATGAGTCCGTAAGTCCGAATGATGGAGCAGAAAATATCACCACTGATGTCTGCTTCATATTTTCATAGTTGGATAACTTGGGGGGAAAAACAGACTTGAAAGACATCTGTCATAGGGACACTGTGTCAGGAAAACTATAATACCATGTAACAAACCATCCCAAACCTCAGCAGCTTAAAGCAACAATAATTCATTACAGGTTGTGACCACTGCAGGTCATCTGGGGCTTCACTAATCTAGGCTGGGCTCTGTTGGGGCAGAAATACTTCCAGTCTGTGGTGTTTGGGGAGATATTGCTTCATGAGGGAGGTCAGCTGAGGTGATTCAGCTGCAGGATGAAAGTCCAACTTGCTCAGATCTTTCCCCTGTGGTTTCTCTAAGTTAAGGCTAAAGACTTGAAGATTTTGAAGACTTTAAGGACTTGAAGACTGTGACTTGAAGAATGTGCTTCTCCTGACAATGGTAGAGATGTAAGAAGAATAGTAAAACCTGTGAGCATTGAGACCTAGGCTAGAAATGCTACTTTGTCACTTCCACCTACACGACACTGAACATAGCCAGGGCTGAGTCCAAAATCAAAGGGAGAGGAAGTGTTCTACATCCTCAATGAGGTGGGCACTCACAAGGTGAAGATACAGGAGGTGTAAAGAAATAGAACCAGCAACTCATTCTGATATCTAAGAGGTTGCCTTCCAAGTAGTGTTTGATTTGAAAGCCTGAGATCAGGTACATTGCTTTTTTTTTAATCCTCACCTGAGGATATGTTTATTGATATTAGAAAGAGAGGAAGGGAGAGAAAGAGAGAGAGAAACATCAATGTGAGAAGGAGCATTGATCGTTCCCCTCCTATATGTGCCTCCATCAGGGATTGAATCTGCAACATAGGTATGTGCTCTGACCAGGAAACCAAACCTGCAAATTTTTGATGCATGGGATAACACTCCAACAAACTTAGCCACCTGGCCAGGGCTCAGATATATTACTTTGATGGTAAAAGTAAATTTACCTTTACTCCTTTCATCCAGTCTCCCTTTCATCCATCCTTCTTCTGACAAACTTTGAATGTGAATTGCACAAAAAGTGCTACAGGCACTGGAAATGCAAAATGAATAAAAAATGTTCTCTGCCCTTTGGGGAAGACAGAAACATAAACAACATCTTCATAGCATATGGGAACTTTCATACACTAAAGAAAGAGTACATTGGAACAACTTTCCCAGATGTTGGTTTGGAATATAAATCAGAATGTTAAAAAAAAGGTCATATCATTTGCTATAACTTTTTATCTCAACATTTACCTTAAGAAAATAAATGAATAAGTATACCCAGGTATACATACAAAGATATCAATCAAACATGGTTTAAAAGAGAATGTATCTGAAAACAGTATAAATTCAATAGTATCAGGTGGGTTTCTAGAAGGAAATACACCAATATTGTAAGTAGCTCTTTCTGGTTGTTGACTGTAGGGGGTCATACTTTTCTTGTTTCTGTTTAGTTTCTATTTTGCCTTCAGTGAAAATGAACTACTTATATAAAAATAAATTAAATTAAAATATAAATAAGGAAATTAAACTTGAAATCATAGTCTGATTACAAATAAAACAAAAAAATGAAAGTTGCCAATGCTACATAAATTAATACAGTGTCAGTTTGGTTCATAACAGTTTGCCATATACCAAGTACAAAGAACCTAACTCTGTCCAGGGTAGGTAGGTCCTATGGAAACTTTACAGAGGAAATTCTATTAGATCCACAACTGGAAGCATGTGTTCGGGCTTGACAGGAGGAGAAAGTGCAGTGAGAATAGGTGTCACCATAGAGGTCTCATACTCCGTAGAGATGATGAGCGGTTAAGATACAGAAGAAAGGAGGACAACTCTCATTTCCATCATTGTCCAAAAACCTGTGAGAGTGAGAGACCAAGGAAGGCTTAAATACATTTATGAAATTCATACTACCAAAGTGTTTACATCAATTCATTTTCTTATAGAAGTAGTATCAATGGAAGAAAAGATAATATGTTTTATTAAGTGGAAGTGAAGGATCTTAGATTTATGAAATTGAGAAAATAACTGTAAATAAAGTACCCCCTTTGTCATGGTCTTTAATAAATGTTTGATTCAGCATTAAAAAGCATAGGTAGCTACTGAAAAGACTATTGATTTGAATAATGTTTTAGATTTTCAAATGACAGATCACTCATAATCAACACATTCCTTCCTGGGAAAGGTGGGATAGAGTTTTTCAAAACCATTGGGAGGATATGTGGTCCATTTTCTGATTTCTATTTCTGGATTTAATATATAACCATACAATTTCATCAAATTCAGGCCTGAAAGGAGAATTTCTACCAGGCAGATACTTAGACAGGACCAGATTGCTGACTGTCTTCAAATTTCAGGATGGTTGCATTTCCAGTAGCTATCCTCTTCACCCATGCTTTGCATGTACTCACTGCTTTTTCTTTTCTTGTCTTAGACCTTTTGTAGGTAACCTTTTCTTTCAGTAATATATAAACTTGAGCTTCTTAGACTTCTAATTTTTCATAGAGTTGCACACAATTTGCTTCTCTCTTCAATCAATAACATTAACAAAAAGAATATGAGCTCAAGGGCAAACTTGAAATGGTGCTGTAAATTTTGGCATACGCTTATTCCTATTCTAGACAACTTATATTTGATTTCTGTCTAATTATTTCATGTAGGTATCTTATATCCCCCTTGCCAAAGATTAATCATTTCATTTGGTGCAACTACGGAACACATACTTATTTTACACTGTTGTCCTATTCCCTTCCCCCATTAAGACACAGAGGGCACTAAGCTATGTAATTTGGTGAAGTTGATAAACTGAGAAACTCATGTACACGCCATTCTTGCTCTTCAAAAATACTTATATCTACGTGTCCTTCAAATCCTTAATAAAGATTTCAACTTCAGTTCCTATAAGGAAAATCATTTGTCAAATGCAAATCAAAATCAAATGCATAGGTGCATTTGTACCAAAATGATATTCCTTGACAGAAAGATGACTTTTGGGAGAAGGATGTAAAAAGAGGCTAAAATAAAGTACACACAAACATACACACAAAGAAAGTCAATTAAAGCTCTTTTTTTAAATGGCTTTTAAATACACCTGTATTTCAGTTGTTTCTGATTGTCTTCTTAGCAGTAGTTTTCTATCTTTGCTGGATGTTAGAATCACTTGAGAAGCTATTAAAAAACACCCATACTCCAGCCTCACCCCAAAGCTAATGAATCTGAATAAATGGGAGTGGGATTCCAGCATGAATATTTCACATCTCCTCAGGCAATTTTAAAGTGCAATTCTTTTGTCAAAGTTAGAGTTCCAGAATTAGACGTCTCCAAAAAAAATAGGAAAAGTTTTTATTTATTCAAAGAAACTGATTGATAGGTTAACTTTCAGATCAGCTCAATTCAACAAATATATTGAGATTGCTAATTAGCAGAAAGTACAGAGTAAGTCAACAGGAACTTTTTAATACCCAAGAATAAATAATTATCATTCTGAAGAGTCTATTAAACCAGCATATCAGTCCCCTTGTTCTTTCAACCTAAGGCTATAACACCAAGACTTTTCTCAGTTGTGCAGGTATTTTCTGACTCCTTCACACTGGAACAAAATGACCAAGTTCACCAGATGTTCTGTTCTCAGATTAACCAGGTGATCTGGCATCGGACTCAGCCTCCATTGTGAGATGGGCACTGGTGGCCTGCCAAAGCATCTCCTCAAGCCAGAGTCCCTTTCCAGAGGTTAACTTTGTAGCAGAGCTGAAATGATGCTGCTAACTAACAACACAGGACAGAAATAAACCCAAGAAGGAAATGGGGTTCCCAACTTCAGGTCTTTATTTCTATATGATTCTATTTAGTGTGAACACTTGTATTTTTCCTTCTCCAGTACTCCTCTTCTGAGATGAAAGGCCCTCTGGCTTCAGGTTACAAAAATCTTATTTTGACCCATGGTTTCCATAAGTTTTATCTATTTCTTTAAAATATTTTAAATGCTATGGTCATATCCACTACTAATTGTGTTTACATCATCTCTGAGAATGGCACATAGTTCAGAAAAAAAAAAAAAAAAGCCAAAACAGTTCAGTGTTTTTGGCTTATTGTTTGAATATCTGAAAGCATTGCAGCTGGAAAGAATTCCATTAATTTGAGGCTAGCACCGATACATCACCCTCAAGAGCTTCCAAGTAAACAGAGGGAAATTGGCATTGCTATCTGTGGCAAGAAGCAAAGAAAGGAGTGGTACAGAGTTCTCCAAGAAGGAAACATTAACCCAGATGTGAACAAGACAATGAATGAATTGTTCATCGGAACTTTTCAACCTTTTAGCTGTGAGCAGCAATTATAATCACCAATGCATCCAAACACTCAAAGGAGACTTAAACCTGAAAATTACCCATCATAGCCCAGGCACAACTATGTCTCCATAGCTCCAGGAAGTACAGATGTCTGGTTTAACTTAGACACTTTAGAAAATTAAACTTCTTTTTAAGGAAAACCCAGAAAAGCATGTGGACCCTTAAAACACACACACACACATGCATGCACACACACAAACCCTACATTTAAAAACAACTGGCATTTATCTTAGGAGTCAACTCTTCATACTTATTGCACAACACTCCTTTCACTTCTAATCAAAAAGGCAATCTTTCTTCTAATATGGTAAATATAATTTATTTGCAAGTCTACCAGAAAGGATTATAGCTGGTTATTTTAGGCCTCTGACTTCACAGAGTTGTGGAGTACCATAACTTCTTCTGCCTTGCCAAGGGACAGAAGTGTTTGTATGTTCTTTGCCTAAATGCTAACATTGAACCACGTGTCTTAAAGTAGCTTAAATTATTTTGAACAGTGACCAGATAATCAGTTGATTGCCTGTCTTTTGGAGTGTGCAATTATGCTGTTGCTCTCTTACTTCCTCCATCCTATAAACCCCAAATCAGGTTGTTTTAATGTTCCTCTTAACGGGCTGTGTTTCTGCCCACTTAATAGTTCAGCCAGAGTGTTCCCTGCCATGTGTCAGAAGGAAAGTTCCTTCTGGTAGTATTTAGTTTAACCAGCCAACATTAATGAAACCATTTTAGTATCGTTTAGGTGCAAATACTCTCTGATGTTACCTTATACAAATAATGCAAAAAAAATCTTGACTATAGTATTTATTGATCCTCTGGAAACTAGTCTTAAGTTATTATCTGTTAAAAAATCAAGTGTATACACCATCTTTACTGATGTCAACTAATTACAAGTATATACAAATTATTTTAGGAAAGATTTTAGATATGTATATTGATATATAAAATGCATTCAAACATATTAATATAGACTGTTTACCTAAAAGGAAACATTGAACTTTTATAAAGGGAAAGAAAATAACTACTAGAAATAATCTAGCATAGGGAACAGCCAATGAATCTTAATTCTTATAATTCATAGCAAAATAACTGATTTTGATAGTACATTATTGCTTTATTTTTAAAAACAACTTTTTAAGCACAAACTCATAGTCATAAATGTAATATCATTCATTCTTGGCCATAAATATTTTTGTAAAACAGCTCTTTTAAAGGGAACAGAATGAAAATCTTGATGAGTTGCATATCTTAGGAAACTTTGGTTTATTAATTCAAAGCTGGAGGCAGAAACGATCCCACCTTATTTTTATGAGGAAGAGCCTCAATGTGGTAAAAGGGAATTCTCTTCACTGCTCTCTACAGATTTGGGGTAAGGAAAATACTTCCTGCCATTAAATATGGCAAGCCCATGTAAATTTGATGGTAAATCAAATAAGTATGTTCCCAATCCTTTTACACTCGATTAATGAAATGTTGATTTGTAAGAGAGAGTTTACAGCTAAGAAGTTTTGTGGGTGGGAGGATTCTTAAATCTGACTTTCTTCCTATAAATTTGACAGGACACTTTTGTAAGAAGAATGTCCAAATAATGGATGGCTATAGCAATTTAACATTCATGAACACCAACATTTCCAAGATTCTATTTCATACTCAAAATCCCATATTTCCAAAAACTAAACCAGGCACCCATGTGCCTATGGAAACATTGTGTTAATGGTGGCTTTCCTTTTTATGATTCTTATATAAATTACAAATGATTTCTGTGTAGAAATCATAATATAGAATATTATGGATTTTCATCTTAAAAATGTAAATTCAATGTAAAATGTAGCCTATAATTATTGAAAATTAAAACATTTTTTCTCTTGACATTCACAGGAAGTGAACCTTTCTCTTCTATGTCTCTCCATAAGAGTGTATGCAAAGGTAAAATCTAAGGCAATGATTTTCAAACTTTTGACTGGTGGCTAATGCAAAAACAAACAAACCTGCATTTTACTTTGAGACTTGGTACACATACACATGTGTATATACAATTGGAGCATTAGTTTAAGAGAATAAAACTTCCCCTAACCATAAGTGCTGCTCTTGTGTTTTCTACTTGAATCCATTTATTTAAAAAAATCTTTTTATTGAATTTATTGGGGTGACATTGGTTAATAAAATTATATAAGTTCCAGGTGTAAAATTCTATAACACATCATTTGTATATTGTATTGTGTGTTCATCAGCCCAAGTCAAGTTTCCTTCTATTACCCTTTATCTCCCTACACACTTTTCTACCTACAACCAATCCCCTTGCTCTCTAGTAATCGCCATATTGTTGTTTATGTCTATGAGGGCTTTTTTTTTTCTTTGCTTAATCCCTTCATTTTGTTCTCAGCTATTTTGTTTTATTTTCCACTCTGGTTATGACTCATCTTATTAATTTTAAGAACTACTCATGGTTCCCTGTCTGGAGTTTGAAAAACACTTCTCTGAGAAGAATCTTGGCCCTGCCTACCTAAGTGCTGAAGGCTCAAAGGCCTTTTGTACCCACTGAAGTCCCCATCAGGCTCCTCATTATGTTCAGGACCCCAGAAAGTTTCAGTACAATCTAGGTCCTTGAGAGAAAATGCAAGTGAAAAATCACTGCTATTCAATATATAAAATCTTGCCTGCAAGAGGCTCTATTCATGGAGACTGCCTGAAGGATAGGTAGAATGTTCACATGAATGGATAATCTATGATATATATACCTCTGGATTAAGCCCCACCAACAGCACTTATAAAGTGGTTTCACCACGGATCCATCAGCACACCCCATTGAAAGATGCTGAGAGAATCAAGGCTCAGGGAGAAGAGTGTCTAATCTAGGGATGCTCTGGTCTAGGGCGTCTCATACTTAATGTGCATACACAAATCCCCTGGGGATCTGGTTAATGTGCTGATTCTGGTTCAGGAGGATAGGGGTGAAGCCTGGATTTCTGCATTTTTAACAAGCTCCAAGGTGAGTCCATTTTGTTGGTACAAGAAACACATCTTGGGCAAGAAGGATCTATATGAGATATTATTCCTAAAATTGGGCCTTTTAATTTTGTAGGGCCCTTGAGATAATTCTTTTTGGATATTTAACAGGAAGAACTATTCTTTTCTTGGATAATTGCTTTGCATTTGGGAAAAATAGTTACATTTTATTAAATTAGACTCATTCCTGGATCTACATTTTATACATACTAAAAATTTTATATTAATTTCTTTCTTTTGCTTTGTCAGCTATTTTTTTTAATTTTATTTATTTATTTTTAGAGAGGGGAGAAGTGAGGGAGAAAGAGAAGGAGAGAAACATCAATGTGTGGTTGCCTCCCACATGGCCCCCACTGGGGACCTGGCCTGCAACCCAGGCATGTGCCCTGACTGGGAATCAAACCAGCGACTCTTTGGTTCACAGGCCCGCACTCAATCCACTGAGCTACACCAGCCAGGGTTGCTTTGTCAGCTATTAATAATTTATATTCTGATTCTGCCTCTCATTTGTGTATATTGCTATGAAATATTTTTTGAATATTTTATTTATTTATTTTTAGAGAGAGAAGGGAAGGGAGGGATAGAGAGGGAGAACATCAATGTGTGGTTGCCTCTTGTGCACTCCCCACTGTGGGCCTAGCCTGCAACGCAGGCATGTGCTCTGACTGGGAATTGAACCAGTAAACTTTGGTTCACAGGCTGGCACTGAGCTGCACCACCAACCAGGGCAAAACATTGCATTTATTATATAATAAAACATCAGTGAGTGAGCTTTGTTCAAGACTCCAGGACTGATGGGAGAGTTGACTCAGTGAATTAAGATCCAAACTCTGTGCTCCAGTGAAATCCTGCATGGGGCTTCTCACCAGCACCTCATCCTGCTGAACTTTTCGTGGATGCCAAATGCGGACCTCCCCTGACAGTGGCCAGCATGCCATATGGCCTGCACCGAATATTAGAGCCTTGAACTTTTAGAGTGAGAGGAAGAATATAGGAGAAAAAACCTCATTTTGCCTTAAGGAGATTGGGAACCCAGTGAAACTAGTTTGAGATCCCCATTTCCCAACTAGCATGATAGAAAATCATCCCTCCATATGTAAAGTTTGTAAATGAAAGCAAGATTATATATAGACAGAAATTATGCATGCCTTTTGTCCAAAGTGTGAAAAAAATCTATTTATTTATTGTGGTGGTAATTGCTTTGTTTATAGTGCTCTGCTGTGGTTAAAATATTATCTACACAAAAAAAAATAAATTTAAAGTGACTTTCAAATTGAGTCTGAATTAATAGTAGCATCCAAAGCTCATAAACTTTAATTTTAATGATAAATAAAATGTATAGTGGTGGGGAAAAACTAGTTGAAATAACAGAGAAAGAAATTATGTCTGGACACAAACCCCAGTGATGTCTTATTCTGATGAACCTATCTTTAGGTAGACATTTTTCTAAGTAGATGAATATCAGCCATGTTTCTTTTTGAAAAGAAATAGCATTCAGAATGTGCATATGAAATTTATGAAACAGTCCTTCGAGTGTACTTGGTATAAGTCATATTCTTATCTAATTGTTGCAGATTCCCACCTAGATCAATATTAGAGAGGTGTTATCAAGAACGTGACTTAAAAAAAAAAAAAAAAAGAGTAACATGACCAACTTGTCCTTCCTAGCTTGGAGAGAAGAATATTATTAAAAAGAAACTGGAAAGCTTCAGTTAACCTGAAGGGCACTCACCATAGTGATCAGCAAGCATTGATCCTGTTTCTCATGGAAGAGAAGAAGAGTAAGAAAAAAAATAATTGATCACAGTGGAAGTGAACGGAAATTGGAGCCACTGGACTCTGGTATCATGTGTGAATGACCAGGCTGAACTGTATGCTGGGGTAGTGGCATTAGCAACCAGGATATCCTTGGGAATCACTCCTCATTCCCATTTTTGCCAAAGAAAGAATTTGCATGCAATATCTAAGACTTGGCACTCCAGATAAGATACCACCTGATGTTCCACAAAATCCAGGATAGACCAGATCAGCAACTCTGAGGATTAGGGGTTTGTTTTGTATCTTTTTTAATCTAGCAGCATCTCATACTTCAAATCACTCATACACACTCATGTGCAATGCTCATGTGCACCAACATAGCCAAAATGAAATAACACTTTCCACGTGAACTTGAGTAAACTACAAATGTTCTTCATCTATTTCCTCATCTGTAAAATGAGGGTGTTGGATTAGATTAGATTGCCTTTATGATCTCTTCCAGCTCTAATGACATATCAACTAAGTGACCTCAGAACAGGAAGCAAGCAAGTGGGGAAAGGTACATGTGGTTCTTAAAGACAGGACTCCATGAGCCCTGAGGAAATGTCATCATGGTCCTATTTTGACATCTCTATGATTCTCCCTGGTCCTTAAACCCAGAGAATACTACAGTATAATGCTTTATTTTGTGAAAGTGTTCAAGGTTTATTGAGGCCTAAGCTTGGAACTGGCACATGATCACTTCCACTGCATCCTTTAGACCTAAATCAATCTATACTCGAGGGGTGGGGGAATAGACTCCTCTCTTGATGGCTGGAGCTACAAATCCATATTGCAAAGTGCTTAGATACAGGGAAGGGTGGAAAATCAGGGATATTTTTCCAATCAATCTAACTGATGCATCCTATAACCATTACAAAAAAAGTCTGCATGATGCCAACAAATGTCTTCATCTTCATTAGTGGGACTTCAAGGCTTATTTTCTAAGTCCACAAGGACTCACATTTCATTCCACATACTGGTATGTATAGTTGAAAAGTATGTCGATAGTCAGAATCATGGGCTCACTTCCTTTTATAGTTCAGACTCTGTAAGCCAACCATAATACCTCACCCCTAAGTGCTCTTGACTGTTGGAGATGAAATAAAAGTCATCGAATCATACTGTCCAATACATCTTTCTCCAGTCTAGGCAGAGAGATCTATATCTTAGCCATTTCAAAATCTTATTCTCCTGGAAAATTAATGGTGAGACAACTGATGTGGGAAGTGGTGAGGGACTTGTTCAAGGCCCCATTTTGATGTCTATAAGGAGCCTTGTGCTTTCCTTAACCTCACATATTCCCTGGCATCTGTACTACAAATCTTCCACTCTTCCTTTTGAATTAAAAATTAAGGTTCCTGGGGGAAAATATGCAATGGGAAATTGACACTTCAATAAACTTTGCTCACACATTTTATTGATTATGGTAAATTAATTATTACAACAAAGCCTGAGAAAACAAAAAAAATCATCCTTTTCGTGCTCCAGTGGTATATATTTCTTTTTATTAGGGTAATACCTGCCTAATCAGAATCTAGTTCCTCAAAAGTAGTAAGTAAATCAAGAAGTCATTTCAAATTAAGTTTGCCTCTATTGTCTTGCAAGAATCTTAGTGACATTTTAGCTATCTGTGTGGATTGCTAGACACTAAATATGATAACACTTTTAAGTATTGATTCAAATAAGCATTAAACTTAAAATATAGTACATTCACAATTTAAACAAAAAAACAAATTGCATACTTACTGCAACTTAGAACTCTGGCTTTTGGTCTCCTTTACATTTACTTTTTTTAATTAAAAATACTTCAGTAGTACTTCATGCAAACCTTTCTTTGTGGCTATTGCCCTGGGCTCAGTGACCTGTAAACAGCAGACCCTTGGACTTTTCACTTCATTTCACTACAAGTCCTGGGACTGGCTGGTGTGTGGTTACTCTGCCCTCTGGCCTGTATCTCTCCTGCAGCCCCATCTTCAGCAGGTCACATCAGCAGGCCATGCCCTGAAGCTGGCAAAGAAAGCTAACAGACAAGGTCCACCCAAGGTGTGGGCACCCTTTCCTTCAACAATGTTGGTGGTTTAGACCACATTCTTATTCATCTTTGGAATATAAATAATTTACTCTTTTCCCTCTGACTTTTTACGGAATAAAGGAAAACACACGGAAGTCAATTTTATTGACTCTACGACAAATAAAAGCAAGCAAGAAAAACCCTCTCAACTGTTCTAGACACCTAGATGTAGAAGCTAAAAATTTTTTAAATTTTGAAATCCTTTCCAGGAAAAATATCTGTATAGTATAGGTCATCAATTCAGGATTTAGTTAAGATAACTGAATTTAACATTACTTCTTCAGTCCCTCAACCTTTCTGCTAAAACTATGTTGCTTTTACCTATTTCTAAAGGGTGCATCCTTCAATCAGGTGAATAAGAAGAAACAAGCAAGAGCAAGTTAAAACAGAATATCAGGTGTGGAGTATGTTTGTATTACATGCATGCAGTGAGGTATAGCAAAGTCTAAAAGCATAAATAGATGTTTAAGAAAGTTACTTAGTTTTTTTGAACTGCAGTTTACTCATCCATGAGAAGGGGATGATAACATACGTAAATGTAAAATAAGATAAGATCGAATGTATTTTTAACTCCTCATACTCAAATATAAATGGAAAAATGTATGGTAAATTAATGGTAATTTCCTTTGAAATTCATATGAAAACAAAATATAATTTGAGATGACATTTAAAATCAGAAAAACCCTTGCTGGAAATTATTTTCCAGAATGTAGCTTTGTCAATGTATCTATCTTTTCCATCAACTGATAACACAAGTACTGTTATTTCCATGTAAATTTTATATTTCTCTCCCTCTTACAATGGTTTCTCTATCACCACAGGTGTCCTACTGCTTGGGTAATTGGTCTCTGAAGCAAATCTTAATGCTCCTCATTGCTTGTCAACAGAAGAAAAGGAACTAATGAAAACTTCCTGCTCCCTCTCAGCAAACTAATGGCTGATCCTGTACTTGTGACCTGAATACCAGGAATGCAGATCTAAGTCTGTATTCTAAGTATCAGGATCCCTTCCTTCCCTTTCTCAGACATTGTCCCACCTTATCATAAGATACCATCAAAATTCCTCCACTAATTATTATAAAGAATTATAAGAATCTTTATAACATAATATAATAATATAATTAACATAATAATAAATATAATATAATATAATATAATATAATATAATATAATATAATATAATATAATATAATATAAAGAATTATAAAAGGAATATAACTCAGGAATGAGTAGCATGCAAACCCAGACTAAAACTTATCATGGCAACTGGGTTACAGAGCCACCAGCAATCACTGCATGGTCCCTTCTGGGTGAATCCTATTGCTCATTTCTCAGAACTAACCAAAGTAACATGACTTACTAAAGCCTTCATGGCAACAGCAGACAAAATAATAGCCAAAGCATTTCAACTAGATTGCCCTGAGGTTTTACTGACAGAGCCTTGTTAGTCTTCAAATCCAATTTATTTGTCCAAATCCAGTCAGTCCTCATAATGCAGAGCTCTTTTTTTCTGGAGGTCTGGAACCAGAAGAATGACCAGAAGGACACAGAAGAGTAGGATAATCACTCTCTTAATAACCAACTACATCTATGGCATTGCTGAAATAAATTCTTTCCTAGTGAAAACAAGGAACCTCATGTCAAGTGATGCTAAGATGTTTCTTTTCTGTGAAACTATGCATACCTAGCAGGCTCTTGACCCTGACACCCAGCTTCAATGCCTTTTTTGTGGCAGGTCTTCTCTTTCAATTCTGTTGCTTTGCTTCCACTCTTAATTGTTTTGGCTGTAGAGCAAGTTGAGAAAAACAAGAGCCATTACACTCCATGAAGTGGCATCTATGTGTATAGAGTTACCTGCTTCCAGTTGGTATGTTAGCTCGGCCACAGGCCTCTTGATATCTCCACCATTCCTGAGCAAAATCATATGGTGATTTTTTTTCTCAGGAATAGCTTTGGATGAGAAAAGAGAGTCCATGACCTCCCCATTAATTTATTCCAAGATCTTGAAGCAATGATCATTTAACTTCTCAGGGTCTTACTTTTTAACTTTGAAAATTAGAAAGCAAACGCACTTCCTCTGGCCCATGTACTAGACTGTTCCCAAGTTTGATTGAGTTATGAAAAGTGTTCTGGAAATTATTAAGATTTATGTAAATGCCAAATATGATTATATAACCTGGTCTTATCCACTTTTTGTCAATGTTACATTATTTGGTCTTATTGGAAGGGATTAGCCATATTCTATGTGATGCTAAAATTTTGTCAGAATTCACCATGGAAAGAAGAAAGCTTTTTCTGACATGAAATTTCAACTAATTTGTATAGTTTGCTCACTCTTAAATCAGTCTCTACAACACATATTTTTGGAATATATACAAATTAAATCTTGCAACTCTGCTTTGCCTTTCTGTTCAAAGCACCTAGACTAATATTTCTCCTAGTCTAAGAAGCCATTAATTTTCCTCAGAATAGAAGCCCATTCAACTGCTCATTCATATTCTGGTGAAAGTTTAGTAGATAATATTTCTACAACATATTTCTCTTTATCTACTAATCATCCAACTTCCTCATTTTCCTTCATATTCTCACAAATCTGCAGGACGGATTCAGCATTTTCTCACTTACATCTTGAAATTCATTTCCTGGCAAGAGGCTTAAGGTCTCATTTCAGGTTCTATACCTCAGCCTCTTAGCATAGTAACAGCTCTTGCTCCCCAGCTGCCTAATTCATCTCTATAGTCACATATAATATAGATTATGCATGACTTCACATGGAAGGTGCTTTCTGTTTCATATTTAACATTTGGGGGACCTCATGTGAGTCATATTCTTCACTAATTAGTGAAATAATACAAGGGATTAAATTCTAGATAATTAAAGGATTGAAGTGAAGGGTCAGGTACAAATATTGCCCTGGATGTCAGAGAGCTGGTATGCATACCTCTCCCTTGGCTACAACAAAAGAGAAAATCTATATAGAATGGTTGTTTCAGGTGTAAAGTTGCCTCTCAAGTTCTCTAACTCTTAAGGATATTTGGCATGTATGCATTATATTAGTTATCTCAGTCACCTCCAATAACAGGCAATTCATGGAGTGTGCAAACTAAACACCCAGGATCTTTTATATGTCTTGGATAGGAAACGGGGTATTGAGTCATCCAAGCTGCTTGATTTTGCAGTTTAGAGGTGTCAGTTACTAAACTGCTGTGATATCAAACACGTGCACAGGGAGAGCATATTGTTGAGTATTTTTATAAAAAATTAGTCAATGTAATTGCGAGCTGTAAAAAGATTGTTACACAACCTCATTACATGTTGTAAACACTTCATCACATGACATTGTTCCATGTCATAAATACATCATCAGAGACTATTATGTTCTCTGATGATGACTTCTCACATCCACTCATCATACAATAATGAATAAATGCCTAAGGAGAGCATAGCCTATGCAGTTTTTCACTGCTGTGATAACTCCATCTGTAGAATTTCTTAAGATGGGTTGTATATTTACATATGCTGTTACACAGCAGGAAGATAAGTGTATTTGCTCCTTATTCTTACAACCACCTTTAGCTAGAGGTAATAAAATCTGACCCAACCTGTGTAGTTTGTAAAAGATCATTTAAAGAAGGAGAAGGAAGAGGAAAAGAAGAAAAAAGAGGGAGAGGGGGACTAGGAAGAGAAGGAGAAGGAAACGAAAAAGAACAATTTTAAACTATTTAAAATAATTGTGTGATATAAACCTATTTGTGTACATATGTGTTAATTCTTTCAGACATGTTTGACTTTAGACATGCTTTGCAATTAACTTGCATCAGGCAATGGAACTGGTCACTGTCCATCATTAGGATTTTAATGTTAACTTCAATTTATTCTTTAGGGCCACATGTTGTATCTTGTCATTAATTCACAATTTCTACATTTTTGCACTACTCCTTTCCAACCTGCATTTCTTAAGAGTGTAGGATGAAGGAGGACATCTATAAAATAAGATCAGACTAAAGCTAGGGTTTCTATACTTGTTCTATGAAGCTATACATTATTCTTGGCTCTTCAAAGCCTCCTATGGCTGAGGTTCGTAAACCAGGTGATCTCAACAGCCCCTCTTACCTTAAGCTTGGAACCTCCACTCTCTTTTGTTTTCTAATTTGGGTATCAGAGTGTGGAATGCACTGAACCAAATAATATTCATGTTTATTAGAACCTTAAACTTTGATGATCTTTTATTTTTGTATGACTACCAGAGATTACCATGGGATGGTGGTAGCAGGCAAGAGGAGCTTTAAGGAGTGCCCTTGGCCTAGGCCTCCCATTCATCAAGGCCTATAAAGTTAGACTTTGAACTTATCACCAAGAGAAGTCATATAGCCATTGTGTATGTGTGTGCCCACATATATGTGAGTGGGATGAATTTGTTACACAAATATTTAAACATCCCATAACTTCTGTGACCCTGAACTGGCATTGCCTCATTTTTTTAAATGTATCAGGGTCTCAAACTGTGGAAACTGTTTACCCTTCTCCTGACCTCTGAGGGGTTCTGATGATCATCCAGCAGTAGAGTGGTAAAATCCAAGCTATGCCTTTCATCTTCAAGTCTAGGAAATTATCCCTGAGGGCTGTGAACTTCCTTAGTTAATCAGAACATTCTTCAACACCAACTGGGTTCTTCTTAGGAGCGAAGAATTATACAGATCACTTAACTAGGTTTATTTATTGAAACCTCACAATAGCCTGTTATTATCTATTATTATCCCAATTTTCAGATAAGTTAGGTAAGGTCTAGCAAGGTTAAACAAGCCGAAATCACACACAGCCAGTAAGTGGCAGTGTCATTCAAATCCAGGCAGGCCACTTCCAGAGATTAAGAGATTAATTACAGAGTTCCATTTGCATTAATGTTAATACAAATTACTGCTCTTTTCACTTTGTAACATATTGGAAATGGACAATAAAATAACTCCATAAAAGGGTAATTTTCTTTTTATTGTTTATATACTTTTGTGTTAGTCCCTCTAATTGAGAATGGTAAAATTAAACAAAAAATATTTTATATTAATTTTCTAAAATCCATAAAATAAACAAATATTAAAAATTTAATTTTAGAAATTAAACATCCAAGTAAAGTTTTAGGTTAAGTTTGCAATTATTCAAGCTTAAGACTGAATGTATTAATGTATATGTACATATATTTTATGTATACATTAATAAATGCAAAATATTTGCATATATGTATATATACATATATACAAATAATTTAAGAAAATTCATTTATATGCAGCATGAAAATTTTTGAGTAAAAAATATCAATGGTCAGAATATATAAAGAACTCCTGCATCTCAAAAAACAAACAAACCACACAATTCAAAAATGGGAAAAAGATCTGAACAGAAATTTCTCCAAAGATGATATCCAAGTGGTCAATAAGCATATGAAAAGATGCTCAACATCTCTAGTCATTAGGAAAATGTACATCAAAACTGTAATGAAATATCACTTCACATCCATCACAAGAGCTATTATGAAAACATGAACAGAAAACAATAAGTGCTGGCAAGGATGTGGAGAAATTGGAAAATTTGTTCATGGCTGGTGGAAATGTAAATTGGTATGGCTGCAATGGAAACCAGTTTGGTGGTTCTTCAAAAAGTTAAACAGAACTAAGATATGATACAGCAATTTCACTTTTAGGTATATACTCAAAATAATTGAAAGTAGAGACTCAAACAGATACTTGTACATTAATGTTCATATCATCATAATCTGCAATAGCCAGAAGGGGAAAACAACCCAAATGCCCATCAATAAATTAATGAATTTATATATATAAATATATCTTATATATATTCCATTATATATATCCATACATATTCCATTATAGATATTCATATCTATAATGGAATATTATATAATCATAAAGAGAAATGAAG
Source organism: Anoura caudifer (assembly GCA_004027475.1). Classification (NCBI taxonomy): domain Eukaryota; kingdom Metazoa; phylum Chordata; class Mammalia; order Chiroptera; family Phyllostomidae; genus Anoura; species Anoura caudifer. The sequence continues at coordinate 169,765 of PVKU01002782.1, forward strand.
TTGCAATACCTGGTACAACATGGATTTACCTTGAAGATATTATTATGATAAGTGAAATAAGCCAGACACAAAAGAAGAGCTATAATATGATCCCATTTATATGAGGTATCTGTAATAAGAAAATTCAAGGAAAGAATAAATAGAACATTGGATACTGGGATTTAGGGAACAAGATACAAGGAGTTATGTTCAATGGGTGCAAAACTTCTATTTGGAAATGATAGAAAAGTTCTGGAAATAAATAGTAGGGATGGTTGCACAACATTGTGAATATACTTTAATGCTACTGAATTATATACTTAAAATGGATGAAATTGTAAATTTAATATTACGTATATTTTATAACAATAAAAATTTTAAAAAGAATTAATGGTAACTTTTTTCAAGGATTCCTTTTAAAATAAGCAAAACAATCCATAATCATGTTATTTTCTTATCCCAGTCATATAGATGGCTGAGATACTTTCAGGTGAGAATCAGCTCTTCACTGATAAATGAAACCCTGATTTACCACACACAGTCTACTTGCTTGTTCTCTGCATTTAATTTATAATGGTACCATGAGGAGGGAAAATATATACTAAAAATAGATTCATTCAGTATGCACTTTGTATAATAAATACATTTACAGCTGCATTCTTCTCTCATAGTATATTACATTGGAGGAAGAGAGAGACAGAGAAATATTGAAAAAATAGAAATGATTCACATCAAAAGTTAATGGCTTTTCTTATGTTCCATGTGTCCTTAAATTTGAAAAGCTAAACCCAAAGGAGTGCATCATAGCTTCACGCTTTCTAGTGGTGACAGACAAAAGTAAAATTTGACTCAGCCTAACAGGAAAAGCCTGACTCACTAAACTCAGAGCCTGGACTCTTGCAGAAGGTGTGTGGGGGCAAAATCTTGAAGTTGATCCCAAGAAAAGAAGAATAGATGGTGAATGATCTCACACACACACCACACAATGAAAGGAAAATGAATGAATCCATCACTAGGTAGGTATTTTGAGGAGCTGGAAATATGCATATCAATACTTATGAAATATATTCTTTAGTAATTTCCAGCTAGAATTTACAAGACCCAAAGGTAATTAATTCCATTCATTTGCAGCTGTATTAACTTGTTTTGTGTAAATAACTCTGTCCAAAGGCCCCAGGTGATTGCGCATCTCTTGACTCAGTTTGGCTGCCAGACTACTGGACAAGGGTGGGAGGAGATAATTTAGTAAAACTAGTCTAATGACAGAATCAACTCTCAGTAAGATTTTGTGTCCACAATAAGGAAAGAGTAATTATTTATTTCTGTGACTTCTCTCACAAAATGGGAACAGAAAAGAAAGTAGTTGGAGAGCTTTGCTTTATGAGTAAGTGAACGAAGGGATTTTTTTTTCAGAGGTTTTTCTGTGTTAATTCTGGTCTATTTTCCACTCTAGGGAGCAAAGAGAGGCAGTAAACCAGCACAAGGCCATGTCCAAACCCTCCGCTCACACACAAGCACATACATACCTTGCTTTTTCTTGTTTTTTTTTGCTTCATGGTTGTTTTGGTTTTTTTTTTCCTGCTTGCTGTGAAACTTTTCTGTACTAATCCACTGATTGCCTACTTTAGTATATATGGAAAATATACCTTTTCATAAAACTACCTCATCCATTGGTACAAAGAATCCTCCTCAAAGCATTAGGAATTTTTGCTACAGCATTCAGAGGCATCTAAAAATGAAAATTATCACATACACTATAGTAAGAAAGGATCAGCCATTAACTTCAGTTACAGGTAAAAGAAGAGAGGTTTGCAGGGCCCCAGGCTAACTTTGTACTCTCCGTTTTCCTTTCCACCTACACTCCCAAATTAGAGGGTAGCTCAAGAAGCCTCCCTCACTGGGAAGACAGGATGGTGTTGCTATAGGCATTGATGGAATGGTTCAGAAGGAGGAGAGCGTTGGAGAAGGGGGTGGAGGAACTCTCTGGGGACGCAAGGGGGACTGTGCGTGTTTAATGAGTTCAAATCTCTTCCACAAATTAAGTGAAGTATTTTAAAAGGAAACAATATTACTTAAGTTTTATTTGTTTCAGCTACTTGGTTACAACTCCACACGGACACAATTAATGGAGGAAATAGAGTATTTTATAAGCCCAGGACTCTTCGTCAACCTGTGACCAAGAGAAATTCTTTGCCTTAATCACCATGCATTCTTTTGGATAACTCGTATAGTGCCAAAATAATTATCCCAGGCTAAGAGAAAGGTTTTGTCTGGTTATTCCCCCAAAGTTGTAATGGTTGGAAAGTAGAATGCTCCAGTGCATAAATAATAATGAAAGTTGTCCTCTTTTGCAATATTTGCATGTGTATATTTTCAGGCAACCCTTAAAAATACATTATTTCATGTCCACATGTGTGCAGGCACATGGACCATTGTTTTCTGTAAATCTAAGAATTCATGGGCAGCTGGATGCCTTGAAAGTTCTGTTCCCAGAACATGAATCCCCTTGCCCAGCCCAGATGCTGTGCTCACTTATAAAAAAGTGAACAGCTTTTAATCCATCATGCAAGTCCTGAAAACAAGATATGTTAAGAAGTAAAAGAAAGAAAAAGAAGAAAAAGTCATTCAATTTGCCTAAATTTTAAGAAAGAGAAAACTAACTCTAGAAACTACTGAGTGGAGAAAAACAAAGTTTATGTTAACAGAACGCTAGAGATTTTAATTCATAAAGGCTTTTCACTTTGTCCTCTTTCATCAGGTGGAATAATGACAGAACAGACATTTCACAGAATCCCTAAATAGTTTCCTCAGATTTTCAGAATTTTAATCTTTGGAAATAAACATCAAATATTTTGTTTTTTTATGGGAAGGATAACATTAAATGTAATACATGTCCTTTATTTTCCCTCTTTCATTTGCAAACAAAAACAGAAAGCGAGATCTCAAGTTAGAGCACAATGAAAATAAAATATCATCAATTCCTAAGTGATCAAGACCAGCTAGAATGTCATTTTGAATATTATCTTCAAAAGTAATTCCCTCCTAACATTCTGTCCTGACACTGTAAAAGGCAGCCAGTCCAAGTTCATCAACTGAAGACTGTGTGAACATTCCTAATCTCTGAAGAGCATGGCAAAATAAATAATCACTCGGCCCACTTTGTTTCTGCTTTTCCCTTCCCTCTACACCTATAAATATGGTTTATTGTATACATAGCTTTTAGGGTCAAGTATTAATTGTGAGAACCATTAAGGGGGCAAGGGTCAGTGGCTTCTGACTTGAGTGACCCTTAAATTTAATCTAGCGTGGTAGGAATAGAATTAAAAGTGATGAACTTGCAGTGTGGTAAAAACCTGCTTTACCCACACATTTGGGCAGCAACAGAGGAATGAAAGAAATTTAAACAATAAAAATGAACTTTGAGATCTAATTACAGCCCCGGAGTTAAAGGTGAACATTCATAGCTGACTGCCATGCATGAAAGCCAAACTCTGACATCTTTAAAATATCATGTGGTTGCTGGGATCTAGCAGCTGTTTTGGAATTTTATCAAACAAACACTGGTCTTTATTTTTATTTATTTTTATGTCCACTTCAATGAGAAAGGTGACAAGACAGCATTCTGGAAAATACAGAAACCCATTTCTTCAGCCCAGCTGAACTTTATCTTTTACAATAAATCCTTCAATTCGGTCACATTTACATCTACTTTTAATCCCTTTTCAATTTGCACTACTTCTAAATCTCCCAAACCCTATCCCATTTCTATTATTCTAAAATGCAGTTTACTCTTAGTTTCATCAATGAAAATACGGGGACATTTAAAATTAAAACAACAAGAGCCAAAGATTAGGTAATAGGAGCTTCATTTATTTTAGTAAATATTTGCCATATACTCCCAATGTTTTAGGGACTACACCAGATACTAGTAATGCAAAGAGTAATAAAGAGATTTCCTGCACTTGAAGAATTTACAACCCAATGAACAAGATAACTGAGAAATGACTCATTATAATGCTAATCAGACTAGGAGGAAGGCTTTGTTAGAGGAAGAATGTAGACCACTTTTCAGTAGGTCTGGGAAAGTTTTCATAGATGAGATATCATTTAGTTGGGTTATAAAATAACATGCACTTTAACAAGCAAAAATAATTCTTTTGAAGATCATTTGAATAAAAGATAAAAATGTTTTGGAATTTGAAAAAATGTGATTATATATAATTATATAAACATATAAAATTTGCTTATATTTCCATATCTGAAAACATGGTGATGCAGGGTGCAGCCAGGAG